>CM076574.1:1394763689-1395363689 GCA_034641835.2 Pinus albicaulis | reverse complement strand
TGAGGAGAAAATCCCTCAATTTATAACAAAATATTAAGATAGATATATATTTAAAAAATAATAAAATATTATAGATGAAATCAATATCTGGTTGTTACAAATATTTTATTATATGTTTTAGAGAGAAATATATTCGTGGTGGTCAAATACCTTTATTTATAAAGTGGTTAAAGTAATTAACAAATAAATAAATAAATTGTTAATTACTTTATGGTGATTAAGTCAAATATGAATTAGAAATAATTAGTAATTAATGATTTAATAATCATCTCATGAGATAAATAGGGGATAATTATGGAATAATAAATAAATAATGATTTATTTAATTATTCGTGAGTGGTAAAGTAAAAAATGGTTAGAAACAATCATTAAATAATTATTTAATAGTTAGTTTTAGAGAATAAAAAATAAATAATGATTTATTTAATTTTTCCTCAGTGGTTAAGTAAAAAATTGTTAGAAATAATCATTAAATAATGATTTAATAGTTATTTTTAGAGAATAATAAATAAATAATGATTTATTTAATTATTCTCATAGGGTTTTTTGAATTTTGATGAGATATCATTTAGGAAAATGATTCACTAAATTACTTCCTAACGTGAAAGTGGGTTTTAATATGTAAAAGCCGATCCTACATGGCGTTTTTTGATCAACCTAGTGGGAAATGGTTAGGTGATGTTTTTGGGTGATAACAGATTCCACCCCAAAGTAAGAGTGTCACGAGGAAGTTGTATGATCAACCTACATTGTAGGTTCACTTTTACGAGACACCAAAGGTGAGAGAGAGAGAGAGAGAGCAATCTAGGGAAGCACTGAAATTGGATGGGTTGAGACCTACTTGTCAAATAGATGAATCCTTTTATGGTGAGTATAATATCTCAATGAGGCAAGGGAGTCATACCCATAACCACCAAGATAATGGAGTGCAAAAAATAATGATGTGTCGAATATGGATATGAGCAACATAGTACATAATCCATGATATGTTGGCATCAATGGGATAGAAAGTCATACAATAATATATTGAGTCCCATATACATAATTTTCCTAGAATATAGAGGCCAAAAAATATACCATGAACTTTGTTGATCTGAATACATAGGAAATATTGCCCCCACGTTGATATGAGGGGAAAATAACAACCAAAGAAGCCATGCGGAACATGAAATGTTAATTTATAAAACTAGGATAGAATTCCACCTTGGAAAACTCATCTAATATAGATGATGATTGCATTGAATTCCTTTTTTCAAGAGTACCAAAATGTACCTAAATATCACCTCATTTGGAAAATTAGAAGTATGTTTTTGAGTTATCAACCCACTCATGTAAATTGGATTAGGTCGGCCCTATACACATGTACAATTGGACAAGTCAGACTCAAAATCAAATGGATTTACATGGAAGCCTATTAATAGAAGAGACCTCAATATCTTTTGGACATCATCATTAGGCATATTATTCTCTATTAGTCTATTATTTGGCTCAAACGCATTTTTCAGAGGAATCTCACTCAAGGTCTGAAGTTTCTTGTCTAAGGATCTCATGGATTAGGGTTTTGTTTTCTGGTCGCATGCTCACCACAAGTCAGATCCAACTGTACTCACACACAAAGTGTCTCTGACTACGATTGGGAAGCCACAGTCACTCGCATATCATATTGAAGGGTGTGACAGAGGCCCTAAGATCAACTCTAGGCATATCCAACCACAGTCACATGCACATAGTTTCTCTGAGTACGATTAGAATCCATAGTCGCTCACATATTGCATTGAAAGGTGCAACCAAGACACTGATATTAGATCTGGGAATATCCACCCACAGCCTCACACTCACGGTTCCTTTGGGAGAGACTAGGGAGTCATAGTCGCTCATATATAATATTGTAGGGAGTGACTGATGGTTTGCATCAATTTTTCTTTACATTTTCACACTTGCAGTACTTCACGGGGTGACTAGGAGTCAATTTTTCTCCCTCACAGTGCCTTAGAGAGTGACTAAGAAGTCACAATCACTCACATAATTTCTTGATGAGTGCCACCAAGATTTTGAGCTAGGGTTTGATAGTTGAACGCAGTTGACCACATATGTCTGAAGGTTGAAAGGTTTCTCTCTACTTTACAATGATTATGGAAGTTTGTTTTTTATTTGTAAAAGGTAAATATAGACAGAATGATTATGTATTGTGCTCATCTTACTCTCTGGTGAAACATTTTATGACAATATAATAAGAAGAAGATTTGAAATTGTTTTCCCCCATGTCAGGTTTTCCCCTACTCTTTGACCAATATGGTGTCTCTTTTGGTTTTATTATAGTCTCCTTTGTTATTGCATGTATTGTTCTATATTTAGTTATTGCTTATGATTGGAAACATTGTTAATAATTTGATGAATTTCTAAATGAAGAATTGAATTGTGTTGAAGTAATTGAAAAAACATAGAACAATATGAAAAAATAACATGGCATTAGAGCTAAGGTGAAGGATAATCCCAAAAGGAGACAATAATTGAAGCCATCTTCCTCGTAAAGTTAAAGGAACTTATCTAGTCAAACTCAAGATGTCTTCCTCTACCTTGAAGGAGAATGAAAATTTGGGTGACTCATCAAACTTTGGTGCATGGAAATTCAGGTTGGATATCATAGCTGGCAAAAATGATCTTTTGGAGTACATTCAAGGAAGAATTCGCGAGCCTCAAGAAAATTCTTATGCTTCCCTCGAACACATGTACAAGAAAGTTGAGTCCAAATAAAAGAAAATTATAGCAGATGGTTTATAAGATTATTTACTTCCACATGTTGGAAATTTAATGAAGTCAAAAGACATGTATGATAAGATAATCAACATGTATGAAATAAATAATTTGAATGAGATCATAACTTTGAAATATAAAATCAAAGACACAAATATGAACAAAGGAGAAGTTTTACAATCCCATATCATGAGGATATCTCATATTAGAGATCAATTGCAAAGAGTTGGGGAAACTGTTACTAACAGGGAATTAATGATTGTGACTCTTAGAGGTCCCCCTCATTCCGTCATTTGATTAAATTGTTTGAAATATTACTCAAGAAGAATAAAGGATGGTATCAAGAGGAAGAATTAAAAATAATGAAGAGGGAGATCTCACTACATATATCACTCATGAAAAAAAGAAGAAGAAAGGAAAACAAGGTACATAAATAAAGCCTCCTCAAATGAACAAAAAATTATTGATAGAACTTCATCTCATATTCAATGTTATAATTTTCATAAGAAGGCAAATTATGTTCAATATTGTCCTGATAAAAAAAATACCATGTAGCCAAAAAAAATACAATAATCAAAGAAGGAAATATGATCAAAGAAATAATTGTGATAGAATCTATGATAGAAAAAGAATACATGCCTCAGACGACTGTGAAGAAGATCACCATCCTCAAAATAAGTCAAAATTTACCAGGTATGAAAGTGATGTTGTAAATAAATATGAATACATTCTTATTTCTACCCTTACTAATTATTCTCCTTCATATTCATGGGACAGTTGGTTGGTTGATAGTGGGGCCACTCATCATTATCTGTATATAAGTAAAGTTCTCTATAATCTAGTAGAGAGGGAGACTAAGTTGAAGAGTATTCTTAGAGAGAACTCCACTCATCCCATGAAAGGTTTTGGGTCCATCAAATTTCATTTGAATTCTGGGGAATCTGTTTTGCTGCATGATGTTACGTATGTACCGAGATTAGTGAATAATTTGGTATCTATATCTGCATTGGAGGGTAAAGTGATGTGGGCTTCCTTGATCAAGAAAAAATTTATGACTTGGTTTGTTGGTTCACCTATGAGAGATGCATTCATATTAGGATCAATATTTGAAGGAATCTATAGAACAACTGGAAGGCCACTTTTAACATTGGTTCATAATAATAATCATATGAGAAATTTGTGGCATTGAATATTGGATCATGTGACATTATGATGCTCTTCCTAAATTGCATTAATTGGTCTTAGGAATTCTCTATGTTCAAGCCCATCATGATGGGGTATGTCCAGGTTGTGCGAGTGGAAATAAAACAAGGGGACCATACCCCTCTAGCGAGAACAATACAAATGACATCCTCCATCTCATTCATTCTGATATATGTGGCATGACACCTGTGCATTCTATTGGTGGTCATCTCTACTACATCACCTTTATTGATGACTTTTCAAGAAAGAATTGGATATACTGTTTGAAGCACAAGGATGAAGCCTTCGAAATGTTTCAGGAATTCAAATCTTGGGTTGAAAATCAAACAGGGAAGAAAATAAAAGTATTCAAGTCTAACAATGGTCGGGAATACATGTCAAATGAGTTCATATAATTTTTCAGGAAAGAAGGGATAAAAAAGGAAACAATTGTTCCATATACACTCGAGAAAAATAGGTTACTAGAAAGGAATAACATATTTACATTAGAATATTTGTGTTCCATCCTCGACCATGATCAAAACGTGCCAAATTTCCTTTGGCGATAAAAAACTCATGATGTTGTATATGTTCAAAACAAGGTACCTCATCAAGCCTTGGAAAATAATATCCCCAAAGAGGTGTTCACAGGTGACAAATGCAAAATTAGCCATATTCATATCTTTGGATGTCCTTTCTAAATTCATGTGTCAAAAGAAAAAAGGAACAAGTTGGAGGCTACAGGAAGAAAATTTTATGTTTTTTGGTTATTGTGAAAATTTTAAAGCATATAGAATATATATTCCTGGTCAAATGAAGGTTGAGATTAGTAGGGATGTAAAATTCGATGAAGATGTTTCTCTTGGAAAAGATAGATACCTTCCTCCACCTCCTCCTCTCGAGAACAAGAATAATGACAGGGATATTCTAGATGGTCTTCCTATGCCTGAGTCTGAGACTAATATTGTTGATGATCCCATGGAGCCTATGGATCCCTTAGGTCCTCCTCCAAGTGATTCCCCTACTAGGAAGATACCACATTGGCTTCATGACACTCTACATGATGCTGAGAGATATGTTCCCATTCGAAGATAATTTAGTGAAAGGAAGAAACCATGAAGGTACCAAGGATATGTTGTAGTCATGAGCACTATTATTCAAGTCGAACCTTCCACATTCAAAGAATTTGTAAAAGAAAAATTTTGAAAATATGTTATGGCTAAGTAATATGAATTGATTATGAAGAATGACGTATGAGATATTGTGCCGAGACTAAAATGGAAATCTGTTGTGACTTCAAAGTGGATGTTCAAGATCAGGCATTGTGTTGATGATAGCATTGAGAAATATAAGACATGTCTTGTGGCTCAAGGATTCTCACAGAAAGAGGGAGAAGAATATAATGATATATTTGCACCTTTGGCTCGATACACAACCATCCATTAGATAGTATCCCTTGTGACAATTCAAGAATGGACTCTTCATCAAATGGATGTAAAGACAAAATTCCTTCATGGCATATTACAGGAAGAAGTGTATGTTGAGAAACCATAGGGATTTGAAGTGGAGGATCGAAGAATGCATGTTTGTAAGTTGAAAAAGTAATTTTATGTTTTGAAGCAAGCCCCCAGAGCTTGGTATGCTTGCATAGACAGTTAGTTGATTAAACTTAGATTCACAAGAAGAAATGTCGATCCCAATATTTACTTCAAGGTTGTAATACTCCTAAATGGGGAATGCAACAATATAATGCCGAAATATAGAAAAATAACGTAGATCATCATAGAAAAAGAAAGAGGCCAAAAGAGATACCTCTAATTTGTTATTACAGCAGCAAAATAGATGTAAAAAGTGGCCCATAAGATGCATAACAAGAAAAGATAACCTCCAATGAAAGAAATCCCTCAAAATGAGGTTCTACAACCATATATAAATACTGGAAAAGCCTTATAGTGTTATTTTATTAGCTCTACAACAATTGTAGATTAAAAATCAGATATAGAGCAAAAAAGTGCATGAAAAGTTAGATCTATGGTAGATCCATGCACTATACAAGCTCCTCTAATGAACCCCCTTGGAGTTTCAGCGAAACACGAAGTAGAAGATATAGATATGAGATCTAAGACTGCAGATCTATTGAAATATTTAGATATGGAAAGTGGATTTGATTTGATATGAACAATAGAATTACCTCCTCCAACAGATCTCCAAAGTGAAGGGAAGATCCCCAACACTCAGAAAATCACTCTTCAATTGGTGTGTTGAACCACCCCGCAACTGCACCTACATGAATAACGCAGATCTGGATCTATACTGCACCGTAGGGATAAAAATGAGGTTGGCGTCATGCCAAGATTTGAAAATAATTCTCAATATCTTCAATATTTTCCTCTCAATTAAGTAGAACCCTCTTCCACTGAAAAGAAGCACTGAAATGGACTAGATCTAAAAGATATAATCTCCACTTTTTGTAGCTTGCAAAAATAACCAAACCCTCAACAGGATTTTCACTATAGTTGAAAGAAGAATCTTGGATCCAAGCTATATAATGGAAAATTCAATAAAAACTCTCCCAAGAGCTACTCAATGGTAAGAAGTGGGATTCCCGATTAGGAACACCCAATGCTAAACAACATTCAATCTCAGCTAAACAGAAAGAGAAAGATATATGTTTAAACAAAAAATATATTCAGAAATATGATAATCATCAATAACCTATAATGCTTCCATCCTCTTCCTTTTATAAGTTAAGAGCTTGAAAACCCTAAACCACTTCCAATGAGATCACTTCTTTCACACAAGGCATCTCCATCTAAAACTGTGTTGTGCCTCATTGATGGCCGCTCCTCCATGATAACATTGTAGGTTTGGTCAAGGTTGACCCAGTCAAAATGTTCCAACCTCTTTCACACCTAAGGGTGCTTGATTTAACAACCAAGATCTATCCTTTTCACATTTGGCATTTATTTATTCATTATTAAGGAGTATTATGGATATCCTTTGCTCTTTTATTGTTTAAACAAAGTAATAAAACAAAAAAGAATATTCCAATTAGCTCATGACTAATTGGGAATATTACAATCCAAAAATCCCAAATGTTGCTTGTCCTCAAGAAACTGACAAGGTGAGTGCCACAACTCTTCTCCTCCTCCATTGCTGACACCAACATGTGATAATATTCCTCCATAAGCTAAGTGTTCACCAATCCATCCCTCCATGAATTTCTCCTCCAAATTTCTCATGAGATGTAAATAATCCATCCCATAAGGAGACAATAGCTCAAGTGAAACAAACATGGTTTTCCCAATGTTCTCCACATGTAGCATAATATACATGGAGAATATCCATCCAATAGGGCACATACATACCTCCCATCCTCCCTCCATACATTCCCATAAACAATACAAGTACATCATCAATGTATGGGATCAAAACTACATACATAAAAACTAAAATTTGTGCATATGGAGGTGGGTCATAGTCCCACATGTGGAACAAGCATAGTGAATCTCCTGACTACATCAAATCATGATGTGGTAAGTGGTTTCCCCATCACTTACTTGCTTCCCATGTCATATCACTATGGCTGAAAGTGTGAGATATATTTGGTTCTTTAGGAATGCACCCATCATGAAACAAAATCTCCCTTTGTCCTCCAAGGGAGTGGCCATGTTCAGAAATTTTTGTGGTCCAAATTTGGCCATGAATTTTATAAGCTACAATACTCCTTCTTGGAGTTATGGCCTTCGTATAAATGGTAAAATAATGCAAACAATAATCAAATGAAACATTATTTACATGAGCATATTCTTCACCAAATTTCCTCCTTAAACAAATGGAGTGGTGCATATATCTATCCCCTTCCTCAAAAAGAGAAAGAGATGGTTGAACTGACTCCTTTATAGATCTATGTTGCTACCTCATCTCCACATGGTACATGCATATTTGAAAATGCTGGTACAGTTCTCCTTCAAAGCCCTTCCAAGAGTAGCTTCTCATGATGATGTTGTAGAATCTCATGGAATATGTGTGGCTGAAACAGAACTCTTCATAGGCCATTTGTAGTGACTTTTCTTTAAGCTTGGATACTCTAGACAAGAATATCATACCATGATAATAGATGAATCCTTATTGGACTAAAAAACCCTCTTCATGTAGCTGGTCATCAATTATCATGCATGTGTGAAGATCCTTGGAATAATCCACCAACAGTTGGGATTTCCAATATGGATCAATCTCCCATAGTGACAGCGGTGATGATCTAGCAACAAAAATGTATGCCATATGGCTGTTTTCCTCATTTAAATCTCCCATTCAAAGTTATAAGTTGGAATGTCACACCTTCCATGCTTCTCCTCCCACGGCGCAGAATCTGAAATGAGAGTGGGTAATGATGATGTTGGGAGAATATCTCCCTCCTCCTTGATCCTATCCAAGATTCCCAGTTCTGTATCATTGTCTTCCAATGCTCACATCCGTCCTAGATTTATTCTTGGAGCATCATGTTGTGAGACATTTCCCAAAATATTTGAATCAGGTGGCCTCCTAGGTGGTTTGCCACTAGACAATAGTGTCCCATGCAGCAATCTCATGAGCATGATAGTTGGGACTATAAGGTCCTTGCTTCCACTACACAAATCCATTTCTAATTTCTGTGTGGAAGTTGTATGTGAGGGATATGTATGCATGCCTTTGATCATCTGAGTGTTTCCACTCTTCTTATCCACCCATTCCATTTGCTAATCCTCCCAATTAGTGGTGAATTTTCCAAATGTAATCAACCATTGAACACCCAATATCACATTGGTGTCAGGTATGTCAACCACAGAGAAGTGATCAATCAATGTATATTTCCCCATGGTGACTAATAAGGATGGTACATAATGCATGCATTATCTCCTGGGACCAAAATAAATAATCCCTCAAAATCATTAGTGGGTATTGCCCTCCTTTGCACTAGTTGGGCATCAATAAAATTGAGGGTAGACCCACTACCAATCAAAACAAAAACCCTATGATTCAATATGGAACCTTGAAATCTTAAGGTAAAGTACTTAGGTACTCCTCTCAAAGGTGCAAGAGCCCCTCCAATAGGAGCAAATTATCCCTTCCCATCTCCTGATGGTGTTGGCTCTCGTCGTGCAGTGTCAGCGATGTGCCCTCTCCTTGGTTCATATTCTTTTTCCTCCTCATCATCTAAGAAGACCTCTATGTAATGTTATTTTCCAGCTGCACATTTATGTCTAGCTGCCCATGATTCTTGGAAAGTGAAGCAAAGCTTCCTTTTTCTTAGACCTCTCCAGAAATCATCATCAAGAGGTTTTTTGTATGATCTCTCCTTTGAAGAAGCAGCCTTTTCTTCCTTTCCATTTGAAGGAAAAGAGGGCTTATTCTGAAAATTTTCCTTTGCTTTTGGCAAGACATCTTGAAGGCCTCTAGCCCTTTCAATAACATCATGTAGGGTAGTGGGCTTGGTAGATTTAACCAACCCATGAAGAGGTTCATCTAAACCATCAATGAACATATACACCCTTCTTGCTACAAAAAAAATCAGGAACCATAACAGAAAGTCTTAAAAATTTAGAGATGTAAGTTTCTATATTACCTAGTTGTTTCAACTTTGCAAGGCTCGTGAATGGTGTCTCTGGATCTCTTCTATCAAACCTTTCAACTAGCCTTCTAGTGAACTATGAATAAGCAGTCACATTGACATGACCCAATGTAGACAAGCCATGGAACCACCAGTCATGTGCTTCACCTTCAAGGTGCAGCGCTGCAATCTTGATAGCCTCCATCTCTGGGACCTTGTCCAGCTGAAAGTAGATGTCAAGTTTTTCTACCCAATATTTGGCATAACACTTGGATGACCCATAAAAATTAGGTAAGAAGAATCTGCCCATAGTGTGGTGATGATCATGATTTTGAATGAATCCACCACCTCTATGATGATGCCTTGGTCTTCTATTGTCCTTTATTTGAAAAAACTCTTGAAAACTAAAGTGATCTTTAAATCTTTGATTTTGAGACTCATATTCTTCAAAATAGTCTTCAAGGGATTCATGCTCTTGAAACTCTTCATTTCCCACAACAAAAAATGTAGGCATGGTAGAGCATTGGGAAACTTGTGGCTGATGCACTCGTTGATCATTCCAGTGATGAGACATGTGAGAGCCTTCTTCAAGATGGAATCGTTTAGGGGATTCCTTGATTTTTTCCATTCTCATATCTTTGATCTCTCTAGCAAGGTATTTCATGGCTCTAAGAAGGATTTTAGGGAAATCCTTATCGTCATCTTCACCTCCAAATAAAGGGGCTTTACCCTTGTCTTCATTATCATTTGTGTAATCAAACATTTTTTTTCTTCTCTTTTGATACTTATTCTCTTTGTCAGTAAGAGGCTCTCCTTATTTAGAAGACATATTGGCTTTTTTAAAAGCGCAAGCTGTGCCAAGATGATGCTCTAACACGGGAATGCGGCAATATAATGTAGAAAGATAGGAAAATAACGCAGATCATCATAGAGAAATCAAGAGGCCAATATGGATACCTTTCATTTGTTATTAAAGCAGCAAAATAGATGTAAAAAGTGGCCCATAAGATGCATAACAAGAAAAGATAGCCTCCAATGAAAGAAATCCCTCGAAATGAGGTGCTGCAACCATATATAAAGACTGGAAAAGCCTTACAACATTATTTTATTGGCTTTGCAACAAATTTATATTACACATTAGATCTAGATCAAATAAGTGCATGAAAAGTTAGATCTATAGGAGATCCATGCACTATAAAAGCTCCTCTAATGAACCCCCTTCGAGTTTTCAACAAAACACCAAGTACAAGATGTAGATATGAGATCTAAGACTACAAATCTATTGAAATATTCAAATCTGGAAAGTGGATCTCATATCATATGAACAATAGAATGACCTCCTCCAACAGATCTCCAAAGTGAAGGGCAAATCCCTAACACTCAAAAAATCACTCTCCAACTGGTGTATTGAACCACCTTGCAACTGCACCTACAGGAATAATGCAGACTTGGATCTATACTACGTTGTAGGGATCAAAATGAGGCTGGACTCATGCCAATATCTGAAAATTATGCTCAATATCTTCAATACTATCCTCCCAGTGAAGTAGAACCCTCGTCCACTAAAAATAAGCATTGAAATGGACTAGATCTGAAAGATCTGATCTCCACTTGCTGCAGCTTGCAAAAATAACCAAACCCTCAATAGGATCTATGTTTTAGTTGAAAGAAGAAGCTTGGCCCTGAGCCAGATAGTGGACAATGCAATACAAACTCTCCCAAGAGCTACTTAATGGGAAGAGGTGGCATTCCCGATCAGGAACACCAAATGCTAAAAAACATTTAATCTCAGTTAAACAGAAAGATAAAGATATATGTCTAAACAAGAAATATATTTAGAAATATGATAATCATTAATAACCTCTAATGCTACCATCATCTTCATTTTATAAGTTAAGAGCTTGCAAACACTAAACCTCTTCCAATGAGATCACTTCTTTCACACGAGGCATATCCATATAAAACTACGTTGTGCCTCATTGATGGCGACTCCTCCATGACAACACTATATATTTGGTCAAGGCTAGCCCATTCAAAATGATCCAGCCCCTTTCACACCTAAGGATGTTTTATTTCACAGCGAATATATTTAGGCTATAATTATTTAATAAGGCACAACATTAGTATGAAAGGTTACACAGAATGAACTAGTGATGATAATATTGTGATTGAAACACCATTTGAATCTATTTTGTTTATGTCTGAAACACTTGTAGTTATGTTTTATTGAAAATTTTAATATATAATCATTCTTGGATTTTATATTTGTGGGTTTATGTCTTTTTGATATGTAGTTTATTGAGTTAATTTAAGCTTGTCTCAAGTCATGGAAAGGGCCCACCACATACATTAGCAAAGTTATGTAACAATTTTGGTTAAATAGAAGGTGTGTTTTGAATTCGTTTTAGTAGAATTGTACTTAAATACTTTTTTCCCTTCGTAGGTAATTTATAGAATTTATGTACTTAGAATTGTGATTGAATTCGATTTGAAAGCTCTTGTAGATATGAAGGTTATGATAGTTGGTTAGACTCTTGTTTGAGTATTGCGATTTTGTAAATCATTTCCATAGTTATTATCTGCATTCATAGATTTATTTTCCTTGATCTGAAGTTTTGTTAAGTTTGAAGAAGTAGGCTTCAATTTAGAACAGATTTTTGAGGAATATTTTTTAATAGTCTTAAATCGAATCCTCTGATCTAAATGAAATAACTCAATCATTTGTGGATCTATATTTTTTCCAAGAAATCCTTGTAGTTGGTGTTGAATAATGTTTGAATCTTCATGAGGATTGATTAGGAACAATGTTCCATTCATTTTACCAGGAAAAATGTGCTAAGTGTTTGAAGAATAATGTGTCATTCACCTTATTCAGAAATAATGTGTTAATCATTTGATGAAACAATGTGACATTCATTTGATCTAACAGTTAATTTTGAATTAGATTTATCGAATTAGAAGTTGTTTGTCATTTTATCAATTGCTCAATTTAATTATAAAATTGTGTGTTATCTAATTACTCATTCAATTTCAAATTATAATTCGATGTGCTATTTTATGAATTGATCGATTAATTTCAAATGGATTTGTTAAAATAGGAATTTGTGTGAATGATTTTGAAAGTATAAGAGCATTGTTGAGTATACTTTTCGATTTCTATCACATTGGGGTTAGTTTCTTATAGATATTTATGAATATAACAAAATATTAAATTAGATTGAGAACATGGTTTATGATTATTATTGAATTTATTTTTGGAAGACTATTTAACTAGATGGACAACAATTAAAGGATAAATTAGTGATTTAGATCATGTGTGAAATTGAGGTGTGACATGATTCTTCACTTCAAAAAACTTCAATGTGATTATTTTAAATTAGGAACAAAGTTTGATTATTCTGTACTTAAATTTGTATAAAGTAAGCATAGGATAAATTTAGATATGAACCGTAATACCTTGCAAATCAAAGCTTAGGAACTATGGTTGACAATTCTAAATTTAGGTAATTAAATGATATATAAAAACCCTAACATTTTTGGAGTTGTTTTCGGGGAGTTGAAAATGGTCCATGTAACATATTTCTAAATTTATGTGTGTGATAAGGATTTTGTAGGAAAATGAGAGGGAAGAGATTGTAATACATCAGTGAAGAGCCACGCATCCACTATGGCGGGGTTGTTCCAAAGTGTGATTGTCTTTAGTAATTTTTTGTAGTGATTTTTCTCTTTCTTATGACCAAAAGTAGAGGTAGAACTAGAGATAGTAAGTAGATATTTATTCAAAGTATGAAATCATTTTCATAATTATTTGGGCCTATAAAAACACCCCAAACCAACCTTTATAATATTACATCAAGGAAGGAGAAATATCGACTACAAAAGTGGCCTTAGAAAAGGAAATATCACATCAAGTGGGGGGAGTACAACTTCAAGATATACCACAGCAAGAAAAAACTATCTTAGGAGCTACTATAGGAACGTAGCTTGTGGAAGTCTCACATGTAGAGTCAGAAGTAGGAGGACCTTGAATGGATTTGGGACCTGGGTACATTAGGCCCAATGTAGTTGAATATTATTTTAGCTCGAATACTATACTAGAGTGTACTTATGAACCTATAAAAGAATTGGATAACAGAGGAGGAGGTGAGGAGAATAGAAACAATGACAGAAACAACGACACAAAGAATGGTGGGGTCAACACTAGGGATAATGATATAATAAATACTTTATTCGATGGGAATAATGACCAGAAATATGGGGCAAGAGGGGGGCCTGAGGAGAATGAGGAGCATTTGGAGACTACCTTTGGATTTCCATTTCTAGATATAAGCAGAAACATTACTATGAAAAACATACATTTGGCATCACTTCCACTTTTCTGTGTTACATCCTCTGAAGACCGTGATTATTTTGTATTTGAATTTGATATTCATTGTAGAAATTACAATTATTATGATCATTCTCATAAACTTAAAATATTTTTGGCTACCTTGAAATATTCAATCGTGAGATGGTTCATGAGTTTGGGAGAACATACTATCTACACATGGGATGATATGAAGTCTATTTTTCTTTACAAATATCAAGATTACTGTGAAATTGGAGATGTTAATGGTATTTTTAGAATGAAACAGATGGAATATGAGAGATTGGAAGAATACCTTGAAGGGTTTCTTTATAACTATCATAAATTCTGAATAGGTAATGTGGATGAAAGAGCCTTTAGGACTGTATTTATAAAAGGATTAAGGGAAGAGTGCATTGAAACACTAAATCTCTTGAGTTCCAGTGGTATTTATAGGAGACCCTTTGATGAAATAGGTTAAGTACGTAGAAATTATTCTAGAAGTCAAGCTAAGGTATGCAAGAGGATTCAGGACAAGCGAAGGGATTATATGTCTAAGAATTCTAAACCAGTGTAGGGTGGTTTCAGTCGAATTTAACTAGGGAAATTCTTAGAAAATTTTAAAAGATACATCTTAAATAATATTAGTGATTATTTGGATACTCTAAAAATTAATAGAAAGCAAGAGGAAGATAATTCTTCTTTGGTTATTTTCTATCCTAAATGCAGGCGAAAGCATGCTGAGATGTAATGCCCCATAAATATAGTCAAAGTTTGTGGAATCTACACCCATGGGCACCCCACTAACCTGTGCCCTTCCCTTCCAGGATTGAAATATATTTATAAGGGGGGTTCTTAAATAAGTGAGCTTCCTCAATCATTTAAGAAAATATCATGGAGGATATCAAATAATAACACGTACGAATATCCTAATATGAAAATTTTTCCCTAGTATCAACCATGGAACTCTCAACCATCTTATTCTCCATGGCCTACACATCCACCTCAAATTTCACCTTGGAACCAAGGGTGGAGAGGGAATCCTTATATAAATACCTGTCATCCCCAAGCCCAAGCACCTTCGTACCCTTAGTATCAATCACAATATCCACTCTACATGTCGTATGCATCGAATATGCCTCAATTACAGCTAGATTATAACACACCTTATCCCCAACAATATGCATTACCATTACCACTTCCATTACAATAGCTAAAACCGTTGACCCTACCTCAAAACACCAATGTATCTTCACACCAGATTCGACAATCATTCAACCCTCCTCAACCAACACACTTTCCTACACAATCTATATATAATCCCAATAATATACCTCTTCAATCTCTACAAAAAAATTGAATTGCAATATTTTTCCACTTATGTTATCACTTCCTTGCCGTGAAATGAAATTCAACTAATATCCGAGAAAACTGTTAACAAAAATAAATCTATAGTATTTATACAAGAGGACGACCCCCATATATAATATGAAGATAAACAAATTAAAAAAATTGGAAATGAAAAAAACAATGAAAATAACCATAGGAACTCTTAGGGCCCAAGGTGCCTACTTTTCCTGAAATATTGCTTGCAAAGAAAACTGAGATACCCATTGAATATAACTTGGAGTCTGAGCTAAGAAATGTCTGTATCAATATCCATTTTTTGTAATATATTAAAGACATTCCAATTTAAACTAAGATTATTTGATGTATTTCCATTAAAAAAATAGGAAGGAAGATAGATAATAATCACATTATCAAAGTAATTAGCCAAATTTCAGAGATGATATATGGACTACCACCAAAATATGATGATCCAGGGAACCCAGTGGTAACGATAGAGATCATTGGAATTTCGTTTCCTAATACTTTCGTAGATTTTTTGGGAATACATCAATGAAATTATTTTTTATACTATGACATTATTTCAATTAAAATAGATAATACCCACAACCATTGTGTTGGAATTAGCATATAAGTCCATCGTCAAACCTATCAGGGTCCTAGAAGATGTGGTCGTAACAGTAGTGTCTTGGGAATATCCATTTGATTTGATATTAATTTCGATAAAAACTACCAAACCAAGAAACCCAATAGTTATAGGCCGACCCTGGCTTGCCACTGTTGATGTTGTCATTAGGTAAAGAAATGGGGATTTGACTATCTATGATGGGCCACAAATCCAAATATTGATTATCTTTACATGTGCCCAATTAGTTGGTGAAGTGCCTCTGTGGTTGGTAAATACTTATGGGGAAGAATATTGCATGCTTCCTTTGCTGACTTTAGATCAATCAATATGGATTCAAGGTCAATAAGAAGAACATGTTTTGCAACAATTCTTATATGATATAAGTTGTATCAAATATCATGTCTCTTTTAGTGGCTAACATCATGTTTTCAGAAGTGAATTTTAGGAAAATTGTTATCTTTCTATGTTTGCATCATTTAGTATTGCAACCTTAGAAGAAACAAAGAAGAAAGTGCCCAACCTATTGAAATTATTTCTGGAAAAAAAATTGTATGTTGGTACATATTTAAGTACTGAACAGAGGAAACAAATAATAGATATGATCCAAAAATAGTCTAGGGAATTTGCCTCAAATTATCTAGATATGAAAGGAATCCATACCAAAACTTACATACACCACAATTATACTAATGAGGAAACCAGGAATGTAAGACAACCATAAATACGAATGAATCCAACCCTCAAATATATTGTTAAATATGAACTGCAAAAAAATTGAGTGTAAATTTTATATATCTAATATGTGACAGTAAATGGATATTCATTGTGGTTCCCAAGAAGAATGGAAAGTAGAGGATTTGTGTTGATTATAGAGAGCTGAACAAATCCACCTCGAGGGACTATTTTCCTCTACCTTCTATTGACGAGGTGGTTGATACTCTATCAGGGAAAAGGTGTGTCTCCTTCTTGGATGGGTACGATGGTTAAAATAATATACAAATAGCCCCATAATACCAAGATAATACTATTTATTCCCCCTTTCCTTGTTCAAAACTACACCCTTAAAGGAAGAACTTCCTCATTGTTGCATCCCATCGAAGAAACATCATGACCCATTCAGGTTTCGAACCTATGCCATGCACCCTCCTGGATTCTCTTGAGCACACAACATAATTGGGAAGGCCTAAGCCTAACCCCTTAAACCTCTACACTTGCTTCCTGTGCCATCCTTCATTTTCTTGAGAATAGAGTGCACTATTTAAGCCTTAGTGACCTTCCTTCCCCATATAGACCTGAGCCCTATGCCCTCCCTTGAGCTTCCTTTCTCCTAGTTCAGTGCACAACACATCCTCGAAGCCTTAAGCACTCAGTATTCCCTCCTTCGTAGTGTGCCCTATGCCTAAAAGCCTCCTTGTTATTTACGACCACACTGATAAGTCATGAACACAAAGTTTACATGAAACATATTAGAATAGGATATTTTTTAGATTGATGTTTGCTTTCCATGAGTGATATTAGTTGTAGGTATTCCAAAACAACATGGAAAAGATGCATGAAGATATATGACAAAGAGGATTGTCAAAGGAAGCATTCAAGAACGAAGAACATGTGATGAGACAAAATGAAGAACATTGAAATCTTGATGATCGAAGAAGCTCAAAAAGACTCTGCATGATCAAAGACCCTTTGGAGGGTGAATACATCAAAAAGTTGGAAGCTTCATACAATATCAAATATGCAAGTGGCAACATTTCCACCTATTAATAAAAATTCATGTCATCAGTCACTATGAGTCTAAGAGATCAATGTTAGTGACTTGTCATGTTATTGCACATGATAATGTGGAAATCATGATGTATCTATGTAATTATTATAAAGAAAAGTGGAATTCCAAGAGTCATGTATGGAAAAAAGAGCCATATGAAGAAGTCCAAAAGTCATATGTAATTCCAAAATTCATTTAGAAGTCCAAGAGTTATATAGAATTCGAAAGGTCATTAGACGTTTATATGTAATATGATGAATTCAAGAGTCATGGTGATATTAAATATCATATTTTAAGTTATGAAAGGGGCCTCATTACTCACCCAAAGGACTTTTCACGTTGCCTTCTCCCACAAGGAATTAGAGAGATAGAGATAGTACTTTGGGGAGAAAGTTGTAGCTCTAATTCTTGAATATTGGAGCTAGTGATGTTCATTATAGTTATGTATCTTGGAAATTTTTCTTAATATTTGAAGCCATTCGGCCAACACATTTTCATGCATGGATCGTGGATGTTTTGAGACTATTATTCTAATGTTTGCAGTTTATGTTAGATTTAATATGTATTAAAATAATTGAACTATTTATGCGAATTTCTCACAAACCTTGTTGGAAATGTGTTGTTATGACTCTAATGATCGTCACATCTATGTGAAATATTCCTCTTGATTTCTAACAATTCTTCCTTGTTTATGTGCATGCGTCTTTACTAGATTAGTACTATTACTTCAATTTTAGAGACTCACTTTTCCTCTTTGTAGTGAAAGAACCTTGAAAAAGTTACAATCAAACATTCCACAAAGCACATTCTCTTGCTCATTCAAAAGCACATGTGCACTACTATCTCATGTTAACTGCTTAATCCAAGGAAAATTTTAAGTTAATGGAATTCAAGCCATATTTCCTAGTGGAAATCCTAAACCAAATGGTGTGAAGTCTAATTGCGACCTCATATTGGGGACATCACCTGTATGTTGGCGGGATCCAAAACTATCAACGAGAACTTAGAAATAGGGTAAAATATATTTTTTTGAAGGGAAGGCCTCAAATAACCTCATTTGAATACATCAATTAAGAGGTTTTCCAATATTTTCAGGCTCTCTACCATGAGCATAGGAAAATCAACATGGCCCAATCTAAAGAATTGCTTAAAGATATTACCTTGTTGATCTAAATATTATTATTCAATTATTATTAGAGAAATATAATAAGAATAATTTCATGATGTAATTTGGGATTTGGATCTTGATAAAGCCTCATGCCTAGATGGATTCTACATAGTTTTCTTTTGATATTTTTGGATCCTAATTAAAACGGATTTTATCAAGATTTTAAACCACACTTGAAAGAAAAGCATACTATGAGGGAGTAAAGACTCATCCTTTCTTTTAATCATCCCTAAATAATCAATTCTTTTGATTTTTTCTCGCTTGTTTCTTATCTCTCTGTGCAACTCAATGTACAAAATTTTGAGAAAAAACATAGCCAATAGGTTGAAAAATTCTTCTTCCATTATTCATATTGGAAAATAAAGGAGGTCTCATGTAGCAGAGGTAAATCCTTGATAATATCATTCTTGTACAAGAAACCATACATTCCAACAAGGAATTTGGTGAAGCATCGACGGTGATAAAGTTAGACATAGCCAATGCTTTTAATCAGGTAAATAATTCCTTCCTCTATGTAATTATCAAAAACTTGGGATCTAATGAAGTATTTATTAGTTGGATTAAGGCTTATATTGGAGCCCCCAAGATTTCCCCTTTGATAAATGGTCATGTATTCCCTTTCTTTGGTGCTTTCAGGGGTCTTAGGTAGGGGTGTCCTTTATCTCCCCTTCTGTACATTATTATTTCTAAGAGCCTCGGTGGAAATTTAGAGGAAAAAAGGAAAGAAGGAAAGATAGAGGGCCTAAGAATAGCTTGGAATGTTAAGGGATTAATCATTCTTAGTTCAGTAATGCCACCATTTTTCTTCAAGGTGCCTCCAAAATAATATCCTTTTGATTCAAAAAAAATATTATCCATTTATGTGTATCTATCTCGAGGGACGATCAATAAAATAAAATACAACTATATGGTGATCCATATCTTTTAACTTCAAGGATGCATTAATAATTGCTTATAAAAGAGCATATTAACCATGTAACTTAACACATGAAAAAGAAGCGGAAATTATAAGAAAAAATGAGATAAAATACACAAAAATTTGATTACAGAGTTCACCCAATGTGGGGTACATCTCCAGGCCCTTCTCAAATGTGGGGATGCCTTCTTTCATTAAGCGGCATCAAAGAAATCACTTACAAGTAACTTTTACAAAAGTGACCCTTATACCTCCAATTTTGATTATGGATTTAAAATGGAGACCTAGGATAGTGAAACAGACTACATAATTGGATTCCTTCCATGCAAACGTGAAAAATCAAGAATAAAAATTGTCCAAATCTGACATTGGCGCCTCTAGCCCTCTAAGGGAATATTTTTAGCATCTTTGAAGATCCCTCACTCTTGGTTCCGCTGCCTTGGCCTCTCAAGGTTTCATGCCCTTCTCCTTCCGCCGGTCTAGTTCTCAATAGTGCATGAAGGTTCAAATGGTTTAAGGTAGGAAGAACCACCAATGTGGGTCATTGGCATGTTCGTGGTGGTGGAAAATAATACAGAGGCAGGTCAGGTTCGAAAGTTTCTCGCTCCATCCTTGGCATGGAACTGTTTAACAATATGTGGCTTGGTTTTTCTTTATAACAGAGCGGTTATATCACATGGTTGATAGTTACATATAATTTCATTTGTTTTTAGAACTTCAAAGATGGCAGGCCAACCCCACTATGTAGGCCAGGTTTAAGCCCCACCAGTTCTGCTATATATCATATATATGGTGTGGTATGGTTGGAAGAGGTGGTGACCCACCAACCAACCTTTGTATATATATATATACATATAATGTTTGCGGTCGTGGCGGGGTTGGTAGCCCTCCACCCCAATTTAATATACTTATTTTTTATTTTTTAAACTATATGGTTCAAATTCTCCAGTCGAGAAATAAGGGTTACTAGAAAAATTAAGTAGACGACATATTAGACTATTCTGGTGGCCATTTTCTGTGTGTCAAGATTCTTCCAATTTGTTGCCTCGTTAAGACTTCCACTTGCCAAGTTTGACTAGAAATTTGATCAGCTATAACTTGAGAATTGTTGGAATAGGGTTTCCTAGCCCTAGTTTTGTAATATTTTCTAATATTTGGTCTAGCGAAGGGGGATTGGGGTGGGTCAAACCCCCAATGAATTGTAATGGGTCAAAAGTGTAGATGAAGGGTCCACAAACCATGGTTTGTGGACCATACTATAGCATAGGATAGCATGATATAAATAGGTGGGTAAATCGAGTCTAGAGGTAGGCTAAGCTTGAGATATAATTGAGCTACGAATTCTAGATCTGTTGTATCAATTGTCTGGGTAAGGGCTCCTGCTGGCTGTGTGTGCGGAGACCCCGATTCCTGTTGTGTGTGGACCCTGTTGGCTATGTGCGTTGTTACACCATTTTTGGTCATCTAACTTACTTTCATTAGATGGACCCAAGTACACCATGTAAGATCAATTTTACGCTAAGTAAAATTGCTTTCACTATGTAAAATAACTTAATAAAACACATTTATTAGGTTGTTTATGGTCTAAACAGGAAACCCCAAAAGGAAATATTAAACAAACCTATATTTGTTTGTTTTTCCTGGTCATGTTTAACCCAAAACAAAGAAATTAATTAGATAAATCTTTATTTATCTTATTATTTTCTAGGAATAATTATTTAAATCTTATTTAAATAATATTCCCTATTAAATATGACTAAATCACCCATAAATAATTAAATAAATCATTATTTATTTGATTATCCTTCAACCACTTCCTTAAAATGATAAATAAATCATTTATTTATTTATTATTCACAAATAAAGGGATTTGACCCAAGTCAAATAATTTTTCCCTCCAAAAAATATAATAAAATATTCCATAAAAGGTGGATCTAGATTTGGTTAATGTTATTTTAATCATGCACCAAGATCTAGAATGACCCAATATTTTGTTATAAATAGGAGGTTTCTCCTACCATTCTTCACCTTTTGTTGCCTATTAGATCACTCTGGATCTATACTCTTGGTCTGACTTTGAGCCATTATCATTGTCATATTTTCCATTATTTGTTGTGTGAGCTCCCTTTGAGTTCTATCTTTGTCTAGGTTTTCTACACCAAAAAGAGAGAAAAATGCTAGATTTGAAGTGCTGAGGACTTCCAAGAACCCATCCCATTGAGGAGAATTGGAAACACCTTCTTGTTTTCCTCCCAGGTGCCCTTAATACAAAAATTCTTTCAAAAAACATTGTTCTTGTCTTTTCTATTGGATGTATGGAGAAAAACCTTGTTTTTTACTGCTTAATGTCTCTTTATGTATAGATCTGGTTTTTTGCAGCACTTGTTTTGATCAATTAACTGCAGATCTGAAGATATTGTCAGCCATATTTGATGTTAGGGCTATGAGTTATGCGTAGCTAAAGTGGTATTTTTTCGTATACTTCGAAAAAGGATTCATACTAACATGCGCGGCTTGATAAGAAGAAGTCTGTAAGTGGAACCTAGTTATAATTGCATGAGACGATTGTTTCGTAATATCTCAGTGTTTCTGTGTTATGATTATTAAGCATATGGTATCTCTGTAACTATAATTTCTAGTAGTCTACTGATGCGTATGTGGATGCAATATTATCAATGCATAGATTTGGTTTACGTGATTGCTCTAGTTATATGTTATCTGACGATTTATGGGCTTCGCACAAGCTATTCTATCAAGTATATTGTTAATGGTTTCTGGGTTAGGGCTCATTTAGCAGAGACTTGTTAGATATGAAGGTGCCCCCTTTTATTAATTTCTCTATCTGGGTGCAGAAACTTGGATCCAGCACCCTCCCATACTACGTCGAGTGAGACCTTGGCCTTCACAATAGGTCATTTCTGAAAGGGCCAGTAGTAAAGGGGTTTGTTGGCAAACCTTAAAGCCGAACCTGGGTCAAGACCCCTCAAGCCATCAAATCGTTCTGTTGCTGGGACTGGGAGAATTTTGAGAGAGAGATTGGGTAATGCCATGGTGTCATTGGAAGTCATTAAAGCCTGAGTTAGAAGATTTGTTTGAAAAATAGATTCAAGAATTTTCCCTAAAGAAAATAGAAGTAAAAAATTATCCATAGAATAATGGAAACATCGGTATATTTTTATGGGAGTGCACAAAATATTCTTTGTTTCTTTTGCACATGAATTACAATAGTGGTTAGCATGACTTGTTGAATTTCAGGCTTGCTGGAAGGACAATCAGGTCACACAGTAGACCCCCGAATTGTTTCGGCAATTAGAGAATACTGATAATAAGATTACCAGGACTGTGGATCATTGTGTTGACATTATATTGGGTGGATTCATGAAATAATTTGTTGTTGATCAGTTTGTGTCATATTGAGAAGCAAAACAAAGGTTCTTCAAAGGATTTAGAGGTAAGTTCCTAAAAACCTTGCCGTTATTGACTAAAATGATATTGAGCGAAAAGGGTGTCTTGTGTGGCCACACCAAGTGAATGACCTCCGATCAAATTGGGAGCACAATGTGAAGTGGTAAATACTACCGGGTTAGTCAAGAAGGATACAAATCAATATACAGTCTCTTGAGGGAGTCATCTGATCATAACCAAGGAAGGGTTGCACACGAGGAACCAATCCCCTGGCCACACCTTCATCGAATCCCCACAAGGGAAAAAAATCTCCTACACCTCCCCTGCCATCAGTAGAGGACGACATGGCTACACACATGAAGCTTCCTACTTTCAAGGGTGTAGGGGATGAAGACATGGATCGATTTTGGTTTGTAGCCGAATCTATATGGATCGCGCAAAACGTGAACAATGATGTTATCAAAAGAGCGCAACTATCCATAGCTTTTGAAGGAATGCCACTGGATTGGTTCATGGGATACATTGGTCAACATGTGAATGCATCCATTTAGAATATCAAGAATGCCATAAAACAACAATTTCGGAAGACTAAATCATAAGATCAATGTGTAGTCGAATTAAAGGACTTAAAGAAAGGACCTACAAATTCTGTTTGGGATATTGACCAACAATTAAGGAAGGTGATCAGTGATGGGGTATTTGTCTACTAAGATAAGCAGCATAAAGAGTGGTTCACCATTATGCTACTACCACATTTGCGTGGGCCCATGGGACGGAAAAAATATTGGCTCTCAAGAGGAAGCACTAGAAATAGCCATGAAGTTAGAAGTTGCACCAAGGGATGATATGCAGTTCACAGCTCTCCAAATCCAGAACCAATTGGAGGCAATGCAATCAGAAATTCAGAGCTTGCAAAATGACCATGGTAAGGAAGCCAACCTAGGAGTTTGGGCATACGTTATAAGGGACCGAGTCACACCAAGGATCAATGTCGACTGTTATTCTATTACATGTAGTTTCGGGGTTCAAGCCCTCTACGATCGAGGGAAACGATTGGCCCTAGCAGTCCTATGCTATGGTGTGCTGATTTTCGGGTGGCAGGAAGACACAACATGGAGCACTACCCATGATTGGGTGTTTATGTACCAGAATTAATACAATAGTTGTGCAGATTCTGCTTCTCTATAGGGCATGACGAAAAAAACTCTTGAACCCTTGACCTTATTGTAGATAGGGGAAATTTATACAAAGTGAAAGTAGACCCCTCATCACCACTTTCTCTGTCAGGATGGGGAGGATCCCCCGCACGAGGAAGGGGAGGAGGAAGAGGGGGGAGATTTGTTCGAGGGCATAGACAACTAATCTGTTATAAGTGTGGAGATGTGGGACACTTTGTAGGAGATTTATCAAACCCAACATGCCAGTCTTGTATATATTTTCAACACTTTGATCATGTCATTGAAGCGTGTCGTTGTTAATAGCGAAAATGCAAGAAAAGCAACAAAAACCTATGCAGAATGTGCAAATATTTAAGGTGGAACCACGAGACGATGGGCCATGTATCAATGTAATCACGCACAACAACATCTCCATAGGAGGAGCGGTAGAAAACGTGGAAAATGAATCACTAATCCAGAAGGCTAAGACTTGAAAAGGGAAAAATAAACCTTCATCGAAGCATGAAGGAGGTGACTAAAACAAAAACACCTGCCAAAAAAGGAGCAGTAGATCCGAAAGTAGATGAAGCAGTTAAATATTTACTCTAGGCGTGTATGAAGGTGTTTCTCAACAAAAAGGCTGTAGAAAATATCCAAGCCCTAATAGACAACTGTGTAGAAAGAATTGATACATAGCCCGAGGTGAAAACTATGAATAAGATATACAAAAATAAAAAAAGGATGGGACAAGAAATGCGCATGACTGCATAGATCAGGGAGTACGAAATGGACCAAGTTATCCTTGACTTAGGTTCAGATGCTAACGTCCTACCCAAGCAGACCTGGAAACAAAAGGGAAAACCTAAACTAGAATGATATACTATTCAAGTGTGAATGGCTAATTAGAAAAAAATTATCCCACTGGGAAGACTAATGAAGGTAGTGGTAGATATTGCAGGTTTTAAGGTCCTCGCAGATTTTGAAGTAATCTAGATAGTAGACGATGCAGACCCTTACCATGCGTTCTTGGGTCTGTATTTGGCTATTGAAATTGGAGGTATCATTAATCTCAAGAGGAGGAGCATGATACTTGAAAATGGAGGCCCAAGGGTAATACCGAATCAATACGGGAGGAAGAAGATGCCGATCACATATACAAAATAACCACCCGTGATGATGATTGGATCAACCCCGCGGCTAACAGCATGCTATGTTGGGAGAAATATAGTGAGTTCTTATCCAACTTAGATGAAGATATCAAAAACTGGAAAAATCGACCACATGACGTGTCTATGGTAAGATGTCTTAAAATCATGAAGAGTTTCCAATGTATTTCCTGATAGGTAAGAGAACTACCCCACTTTGATGGCTCTGGTAATGTTGAAACTTTCCTTATAGAAATTTAGGCAAGCATTCCTAAAGAGTGGCGATTTTGGGCCCTAGACTTGGCTATGCACGCAACCCCTGCGCGTAGGTGGGAAACTCAAAAAGAAACTTTCCAAGGCTAGCGAGAATGTTGAAGGATGTTGACCTGTCGATTCAATTTGCCAATTGATCCACCAAAAAAAATCTTGTTGGGGCAAGAGGATCTATACATATATACATATAATGTTTGCGGTCGTGGCGGGGTTGGTAGCCCTCCACCCCAATTTAATATACTTATTTTCTATTTTTTAAACTATATGGTTCAAATTCTCCAGTCGAGAAATAAGGGTTACTAGACAAATTAAGTAGACGACATATTAGACTATTCTGGTGGCCATTTTCTGTGTGTCAAGATTCTTCCAATTTGTTGCCTCGTTAAGACTTCCACTTGCCAAGTTTGACTAGAAATTTGATCAGCTATAACTTGAGCATTGTTGGAACAGGGTTTCCTAGCCCCAGTTTTGTAATATTTTCTAATATTTGGTCTAGCGAACGGGGAATTGGGTGGGTCAAACCCCCAATGAATTGTAATGGGTCAAAAGTGTAGATGAAGGGTCTACAAACCATGGTTTGTGGACCATACTATAGCATAGGATAGCATGATATAAATAGGTGGGTAAATCGAGTCTAGAGGTAGGCTAAGTTTAAGATATAATTGAGTTATGAATTATGGATCTCTTGTATCAATTGTCTGGGTAAGGGCTCCTATTGGCTGTGTGTGCAGAGACCCCGATTCCTGTTGTGTGTGGACCCTGTTGACTATGTGCGCTGTTACACCATTTTTTGGTCATCTAACCTACTCTCATTAGATGGACCCAAGTACACCATGTAAGACCAATTTTACCCTAAGTAAAATTGCTTTCACTATGTAAAATAACTTAATAAAACACATTTATTAGGTTGTTTATGGTCTAAACAGGAAACCCCAAAAGGAACTATTAAACAAACCTATATTTGTTTGATTTTCCTGGTCATGTTTAACCCAAAACAAAGAAATTAATTAGATAAATCTTTATCTATCTTATTATTTTCTAGGAATAATTATTTAAATCTTATTTAAATAATATTCCTTGTTAAATATGACTAAATCACCCATAAATAATTAAATAAATCATTATTTATTTGATTATCCTTCAACTACTTCCTTAAAATGATAAATAAATCATTTATTTATTTATTATTCACAAATAAAGGGATTTGACCCAAGTCAAATACCTTTTCCCTCCAACAAATATAATAAAATATTCCATAAAAGGTGGATCTAGATTTGGTTAATGTTATTTTAAGCATGCACCAAGATCTAGAATGACCCAATATTTTGTTATAAATAGGAGGGTTTTTCCTATCATTCTTCACCTTTTGTTGCCTATTAGATCACTCTGGATCTATACACTTGGTCACATTCTACATTATTTTTTGTGTGAGCTCCCTTTGAGTTCTATCTTTGTCTGGGTTTTCTACACCAACAAGAGAGAGAGATTCTAGATCTGAAGTGCTGAGGACTTCCAAGAACCCATCCCATTGAGGAGAATTGGATACGCCTTCTTGTTTTCCTCCCAGGTGCCCTCAATACAAAAATTCTTTCAAAAATTGTTCTTGTCTTGTCTATTGGATATATGGAGCAAAACCTTGTTTTTACTGCTTAATGTCTCTTTATGCATAGATCTGGTTTTTTGCAGCACTTGTTTTGATCAATTAACTGTAGATCTGAAGATATTGGCAGCCATATTTGATGTTAGGGCTATAAGTTATGCGTAGCTAAAGTGGTCTTTTTTCGTACACTTCGACAAAAGATTCATACTAACAACTAGCGACTCCAAACGGGTTTTCAATTACGACCACTGTCGTTTTTCATATTCCTGCATATCCAGCTACTTCAGACCCTAGGATTTCTTTTCAGCTTTTTTTTTTCCTATTTTTATGTTGTTTGTCTCACATAAAACCCTAAAACATTAAAATTTCCAACTTTCGCGTGTTTCTGGCCCTATTGCGCAGGTGACAGACATCAGCCGCAACTGGGACGACAACTTTTTCGAAAATCTGCCGCCGGGACACCTGGAACTTCAGGTCGCACTTTTCAGCCGAGAACCTGCGACCTGGACTCCAGGTCGCACTTTTCAGCCCATTATATGCAACCTGCACAGAAAACATGTCAGAACCTGCGACCTACCAGTTTTTCTGCTCTTTTTCTGCAATTTTTCTGGGTTTTTCTAAAGCTTCTGTCAGGGTTTTCCAGCCTCTGTCTCAGCCCGTTTAGACCTATTTTTGATCTATTTTGCTCATCTAAGTGGGAACATAGCCCCTAGGGCTTCAGTACCCTCCACTTTTGGTGCAAGAGTTTTAACTGTTTCAGGTGTCTATTTTTTCAGAGTTTCAGCCGCCCCTTTTTCAGATCTGATACCTCCTTTTCAGATCCCTTTTAATCAGCTCATCCCCCTTTCAAAACACCTCCTGAAGTTTTTTTTGGATCTAGCTTTAGGGCCTCCTCCTTGTCCCTTCTGCTTTTTGCTGGTTTCCTCCTTTTTTCCAGCCACCTTGCCTCTGCCTCTTGGCTATGTTCTGCACCTCTTTTCAGCAGATTTCTCCTTTAGATCCCTGTCCCTTTCGACCCTAGATCTATTGGCCTCTTTTTAGTGTGTTTTGACTAGATTTTTTCCCTCTGTTGGACTAGTTCTGAGAGACCCGCATTTTTGGGTTAGATCGATGCATTGTTAGTTGTTAATTTTCTGTTATTTCAGCATTATATACTGTTCTCTGCAGATTTATTTTCAGTTACACAACACACTTTTTCTTTTGCTCTCAAAACGTCAGGGTTTAAAAATTAAAATTAACGCATGCCACACACTCACCCTAAGTGAAGAAGAGCCTGGTTAACACCGCCAGACAAAGACTTTAAAACATTGTAAAATCAATTGACACTTCACCTTTCTACCCTTGTTTCGACATTGTAATCACTTGATTCTGCACCTCCCTACCTTTGTTGGTATTTCTTCTTCCCCTTGTGCCGTGTTTGTGTTGTCACCATTGCGCCCCCAAGGCACACATCCCGGAGACTTCTTGGCCTTCACCCTCAGTTTACGGTCGGTTGACCTACTCCTTCCCGCCGTCATTGAGTTAGTCCTCCTCTGAGTCCGCACTCCGACTCCTCTTCTAATTCATTGGGTTCTCCTTTTACTTCTGGTTCTCCCCTTGTCACCTTCACTATGTATGGTCCAGGACCTAACGCTAGCGGTAATCCCGGCCCTAATGTCGGGACTACTACTAGCGGAACCTCCACAGGAACTACCTCGGCTGCACCTTTGCTCCCTTACATGGCAGGCCTCAGCCTCCCCGATCTCAATTAGTTGACCAATGACCCTATCCGCCACGATGTTGGTTGGCCTGCTATGCCAACCATGCTCCCCTCCAACATCCCTAAGTTCGAAGGCCTTACTAGAGAAGATCCAACCAACCATGTCCGATCTTTCCACATGTGGTGTTCCTCCAATTCCATTACCGATGATTCCAACCGTCTTTGGTTGTTCCAACGCACGCTGATGGGCGAAACTTCTAAATGGTATGTTGACCAGGCCACCTCTTCCCATACCACCTTTGCGACCATTTCCCAAGCCTTTTTATCTTATTTCCAGCTCCCTCTCCGATACGACACTGGTACAGAGCTTTTGACCTCCTTCCGTCAAACCTCTCCCACCCGCCTTTCCACTCATGTCCAGGAATGGCGGAGACGACGGAGCTTATGTCGAGCTCCCACCTTCTAGGATCGGGTTTATATGGACTAGTTCCTTCACACTCTTTTACCTCTCATTGGAAAATATGTCGCCTCCCATTTCCCTCAAACCGAAGAAGTCGCCCTCCAAATAGCCTTGAAATATGACCTGATCTACGCTCAGTCTAGTTATGTTTATACCGTCCTTCTTGACCTCCCCAAGGCCGGTGGCGCTAATTCCCCGGGGGCATCTCATTTCGCCGACGGTATCGTTGGAGCCCTTTCTCATGCGTATGCCCAGCCTCCTATGGGCTATGGTCTCCCTCCGGGAGGGGCCAGCACCTCTAGCACTTTTCCCCCTCCAGGTAGCATGTATCCAGGATACGGCATGCCTCATCCTGTTGCCCCACCTCCTGCTTACCTCAATGTTGCCCAACCTAACCATTATCCTTATCTGTAGCCTGGTGCTCTAGCTCCTCCAGCACTCCATTGCCGTCTCCACCCCAGCAACATCACCTACAGCCCCCTCCAGGGCAAGTATTTGCACAGCAGGGCACGAATAATCCCCCTTCCTCTCCAAGAAGGCAGAGAGGCAATCCAAATCAATCTGCCCCTGGTACTCATGGACCCAGTCCTCAAGGTCCTGACCCTAACACTGCTAACCAGCAACAGGGAACTCAGCCCAAGCCGGACAGACCTATTCGCAAAAATAAGCCGTGTTCGTGTTGCGGTGTTTACGGTCATTACACTCACGATTGTCCCCTCTTACCACAGATGCGGAATATGTGGGAGTCTCAATCCACATTGCGAGGAAAACATGCCTCCCCTCATGCTCCCCCTAATGTGGCCACTACTCAATCGGTTGTGTTTACCAATCCTTTCCCCCAGCAAGGATTCGTGGCTACCCAACCACTTGACGCACAGGTCGCCACTCAACCTTCCCCTTCTGGTTCCTCCGATTACCAGATCCTCATGATGAACTCTGATCCATCCCCAACCGTTGACCTTAACCTTCAAACTCGGTATCGCCAGTACCCCAAGCCTCCCGCTCAGTTTGCCTCTGAGTCCCCTTCTTCAGGTTCTACCGAGCCTCTTTCGACATCCAATGGTCCCTTAAACATCTCTCAACCCAAAGTTGAGGTTCATACCAAGATTCCTAAAGGATCATTACACTGAAATACTGCTCTTGGTCGAGCGGCTCATTCGTATAGCGTAGTAGATGATTTGGCGTAGTCTCTTATTGCCATTTCCACATTGGAACTCCTCCAATAGTGCCCTTCCCAAAAGAAGGCTCTACTATCTGCCATGGGCGTTGTGGATCCTGCTGATGACCAAATGATTGTTTCCGATGCCCATCAATCTGAACATCCTCCCCTTCCTATTTCGGTAGCCTTCCAAATCCCATTCAAAATCCGGAACGCTAACGTTTCTCGGTGTATAATTGATGAGGGGGCATCCACCTGTGTGATGTCCGCTTCGGTTTGGAAGCAACTCGGATCTCCTAAGTTGGCCCCTTCCATGACCACCCTTCGAGTGTGGGATGGCCACACCTCGCAACCCATTGGCCTCTTCCATAATTGTCCTATCACTCTTGTGGGCAAGACTATTTGCGCTGATGTCGAAGTCATCGATGCTCCTCTAGATTACAACTTTCTCTTGGGGCGAAGTTACACCTATGCCATGTCTGCTGTCCCTTCTGTGGTTTTTCACAAGATGTATTTTCCTCACAATGGAAATATAGTCACCATCGACCAGTTGACTTATCATGAGCCAAAGTCTCAGACCTCCCCTGAGACGACCATCTCTTCTGTAGCCAATAAGAAAACCGTCGATTCCTTGACCAGTGTCTCTCCTGGTGTCTATAAAGACTCCTCTTTGCTTGGAACTTTTCTTGATCTCCCTCCTCCTCCTATCTCTGATCCCAGCTTATCGAATGTTTGCATGATACAATCATCTCGGGCTGCCCTTAAGCGGCCCGCTTCGGCTAGTCAGCAACCTCAGACTCAACCTCGCCCACCGCAACCCGCTCCTAGCCATTCATCTCAACCAGTCGGACCTCCTCCTTCTGGCCCTTCTCCTATAGCTGGTATCCCTGAACCCCTCTATCCTCCTGGGTCGGTTCCCCCAACCCTCAACCATCTCTGAGCTGTCCCTCCTGGTCATTACCCCCCTGGTCAGATACCTTTCCTGGCTCCCCCTCCCGGAGTCTATTCGGTCCCTGTCATGGCCACCCTCTCTCTCCCCAACCTGACCCTGGGCATACCCGTCTGGTACCTTGACCCTCCAGCCGCTACCCCACCTGGTCACCCAAAAATGTATCTTGCTTTGACACCCATTCAACCGTTCCCCCTCGCTTCCTCTGTTGCCTCCATGCCCCCAGCACCTCCTCAAGACCCTGCTCCTATGGCAGCAACTCCAAGACAGAAAGGCAAAGCGCGCAAGGGGGCATCCAAAGACAAGGCCACCCTGACTAACCCGGCTCCTCCTCCGCCTGCAAAGCCTTGCGCCTTGTGTGATGTCGTCAGTCATGCCACCCATCCTTGTCCTGCATTGCCCCCTATTCAGCCCATGGTTAAAGTCGCGTTCCCTGACCCCTCTATTTCATCCTCGTCTGTAACCAAGAACCCAAAGATTATTCGCACCAACAAACCCTGTGCTTTGTGTGGTGTCCATGGCCATTACGCCCACCATTTTCCTCACCTGACGCATTACCGCGCCTCTTTAGAGGTAATTCAAGAGTATGAGGTTGAACAAAATCAGTCCGCCTCTCCCATACTTGCGCAGTATGCTTCAGGACAGCTTGAGGATCCCCCCGCTCCCATTGACATCCCCCCCTTGATGTCCAGATGACAGAGTCTACTACCATCATTCTCTACCTATCATCCTCTGTGAGACCTTTGGAGAACCTTCCCTTTGAATCCTCCCTTGTTGTTTCGCTCGATCCCCCTTCAGCGACCACCCTGGGATCAACATCATTTGACCATTTGTTTCTCTGTTCTTCCATCATTCCCCGTGACGATCCATATGTGAGCCTTTCTTCCTATACGAATGATTTAGGTAGCTTTTCCGTGTCATGTGATTTCCCTTCCACTCGTCACCCCCTCTTTTCCTGTCCGGATGCCCCCTTGGAAACCTTTTCCACCCATGAACTCATCCTTCCCACCCATACACAGGATAACCCCACCTGTATCTGTTTTGAACTCCGCAGCCCGAGTCCCAGCCATACCTCCTATATCCCTCATATACCACCATCTAGTTTGTATATGTGTCATAGCCATCGTGCCCATCACACTCCCTCCTGCAGTTGCCGCTCGATGTCTACTATATACTCACGTTGCCGTCATTGTTCCCCCTCCCCCCATTTTTTTTCTTGTAACACCATTCCACAGGACCTCCCGTCCACACCCTATATCGGTTACGCCGATGGTGCAAGTCGTTACTCTCGGAATCTAGCCTCGGCAGGTTGGGCCATTTTCACCCCCTTACATGCCCTTGTTCTCTCAAACGGGGTCTGCATTGGTCCTGCCACCAATAATCAGGCCGAATATGATGCAGTGTGTGGTCTTTTAGTCAATGCCCTCTCTCATCGCATCCTCCATCTGCATGTTCATTTAGATTCCATACTTCTTGTCATGCAACTAAATGGTGTCTATCATGTGCATAATCCTGTGTTGTTTTAGACGATATTTACGAGTGAAACTCTTGACACGTGAGTTTGAAACCATAACTTTCAACCATGTACCTCGAGAACAAAATCACTATGTAGATAGCATTGCAAACCATGTTCTAGATTGGCATTTATCACACACATTTTATACAAGACAATCACATTCATAATCATTCAAAAAGATTCATATCCATAATATTTGTCGCAAAACATGTGTTTAGAGTCCATCTACTCTGATACATATGACATGCCCATAGCATGTTACAAAAAACTAAAAACTAGGGGGCACCACCTGTCCCTACATACACACTAGGGGGCACCACCTGTCCCACACTTAATCACTATCTGGCAGATCCCGAGCCAATGGCTCTGCTCCTGCAGCTTGTAGATCACATATCCCCTGACCGGCCATCGCCATGCGCCGCATGACACCCCGCCATTCCGAGGGTAGACCAATACATGGCTCTATGTACTGGTCGTATAAGTCTTGCCACCCACGCTCTGAAACACTGGTCAGCAACCTCTCGCATCTATGGCGGATGTCCTCCAGGAGGGCGGCCGCATCCTCATTATGTGTCGCTCTCGATACACTCGGGCCTGCAGCTCCTGATGCTGCCGGTCGTCCCATATAACCAGCTGGTTTTACCGGAGCTATATCTGCATACCAAAAGTACATGAATCAGTACCCTATCTACTATTCAAAAACTTTAACATGCCCAAAAAAGAGTATTCACTTGTCACTTACCATCGGGTCCCCATACTCGGCCAGGCAGAAGTGGTAGGTCCGGATCCCCACAATAACTCATCCCACTATAGGGATAGTCATCTATGTATAACGACATCTGATCCCAATGGGCAAAGAACTCAGGTCGAAACACTCGTCCGATCGCCCCTCCTCCTCCTCTGCACAGTAGTTGCCCCCACCGGCGCATCCTGGGCTCTCTCGGGCCCCCATCTTGGAGATGTATACGAGGTCGTAAGGTCGCGATTTTCTCAAAAAAGAAGGAGCACAACAAAATCCCATACGATCAATCGTGGTTCACTTGCTGCTTGCAAAGCGACAGCTGTCGTTTTAACGACACCAACATCATTTGGGCCCACCCATAGTAGGTCCCACTCAACACACTCTTCACAAACATCATCTGCCCCCCATTGATGTGATGGAGCACCTGGTTGCCCAGGATCTGCAACACTACTGCGCCCACTGCACGGGTCTCTAATCTCTCTAGGTCCCCGATCGGTATCTGAGTCCCTTTGACTTGCAGACCCAGTCGAGAATGTCGCTCCACAAACTCCATGATGTTCCACCCCCGCGGTAACACTAGCTGTGTATTTCTCACCATCCCAAGTGGCGGGAGACCAGTCAGGAAATACATATCCTAGACTGTCAATTCGATCCTGTGCCCCTGCACTACAAAGACCTCATGATCTGGATCCCAATAACTGACAATCCGGGCCAAAAAGGGCTCCCCTTCTCTCTTCAAAGGGTTCTCCAAAAACATTAGAACCCCAAACTAGGCCAATACACGACGGACACCTTGATCTGCCTGGATCTCTGACCGTAATGTACCCAGGTCTCTCTCTCTCCATTTGACCCATATATCTGCCATATCTGCACAAACACATCATCTTTGTTAGTATACAGATAGGAAACACTGTAACCAATCACAAAAACCCAAATCTCAGCCCTAAAACAGCACTGAAATCTCATTCATCCTCCAGGTCACACTTTTCTACCCAATCCTGGGACAGGCTGCAGTTTTTGGCTCAAAACCTGCTTCCCAGGTCGCATTTTTTGGCCCAAAAAGTGCGACCCGGCCGTAGAGGTGAAAGAGGGTCTGTTCCTAAGATTCTGGGCCCTAATCTGAACTTTCAATCCATCAAAATGAAAGAGTAAGGTTAGGCCTCTTACTTGCAACTGATGGATCTCGATTCCAACGGTCAGTTTGTCCGCTACTCTTGCTGCAAGATTTAAGGGCTTCTCTCCTCTCTACATTCACCACAACAACACTAGAAAATGAGTGAATTTCACCTGCTGTGACCACACTGTAGCTCCGTTTGACAAACCGTCTGCACCGTTAGAAATATCTCACCGAGCCCTCAAATGGGTATCTGTTATTTTTTTGTGATTTGATACTTCACTAGGACACATTTTGTCCAAGATGGGTCACTTCACCTCCCTGCAAAATCGAATTTCCTCACTTACAACACTTGTACTTTGGCTACCACTTTGCCTCCATACTTGTCTTTGTTCGTGTCGATTTTCGTCATGAGATACCATCTTGTACTCATGTTTTATGGTCCCCCATTGGACCTTTACTGTGTGGTAGCACCATCACGTCGCCCTTGTTTAGAGCATCCGAGTTGAGTCATCATTGCATTCATGGAGTCTATCCTGAGTCCCTTTGTATCCCGCTATAGTCCTCCATCCTTCATTTCTTGGTCCCTCTCTCGTGTCGCACATTATGGCCTTTAGTCCCACTATCCCCTATCCCTCATAATATTGTGTCAGTCTCTGCCATGTCCTTCATGCCCTTTATGCTCTAACAAGGGAAGTCATCCATTCGCTACTCAGTCCCCTCCATTTCATTATCATCATTGGTATTAGTCTGTCAGTCACTCTACTATTTTCTCTCGTGCCCTAGTTGAGGATCCCTTATCGCCTCACCTATGGCGGACCTCCTTCTGTTGACATCATATCATTCATTCCAGAACACAGGTCTAGAGAGTGGTGTACCTTGGTTCCAGCTTCCACTCTTGTTCGGTGCCTCAGATCAGGCAAAGGGATATCTCATTTCCCTTTGACTTGATTGTTTCTCCACTTTAGCTCCTTTCAGCATGATCGAGATCTGTATGCTTGATGGTCCAGTGATGCAACAGTAGCTATTGGTGATGCCCAGGTGTGTGTGAGATGTCTCAGCCCTCATGAGGGGGTGGCCCTGCAGGTAGCCCCCAACATGCCCGGATGACCTCTTCATTGCAGCCTTCAATCCAGCTCCATATATTTGATGATGTCGGCCTTAGCCGCTTGCAGTGCCTCTTTTGCATGTATCAGTCAGATTTTGTGAGCCCTTCCCTGTTTGTAGGGGGAATTTGGGTTGTATTTGTATCTCATGTCCTCAGATATTATTGTATAAGTCCTGGCTGTTATCCTAGGCACAACATGTATATGGGATCCCTCATTGTATTTCTATCTGGCTCATGATTATGTCGACTGTACCTTATGGTTTGGTCCCTTGTTTACTGGACACACTATTCTTTTTTACTTTGTCTCGGCGGGCATAGGTATGCCTCCGCCGCCGCCTTTAGCACAGGTACCCTCTCATAAATAAGAGACTTGTTGCACCTGTAAGTCTCGTCTCCTCGGAGTCTAGTTCTTCAACACATTAGTCTACCTCACATTTCTCTCTCTGACTTCCCTTTTGATGTCTGGTGATTGAGTTCTTACAACGTACTTCGGTCATACGATTTGCTCCTAACACTCGCACGCTGGGGGGCAATATGTTACACCATTTTTTGGTCATCTAACCTACTATCATTAGATGGACCCAAGTACACCATGTAAGACCAATTTTACCCTAAGTAAAATTGTTTTCACTATGTAAAATAACTTAATAAAACACATTTATTAGGTTGTTTATGGTCTAAACAAGAAACCCCAAAAGGAAATATTAAACAAACCTATATTTTTTTGATTTTCCTGGTCATGTTTAACCCAAAACAAAGAAATTAATTAGATAAATCTTTATTTATCTTATTATTTTCTAGGAATAATTATTTAAATCTTATTTAAATAATATTCCTTGATAAATATGACTAAATCACCCATAAATAATTAAATAAATCATTATTTATTTGATTATCTTTCAACCACTTCCTTAAAATGATAAATAAATCATTTATTTATTTATTATTCACAAATAAAGGGATTTGACCCAAGTCAAATACTTTTTCCTCCAACAAATATAATAAAATATTCCATAAAAGGTGGATCTAGATTTGGTTAATGTTATTTTAATTATGCACCAAGATCTAGAATGACCCAATATTTTGTTATAAATAGGAGGGTTTCTCCTACCATTCTTCACCTTTTGTTGCCTATTAGATCACTCTGGATCTAGACTCTTGGTCTGACTTTGAGCCATTATCATTGTCGTATTTTCCATTATTTGTTGTGTGAGCTCCCTTTGAGTTCTATCTTTGTCTGGGTTTTCTACACCAACAAGAGAGAGAAATGCTAGATCTGAAGTGCTGAGGACTTCCAGGAACCCATCCCATTGAGGATAATTTGAAACACCTTCTTGTTTTCCTCCCAGGTGCCCTTAATACAAAAATTCTTTCAAAAAACATTGTTCTTGTCTTTTCTATTGGATGTATGGAGAAAAACCTTGTTTTTTACTGCTTAATGTCTCTTTATGCATAGATCTGGTTTTTTGCAGCACTTGTTTTGATCAATTAACTGCATATCTGAAGATATCGGCAGCCATATTTGATGTTAGGGCTATAAGTTATGCGTAGCTAAAGTGGTATTTTTTCGTACACTTCGACAAAATATTCATACTAACATGTGCGGCTTGATAAGAAGATGTCTGTAAGTGGAACCTAGTTATAATTGCATGAGACGATTGTTTCGTGATATCTCAGTGTTTCTGTGTTATGATTATTAAGCATATGGTATCTCTATAACTCTAATTTCTAGTAGTCTACTGATGCGTACGTGGATGCAATATTATGAATGCATAGATTTGGTTTATGTGATTGCTCTATTTATATGTTATCTGACGATTTATGGGCTTCACACAAGCTATTATATCAAGTATATTGTTAATGGTTTCTGGGTTAGGGCTCATTTAGCAGAGACCTGTTAGATATGAAGGTGCCCCCTTTTATTACTTTCTCTCTCTGGGTGTAGAAAAATGGATCTAACACCCTCCCATACTACGTCGGGTGAGACCTTGGCCTTTGCAGTAGGTCATTTCTGAAAGGGCCAGGAGTAAAGGGGTTTGTTGGAAAACCATAAAGCCCAACCTAGGTCAAGATCCCTCAAGCCATCAAATGGTTCTATTGCCGGGACTGGGAACATTTTGAGAGAGATATTGGGTAATTCCATGGTGTCATTAGAAGCCATTAAAGCCTGAGTTAGAAGATTTGTTTGAAAAATAGATTCAATAATTTTCCCTAAAGAAAATAGGAGTAAAAAATTATCCATAGAATAATGGAAACATCGGTATATTTTTACGGTAGTGCACAAAATATTCTTTGTTTCTTTTGCACACGAGTTACAATAGTGGTTAGCATGACTTGTTGAATTTCAAGCTTGCTAGAAGGACAATCAGGTCACACAGTAGACCCCCTAATTGTTTCGGCAATTAGAGAATACTGATAATAAGATTACCAGGACTGTGGATCATTGGGTTGACATTATATTGGGTGGATTCATGAAATAATTTGTTGTTGATCAGTTTGTGTCATATTGAGAAGAAAAACAAAGGTTCTTCAAAGGATTTAGAGGTAAGTTCCTAAAAACCTTGTCGCTATTGACTAAAATGCTATTGAGCGAAAAGGGTATCTTGTGTGGCCACACCAAGTGAATGACCTCTGATCAAATTGGGAGCACAATGTGAAGTGGTAAATACAACCAGGATAGTCAAGAAGGATACAAATCAATATACGGTCTCTTGAGTGATTCGTCTGATCATAACCAAGGAAGGGTTGCACACGGGGGAACCAATCCCCTGGCCACACCTTCATCGAATCCCCACAAGGGAAAAAAATCTCCTACACCTCCCCTGCCATCAGTAGAGGACGACATGGCTACACACATGAAGCTGCCTACTTTCAAGGGTGTAGGGGATGAATACATGGATCGATTTTGGTTTGTAGCTGAATCTATTTGGATCGCTCAAAACGTGAACAATGATGTTATCAAACGAGCGCAGCTATCCATAGCTTTTGAAGGAAGGGCACTAGATTGGTTCATGGGATACATTGGTCAACATGTGAATGCATCCATCTAGAACAATTTCGGAAGACTAAATCATAAGATCAATGTGTAGTTGAAGTAAAGGACTTAAAGCAAGGACCTACAAAGTCTGTCTAGGAGACTGACCAACAATTAAGGAAGGTGATCAGTGATGGGGTATTTGTCTACTAAGATAAGCAACATAAAGAGTGGTTCATCATTATGCTACTACCACATTTGCGTGGGCCCATGGGACGGAAAAAAGATTGGCTCTCAAGAGGAAGCACTAGAAATAGCCATGAAGTTAGAAGTTGCACCAAGGGATGATATGCAGTTCACAACTCTCCAAATCCAGAACCAATTGGAGGCAATTCACTCAGAAATTCAGAGCTTGCAAAATGACCATGGTAAGGAAGCCAACCTAGGAGTTCAGGCATACGTTATAAGGGACCGAGTCACACCAAGGATCAATTTCCACTGTTATTCGAGTACATGTAGGTTGGGGGTTCAAGCCCTCTACGATTGAGGAAAACGATTGGCCCTAGCAGTCCTATGCTATGGTGTGCTAATTTTCGGGTGGCAGGAAGACACAACATGGAGCACTGCCCATGATTGGGTGCTTATGTACCAGAATTAATACAATAGTTGTGCAAATTCTGCTTCTCTATAGGGCATGATAAAAAAAACTCTTGAACCCTTGACCTTATGGTAGATAGGGGAAATTTATAAAAAGTGCAAGTAAACCCCTCATCACCACTTTCTCTGTCGGGGTGGGGAGGATCCCCCGCACGAGGAAGGGGAGGAGGAAGAGGGGGAATATTTGGTCGAGGGCATAGACAACTAATCTGTTATAAGTGTGGAGACGTGGGACACTTTGTAGGAGATTTATCAAACCCGACATGCTAGTCTTGTAGATATTTTCAACACTTTGATCATGTCATTGAAGCGTGCAGGTGTTAATAGAGAAAATGCAAGAAAAGCAACAAACACCTATGCAGAATGTGCAAATATTTAAGGCAGAACCACGAGACGATGGGCCATGTATCAATGTAATCACGCACAACAACATCTCCATAGGAGGAGCGGTAGAAAACGTGGAAAATTAATCACTAATCCAGAAGGCTAAGAATTGAAAAGGGAAAAATAAACCTTCATCGAAGCATGAAGGAGGTGACTAAAACAAAAACACCTGCCAAAAAAGGAGCAGTAGATCCGAAAGTAGATGAAGCAGTTAAATATTTACTCTAGGCATGTATGAAGGTGTTTCTCAACCAAAAGGTTGTAGAAAATATCCAAGCCCTAATAGACAACTGTGCAGAAAGAATTGCTCCACAACCCGAGGTGAAAACTCTGAATAAGATATACAAAAATAAAAAAAGGATGGGACGAGAAATGTGCATGACTGCACAGATCAGGGAGTACGAAATGGACCAAGTTATCCTTGACTTAGGCTCAGATGCTAACGTCCTACCCAAGCAGACCTGGCAACGAATGGGAGAACCTAAACTAGAATGGTCTACTATTCAAGTGAGAATGGCTAAGTAGAAGAAGATTATCCCATTGGGAAGACTAATGAAGGTAGTGGTAGATATTGTAGGTTTTAAGGTCCTTGTAGATTTTGAATTAATCCAAATAGTAGACGATGCAGATCCTTACCATGTAATCTTGGGTCTGTATTTGGCTATTGACATGGGAGGTATCATTAATCTCAAGAGGAGGAGCATGATACTTGAAAATGGAGGCATAAGGGTAATAGTCCCGCTGGACCTAGTGGAAGGAGAACGGTATACTGAATCAATACGGGAGGAAGAAGATTCCGATCACATATACAAAATAACCGCTTGTGATGATGATTGGATCAACCCCACGGCTAACAGCATGCTATGTTGGGAAAAATATAGTGAGTTCTTATCCAACTTAGATGAAGATATCAAAAACTGGAAAAATCGACCACATAACGTGTCTATGGTAAGATGTCTTAAAATCATGAAGAGTTTCCAATGTATTTCCTGATAGGTAAGAGAACTACCCCACTTTGATGGCTTTGGTAATGTTGAAAATTTCCTTATAGAAATTTAGGCAAGCATTCCTAAAGAGTGGCGATTTCGGGACCTAGACTTGGCTATGCACGCAACCTCTGCGCGTAGGTGGGAAACTCAAAAAGAAACTTTCCAAGGCTAGCGAGAATGTTGAAGGATGTTGACCTATCGATTCAATTTGCCAATTGATCCACCAACAAAACTCTTCTTGGGGCAAGAGGATCTGCACCGGAACATAACTCTCTGGCTATAATTATGGAATGAGGAAACAAGGAATGAATGGGTCCATAGATATGTTCACACATTGGGGCCCGTCCCCACTTCTTGGTACTTGGACGCAGAACTAGACCAAAACACCAAGAATTGTAGTACGATAGCTGAGGACTTCATGAGGACATTTGGAATGACAGGAGGTATCAAACAACCTGAAAAAGCCTTGCAAGATATAGAGGATCTGGTCTTCAGTGAAGCCCATCCTAGGCAAGAAGGTATTGTGCCAGCTTGGGATGTGCAGCTGCAATATATCATAAATTGTAGAAATTTGTTAATAGAATCCAACGATGAAGATCCCTATAATATTATGATTGAAGAATCATACGGGGAACGAGATGTTGTCAGTCTGTTGCTGCAAAATTTTGATGTCATCAAACCTCTAAAATTAAAAAAAATCAACATTGTTTCAACATAAAATCCCAATATGGCCAAGATTGGGGATTACTAGGATGATGGCACGGTGGTAAAGGTCACAGAGTTGCTAACTGAATATCAGGACCTATTCCCGACCAAGTTCTCTTAACTTAAAGGAATCATAGGGGATATGGGAATCATGACGATTACATTGAAGCCAGATGCATGGCTAGTCAAACAACGAACCTATCGACTAAACCCTAAATACAAGCAAAAGGTTAAGGAGGAAATCAAGAAAATGGTGGTTGTACGTATCATTGAACCAGTAGAGAATTCATATTAGGTAAGCCCCATGGTAGCTCAACAGAAGAATACTAAAGGAGAAATAAGGATCTGTGTCGACCTATGGAATTTAAATGATGCCTGTGTCCACGATCCATTCCCCATACCCTTCTTCGATGAAATCCTAGATAACATAGGGGGTCAGGAGGATTATTCATTTACTGATGGATTCTCGGGGTACCATCAAATACATATTGCACTTGAAGATAAAAAAAAGACAACTTTTGCGACGGAGTGGGGCTCATTTCAGTAGACTATATGTCTTTTGGATTAAAAAATTCCCCGACCATATTTTCATGCGTTGTTGTAGCCGTCTTCAAGGAATTCATGGACAAGTTCTTGGAAGTCTATTTTGATGACTGCATGGTGTTTGGATTAGTTAAGAACCATGTATCGAATCTATGCATGATGTTGGATGCATGCAAGAATCACCAAATCTCACTAAACATTAATAAATGCATCTTCTGTGTCCCATTCGAAATTCTCTTAGGACACATGGTATGTCAACAGGGGCTGATGGTTGACCCAGCCAAGATTGCGATTATCATCAACTTGGATATTCCAAGCACAGAGAAACAGTTTCACTCCATCCTCGGCCACACAGGATACTATAGGAAGTTCATACAAGGGTATTCTTTGATCACCGCTCCAATGAAACAACTGTTAAAAAAATATGTGCTATTCTTCTAGGATGACGAGTGCCAAAAGAGCTTTGAGCTGTTAAAAGAAAAGATGGTGACTGCACCTATCCTAATATTCCCTGATTGGGAATATATCTTCCATGTCCATGTAGATTCATCAGGGATCACCTTGGGAGTTGTCTTGGCACAACCTCGAGAGGGGGATATAGATCACCTGATGGCCTTCGCTAGCAAGAAGATGTCAAGTATTCAACGTAACTATTATACCATGAAGCGGGAGGGGTTGGAAATGGTATATGCCCTACAAAAATATAGGCACTATTTACTCGGAGGGCAGTTCAAGATGTTCACAAATCATTCAACCTTAAAATACCTAGTTAAAAATTCTGTGTTGGGGGGGGGGGGGAATATGGACGTTGGTTATTTACCTTTTCAAGAGTATGATTTTGAAATTATTGTGAAGCTAGGAAGGTTGAATGATAGGCCGGACCATTTGTCCATAATCGAGAATGGGGAAGAACCGACTAACTTGGATGATGGATTGCATGATGCATAGTTGTTTTCTATAAAGGTGATTGATGAGTACTTTGCCGATATTTTCCTCTTCTTGACTACAGGTAAAGCCCCTGATGATTATTCGATGTCCTAGAAGAAGGATTTGGTCACCCACGCAGTTGAATTTAATATCATTGCAGGACATCTCTACAAGCTAGGGGCGGACGAGGTACTGCGAAGGTATGTCCTTGAACATGAAAGAATTGATATACTAGCTGAAGCCCGTATTGCCAGGGGACATTACACAGGTAAAGCCACTGTGCAGAAGATAATCTGGGCTAGGCTTTGGTGGCCCACACTACATACGGATGCTCATACTTATTTTCGGGCTTGCAACACATGCCAACTGACTAGGATACCCTCACGCTGGGATGACATGCCTTTGTAGGAATTTTACAAGTGGGCCATCAACTTTGTAGGCCCCATTAAACCCCCTGGTAAGAACAAAGGTGCTCAATATATAATTACGGCCACAGATTACATTACCAGGTGGTAAAAAGCTAAAGCTATCAAGGACTGCCCTGCGGACATGGCATCACACTTCCTTTTTGAGAAAATCTTAACCAGGTTTGGGTGGCCGTGGATCCTGATGAGTGACAGAGGGACGCATTTCATTAATGAAACAATTAGGGCTTTGATTGAGGAATTCCAGATCCACCATGAAAAAATTACCCCATATCATCCAAGGTGAATGGAACCGTAGAAGCATTCAACAAAATTTTGGAACAGGTGCTCACCAAGGTTTGTAACACGCACTGGAGCGATTGGGATGTACACATTCCCTCTATACTCTAGGCCTATAGAACCACATGTAATAAGCTCATGGGAAGCACACCCTTCTGCATGGTCAATGGAAAGGAAGATATTACGCCTATGGAATACATCATTCCCAGCTTGCGGATCTCGGCCTTCACAAATATGGCAGACCCATATGTTATGGAGGAATGTCTGGCGTAGCTACTAGCATTGAAAGAAGACCAATTTATCGCCCAATTCCACCAACAGGTTTAGAAGGCATGAGAGAAAGCGTTGCATGATTGACATATTCGGTAGAAGGACTTTTCGAAGGAAGCATTGGTCCTACTATATGATATCCAGTATGTAAAACATCTGAGGAAGTTTCAACAACACTGGTTAGGGTCGTATGTGGTAAAGGGAATTACCAATGGTGGAGTGTTCATATTGGCTACAGTACACAGCGATTCCCTACCAGGATATGTTAATGGGAGTTGACTAAAACCCTATCGAGACTCCTTGATGCGGATCAAATGACTATATGGCCATAGTAGGTATACCATGGATACTGCGCATAAAGATGGTGCGCAGGAATGGATGAGCAGGGATGGTGTAAAAGAATGGATGCACAGGGGTAATGCACAGGATTGGCGGTACAGGTGGGTGAGACACACGTGCAGGTGTTGCGTGAAGTGTACAAAACTATCCATTAAAATGGAGCGGGGGCATGGAAAACAGCGTTTCCCGTTTAATAAAGTGGGTAACTTGAAATTAATGTGGTGATTTATGAGGAGTTTTTATCATTCCCATAGTTATGAAAGGAAATTAAGGATCCGCCGACCAATTTTCCCTCACGGAAGCTATAAGATCAGGACTATTTGTTTTATGAGATTCAATTACTGCTCAAGGTTGTCCCACCCCAGCCACTCTGGTATATACCATTTTTTCCATCCCCCTACTATCTGCATGACTCAATAAGATCTGTTGTCTGACAGTAGCAATGCTGAGGTCATATTTCAAGCAATTATGACCACTACCAACCCAAATTATCCTATGCCTGAAACAATGTCTGAGGAAATAGGATCTGATGAGGTCTGAGAGGTCACCCCCGTAGCAAAAGAAATCATCTCGACTTAAGCACCCCTTAGGGGAAAGGGAAAGGAAAAATATACAAAATGGGCCAGTGGGAAGCCTCACACTTCCCCTCGAATTCGATTCTCCCCCCCGAAAGGTGCCTAAGAAACGATCACCTACTGCACCATCGAACTCGATGGCACCCATAGTAGAAGGCCTGCAGGTGACTCCACTGACCTGGTTACCCCTTATGTTTGGCTGCGAATAATAGAAACACATATTCCCAATGTAGATTTCATCCTCTCATATATTCTGATGCCTCTGGTCCTTGAAGAAGTGCCCCAGCTTGGAGATATGTTCGGTCATCTCCCCCACGTAAATTTCGACAACCATGACCTGGGACATGGATGCTTTCCCTTCGTTATCTCCACACCTGTACCTAGAACAGGTTGTCGAAGATGGTGTTCTCAAGGTTGAGCCAATGGTTTGGGTAAAGTGACTAGCTGGTGCAGGCATCTTGAGCTTGTTGCGCCTCCCCCATTTTGGTCGCTACGACATAACCAACCTTGTCATTTTCCAACTGATGGCACTTGTCCATGATGGATGATTGTGGCTCTAGGACCACATACTGATCAATGCTACTCTCATTCATGGCATTACAGGCCTCCCTATGAATGGGCCCAACCCTAGGGATGGAACGGGCAAGGAATTCGAGCACCATACTCTTGAAGCTTCCTGGGACAAGTACAATGTCGCACCCAACTAGCAGGGATTCTTGATTGATTTTATCAATGACCTAGGGACGTACATTGACACTTTAATTCTTGCCTAAAACTTGATGCATCAATGTTAGGAAATGACTTCCCCTACTCATGTAATTCAAATCGTTGGCCAGTGCGAAAAAGGAGTCTGATACAATTGGTCCCAGTACCTGGTTGAAGAATTTCTTGACAACGTGTGCGAGGCTCATGAGCAGGGAAAAACTTTATACTACACGTGGCTAATCATGGTCATTGTCTTAATTGTCTGGGAGACCCTGGAAGAAGTAATCTTCCCCCCTCTTGTGCCTGGCATGTGCGAGGGGGCGCAATTTTCCAACCTATGGGAATCAAAGGACCCCAAGCGGGTTGAGTAAAACAAGTCTTTCTTGGTACTCTATGATGGGGCTATCTTTGCGGCCATTGATTCACAACCACACCTATCCACAATAGTCTATGAAAAGTATAATAATATCGCAACATTTCAAGTAACCATGCACAATGTGTAAATTTGGGCCCGAAAATATCACACTTGGCATGATCTATGACTACTGAAGCTAAAGTTGAACAGGTAATTACCACTTGGCCTCTGGAGTGGAAGGTCGCAGCCCTGTAAACTGACTTAGATGTAGCAGGAACATCTGGCCCCAACGCAGTGTCAAAACCTACTATTCCACTCGATCCAACAACAGAGTCAGTGCTTCCAGCCTCCACACCCCAGGCAACTCCTAGAAGCACCACTGTGTAGCCAGAACCTGACTCCCCGCTAGATCAACACATAAATGATGTTGACAACATAGGTACATCCATCTTTCATAATCTCAAGTGGCCCTGCGAGTTGTCTGAGGGCCCTAGAAAGAAGCGTAAGGCTAGTAAGACCGGCACCAATGCGGAGGTTACCCTCACGAAGGATGACCTTGACCAGATTGTCGATGTTGTTACCATGACATCTACTGATCGAGGGATTACTTGGGATGAATAGCACAAGGCCACTGTATCAGTATTACAAGGTGAGCTATAGGCCCTCCAGCTCAAAGTGGACACCCTTCAAACGAGTGTGGATCAAGCGAGGTAAAATCAAGTGAGCGTGGATCATGTGAGGCAGACTCCTATGGGCCCATTGGCCCCCGTTACAGCCTTAGCAACCATCACAGGTAGCTGAATAAGTCCTCTCCCTAGTGTTTTCTTTATCCTAGAACCCGCTAAATTGTGCACCCAAGTCCAGTCGTGCTCCTCCATCAACCTCGAGGTTGGTCAACTGGCCAATGTGCAGCTGCATCAGTTATTAACTGTTGTCACCAGTGAAATAACGCACCAAGAACTCCACATACAACAACAGCTCAACACGAATGAGTAAACTAGTATGACCTAAGCTACCGAAGTCTCTCAAATCCAGGCCGCGCATGTCACCACCATCGCGTAACAAGAGGCCTTAGAACAACTGATCAACATGATGTGAGAGGACATGCCAGAAGTCATTCCTGCCTCTACCAAACCATAATCCAAGTTTGAAGGATTGGTCACTGCCCTGAAGGAAACCCGCATTAAGGTGCATTCTTTTAAGGCTAATTTCAAACTTCAGCTCGCATCTTTACAGGCCAAGCTCCAACATGAGACCACTCTAGAAGTACGCACCCAGCGTGCCACATTCGTTACAGAAGCTGCGACCACTATCACAACAAAGATCATCCAAGGAGTCACTCTGCTTGAGAAGGCTATGGAATTATGGTCCCAGGTGCAACACGACCCTCTCCTCTGAGAAAATGATCAAGAATTGACTAAGAAGGAACAAGACTTTGAGCAGCTGGAAGCTACGATGTCCATCCTTGTTACATCCCATTGCTTAGAACATCTTTGAACCATCCATGTGCTTCGGAGTGAAATTTTTGTGCTCTGGCACAAGAAGCAGGTTCTCAATGACGATCTGACACCTTGGTCGAATGATGCCCTTAATCTTTCACAGGACTTAGATGAGGCGGTGTGGCAATTGAACCAGGATCTAGACAGTGTCACCACTTCCACAGAAGGACCAACCTCGCATAAAATAGTGGGAATAGAACAAACTGCACCCATGCAGAGCCTTCTTGTTTTGCATCTACTCACTACCGCACTAGAGTAGCTCAAGGAAAGGATGAATACCCCATTGGTGCTCTGACTCAGGACGAGTCACAAGATTGTGTTGGGGGGCTGTTGAAACAAGGTTTCCTAGCCTTGATTTTGTATATTTTTGTAATATTTTGTAATATTTTGGTCTAGTGAAGTGGGTTTTGGGTGGGTCAAACCCCCAATGAATTATAATGGGTCAAAAGGGTAGACCAAGGGTCCAAAAACCATGGTTTATGGACCATAGGATAGTGCATGCTAGCATGATATAAATGGATGGGTAAATTAAGTCTAGAGGTAGGCTAAGCTTGAGATAGAACTAAGTTACGAATTTTGGATCCGTTGTATCAATTGTCTAGGTAAGTACTCCTAATGGCTCTGTGCGTGGAGACCCTGAGTCCTGCTGTGTGTGGACCCCACTGGCTATGTGCACGGGCTGATAATAAGAAATCTGTAAGTGGAACCTTGTTATAATTGCATGAGAAGACTGTTTCGTAATATCTCAGTGTTTCTATGTTACGATTATTAAACTTATGGTATCTCTATAAATATAATTCCTAGTAGTCTATTGATGTGCACGTGGATGTGATATTCTGAATGCATAGAACTGGTGTAAGTGATTGCTCTGGTTATATGTTATCTAAATATTTATAGGCTTCACACAAGCTATTCTGTCAAGTATATTGTTAAGTGTTTCTGGGTTAGGGCTCATTCAGTGTAGGCCTGTTGGATCTAAAGGTCCCCCCTTTTATTACTTTCTTTGTCTCTGGGTGTGGAAACCTAGTTCCAACACCCTCCCATACTACTTCGGGTGAGACCTTAGCCTACGCAGCAGGTCATTGCTGAAAGGACTAGTAGCATAGGGTTTTGTTGGAAAACCTTAAAGTCGAACCTGGGTCAGGACCCCTCAAGCCAACAAGCATACAAAATCAGATTTGAGTGTCGTTCGCACCATTGGAATCAAGGTGACAAGCACTCCGATCTGGTCTTTTTTTTGCTTCCATATAATGACTTTGTGTTTTGAACTATTTTCAAGGCCACTTCTATTTATACATCCTCTTGAATAATTCCTCTGAATTGAGGAGATTTTGGACCACCAAAGGCTTTATCATTCAATTGGAAAGTGAGGGAATTTATTGCTTAGTTTCTCCTTCGAAGGTACTACACGTCTCCCCATCTTGAAGTCCTAGTTTTTCTATCGAGAATGATATCTTCTGGTAGATTTTCCAAGTATTTGTGTGCAAAATATTCCACTGTAGGAAAATATCCAACCTCTTTGATGTCCATGATCAAGGAGGATCATAAAGCTTCAAGTTTTCAATGTTCACCATTGACTACATCTACATGTATGTTGGAAAATCGAGACGAAAAGCATTGTCTTGAATCTTCTCTAATATGGTTAATGAACCATATAAAATTGGTCTCAACTTCTTTCCTTCTCCTTTAATCATTTCATTGCTGATGTGGAGCCACAATTTGTCCCCAACTTGGAATTGGTGATTGACTCAGTGCCTGTCATGTTGAGATTTGTATCGAGCTTGACTTTTATCCAACCGCTCTTGCACTGTCTAGTGAATCATATGAATTCGTTGAATAAACTTTCGTGCTTTGTCCCTATCATCTTTCCCACTGGAATATTCCTCTCTCCAAAATACCATTTCTAAGGGATCCTTTGGTAAGGTACCAAAGCATGTCTCATGTTACTCATTAGTATTTTTTACTATTTGTAGATGACTAAATATTGGTTATAGATTTCTAAAAATAAAAATTCCCTGAACATTGTGATTTTTAGAAATCTCATTGCCCTCATTATCGTTAGATAAAAAATTTCACTATTCTATTGTCCATCCATTCCATGGTCACCCTGCCACTCTAAAAAACTCCTTATAGGCTTGTGCCACTCATTTCCATCCTTTTTCTTGCATATAACTTCATCACGCTATTTTCCCCTTGCCCATAACTCCATTAACCATCTAGGATTTCCTATAATCCTACTTTTTCCCATGTTCCCCAGGTTCATTAAGCATTGATGGTCTCAAACTATCTCTATAGGCTCTTTAGATAAATCAAATACATTGAATTTTGGATCTTCAAAACATCCCCTTGCCAATACTCTGCTTCTGCACATGAAGCCTCCAAAACCATTTTTCACTCAAAAACTAGGTCAAAAAACCCCCCACTAGGTCAATTAGGGTTTCATGTTTTCCAAGGTGATCATTTCCAAAGAATATTGTCATTCAGTCTTAGAGTCTGCACATAAGGTAATGGACAAGATGGACACTTTTGTAGAAGTGTTGAAAAGTCTATCAGCAGAAAGTTTGTAAGGAAGGAGTTATGCTCTTCAATGAAGACATCTTGCAGCCCTACCTACAAACAGTGTAAAACTACAGTCAAAGTGCAAAAGGAAAAATTAAGTTTTATGATGACAGAAAAGAAGGGTTTCTAAATATATCAGTATTTCTAAATATTGGAAACTCCTCCCAAGAATTTTTTCATGGGAATATAGTCAAAAGATATGAAATAAGGATGTTAAACCTCCATGATGATAGCAGCGGAAGATTTTCAAAGAGCTACTGTGAAAAATCATCCCAAAATTTTTCCAAGGTGATGTGTCGCTGCCTCAAAGGAACAAAGATGTAAAAGATATCAGAAAAAGGCCAAGTAAGTATTTTGTTCACCTACAAAAAAATGATCAAATAAATATCAGTGAAAATTCAAAAGGCTTGAAAAACATCAGAAAAGTGGGTTTTACATTTAAAATTAAGTTTCGAAACCTAAAAAGGCCCTCTCCACCATTCAAAAACTCATTCTTCTCTTACAAAGATCATCAAAGTAGTCAAAGAGAAAATTGTGAGTTTCTGGAAAATTTGGCCAAGTTCAGAAACATTGTGTGTCAAAGTCATACACTCCGTGCCAGGGAAATCTCCCCATGAAAAATAGCTCTACGCTTCGCGCCTGTAAGTGCACGTTTTGTGTTTACCTGTGCAGGCCTGGCACCCCATTCAAATTCCATGTGTATCCTTTCCTAGCAAGGCCGACAGGCCTCACACCTTGTTCAAACACTGTGGATTCAACACTTCCAACCTGAAAGCTCGTTCAAACTCCATGTGCAACCTTGCGTGATTGGCTCATCATGCACGCATTGTGTGCCCAACACGGAATTTCACCCGATAGCCTGAAACCCCGACAGATTATACCCGCCCGATAAACAACTCTGCGTGTAGCCCGATCCGACCCGACACCACGTTCGGGTGCTACGCATTTGGCCAGGGAGGCCCTCCAAGAGAGTTGAGCCTCCAAACTACCTCAAGGCTGCTTCAAATCACCATCAAGGGTTTTTCAGACATCCTTAATGGACAATTTAACCTCACATTGCTCTCTCTCATTTCTAAATTGACATAAGTGAAAGGTATCAAAGTAGAGTTCCAACAAGAAGCAAAGAGGATTTCCTTGAGTTTTTGCCTCTCACTCACATTCCTATACCCTTACCTTCACTCACTTATCCATGTCATTCATTTGCAAAGGTTGTATTTCCATTATCCTTTTACCTTATTTCCATTTGCAGTCTTAAGGTATTTTAAGGAAGGTTTTACAAGGTTGCAAGGCAATGGCAGTAAATAATAAGGCCAGAGGCCAAACAAGCATGAGCACAATAAAAGGTAAATAAAGGAGAAGGCAAATGTCAGAAAGGTGAGTGACAATAAGGGAAGCAACAATGATGAATCAAACAATGATGCAAAAAAACAATGAAACAAAAACAAGTGATGATAAAGGAAAAGAGCAATGCAGAGATGACAATGAAGAAACAAACAATGATGGAATTAAGGCTAATATAAATGAAGAGGAAATTAGTGGTGATAAGGTAGGATGAGGCATTAAATAACATGGTAGTAGGTCCAAGATGTCGAAGAGAAATAACACAGAGAACACAAATAATGATGGAAATAAAACAAAGAGCCATGATGAAGCACCTAGCAGTGGTGATGAGAGTAGTGTAGAAAGAATTGAAGCAGTAAAGGAAATGAGTCTGAAAATGGTAAGGCAAACAACAGTCAATATAATGAAAGAGAGGTTGAGGTCATAAAGCTAACATCAGTGAGACAAAGGGCAAAGTTGAAGAATCAAACAAGTGAAGAAAGTGTAGTGACGGAAATAAGGGCTATGATGAATGATGAAACCATGAGGCTAAATCCAAAGGATAGCTTCATAAAATTGCTGATCTATCCCATACAAACATCGCATACATAAAAAGCAAGGCAAATCTAAAATTTGGGAACATTTTGGAAATTTTTGGTTTTTGTTGATTTGAAGGGCCAAGGGCGCAGAGCCCTTGGTGCTACTATTTTTCTTAGGGCATCGTCAAGAGAAATGGTTTACATTTTTGAAATTTTCAAGTCAATTATAGCATGCTCACAAAATTTTAGGTCATTTGGAGTTGATTTGGTCCTCTAAAAGGGTCAAAACCACCTGAAATTTTATCTTTCTACCATGTTTTCAGGGCTGGCGCTGCGCCCTTACCAACCTTGAGAGTTTTGATTTTTTGACATGAAAATTAATTCCAACTAGAAAAAAAAGGTATTTTTGGAAAGTAGACTCAACAATATTTCAAACAAGCCATTACAAAGCCTCTTCCGACATCAGGAAAGCCTTCAAAGCCTAGCTGCAAGTTGACCCATTTTCCTGTGCAGGCACTATGCCCTTGGCCTGGAAATGCATGCTTGAATCTCAATGCTACACCCTGGAAAAAAAAAAGTCAACAAAACAGGCTACGATATATTTTGAAATTTTTTGGGAGCCTCAAAGATAGATTTTTTGCCAAAAGAGGTTAAGAAGATATTTTTCATTTATTGGCATAGATATTTTGTGCCTTGGGCCTTGCATGGTCTCAAAGGAAAAAATTGATATTTATAAGAAATTAATGGCCTCCAAAACTATAGTAAGGGTTTTGACTCTCATTTGCATGATAAATATTGGATGAGGGCCTCATTTTTCATGTTGGTTGTTGGTTGGTTTTCACTTGTTGAACTGAGCATAGGCTTTGAGTTGTAAAGATATTTTGGCCTTGGAGCCTTGTAATCCTTTTGGACTAAATGATAATGGAACCAAGCACTTTGCAGGATTGATGAACATTGATAATGGTGATTTTTTCTCATTTTTTTTTCATTCTCTTATGTTTTACATATTGTTTCATCCTTCTCTTGCATTATAACATAAGTTTTAGCTTAAGGTATGCTGTCAAAGTTCTTTAAGTCTGTCTGCTTCTCTTGCTTTCATGTTTTCATCTACTAGGTCAATTTAGAGAATTCTTAGCTACTCTCCAAACCCACTCTGCTTTTTTATCTCATGAATGATTCAATGGAGTTAGTGTAAAAGAGCTTTATGGTTAGCCCTACCCTTTGCCATCACTTTAAACATTGTTTTTTAGGTCTTTACTTCAAAGTATTTCTAGTTAGGTTTAGCTAAAGAGGTCTATGATTCACCATGCTCGTTTTCTCATCTTAAATAGTTTCTTTGGGTGTCTTTGTAGCTTGATCAATGACGTTAGGATTTCCCTCTTCCTTGTTCTCTATTATGTGTTTATCTTAGATGTTTTCTTTGACTAAAGGTAGATAGATGGAGAGGTTAGGAGTTCCCTACTCTCTAGGGTTTACTGGATTGTTGTCTTTACTGGTTTACTAGTTTGGTCAAAGAAGTCCATGGTGTGCCCTATCCTTTGATTATTTCTTATGCACAATGATCTTATAGGCCCTTCTTGTTACATTATTTGACAAAGGATTCTTAACTGCCCTTTGCCCTACTTTGTTCACAGTTTATTATTCACTTCACTCACCTTAGCCTTGAAGATCCATTAAACCATTTTAACTTGCCCTCAAAAGCACCCTTGACCTATTATTATACCTTTCTAGACCTATTGCAGACTCCATATCCCAATGGTCTAAACCTCTCCTACCCTATCTGTTTTGCTTGACAACCCACCCAACCATTCAAAAAAAACAAACAAACCCTAATCTTTATAACTGGCCTAAAATCAAAACCCTAAAACCTATCGAGTCACATCTTTACACAAACATAGAGAGAGCCCTCTCATAGTCCAGGAAGGCTAGGTCCTATGACTCCAAATACTGGTTTGATGTTACCCTTGTACATTTGCCCTTTCCAATATGAAAAATTACGTGGAACTAACATAATGACGATCACGGTGGGACTTTCTGAGTAAGTAACAAGATTATACACCCTTAGAAAATTCAGAAGCCCTTGTCAAATAGTATCCAATTATTCATCACCACCTCATCACCTAACATAATGGTGATCATGGTGGGACCTTCCGAGTTAGTGACAAACTAAGTATTCCTTAGATATTAGAAAGCCTACAAACATCCTTAGATTGGCATTCAGTTTTTTATGGTGGACAAAAAGTACATCCTTAAAACATTAAGCATCCTCCACTTGGTGACTCCAGTAGTCTTCAGTAGCCCTTTTGACCCCACTAGTTCTCATAGACTCCCCTGGGAATGCATTAAGAAATTCTAATCATGTTGAAGGTGGATAGCAAAGTTGAAACCTTCCACCTGGCAACTCCACAACTCTCAATAGACCTAAAGACTCCACTGGTAGAGAACTATAGATTGGTGGAAAAGATACAGTGACCCTTTCCGATTTACAAACATTGATACAAGGATACAAAGGAGATATGCTCCCATGAACAGAGATCACATCCTTGGATTCCAACACAAAATGTTTTAGATAGATTGGTTTTCAAACCTGCCTATTTTTCAAGATGAAAAAGTTGATGACCCCTTGTTACATCTCATCGAATTTCATATAAATATATGGAGGTTAAAGGTTAAATGGCTTGAAGACTGCCTCATGAAAATGTTCATGGGAACATTAGAAGGTAAGGCAAGATAATGGTATGAAGGCCTAGATCCTGGCACCATGTTTTCTTTGAAGGATTTCCATAAGGTATTTTATGAACACTATAAAGAATATTGTCCATCTCTTTCATTAGCTGAAATTTTTTGTGACCAATCTGAAGATCTCATTCAGTACTTCTAAACATTGATTAAGATTTGCGAAATTGGCATCCTGAAATACTATTAGAAGCAGTTCATGAGTTTCATTCTCAAAACATATATTATGACAACCAAGAGGAGTTGGTTGAGGATGAAATCAGTTAGGAAGTAAAGGAAAATCCACAATATCTCTCCAAAGAAAAAAGAGATGATTCAGCATCTCTTTTAGTTGAGGCTCAAGAATATATTCAACCTCAGAATCAACCTTTACAAGAGAAAGAGAACTGTTCTAGTGATATCCAAAGAAAGAGAAACATACCTCCTCTTTTAATTGAAGAGGAAATAGATCAGATTATAAGAATGTGGCCTGCCTCTAAACCTTCATGTGAGCAGGACATTTTTATTTTTTGTCATGCTAATCCTAGCCACCACAGATCAGAAAATGGACTTGTATATCAATTCAAAAAGAAACAATATGATAATCCAATATGCTTGATTGGTGACATTACTTTTTTTGATGATTGTCCAAAGTTTGATTAGTATGATGATAGTCATGTTCTCCAAACAGAAGCTAATCTTGCAGAGAAATCAACAGTTGGTTTGTGGGAAGAAGTTCAGTTTCATCAAAACAATAATCAGCCAATACATGCCAGCTATGACACTAATGAAGAAAGCTAGAAAACTTGGAAGTAAGTGAAGGATCTCTGAATCTTTGTTCTAATTCATTTCAGCCAATCATATATAATTTTCATATGATTGGAAATCAATAGTCTTTCAGTTTTGATGATGAGGTTGGGAAAGATAATGAACTTCTTGAGAAATTTGATAATGAGAAGCCTTTACCTAAAATGGATAAAGAAATCATTTATGACACAGAACTATCCTCAACTCCAGATTTACAGCCACCCAGTCCCATTGAATTTCAAATTGTAGATGAAGGCTTGGAAGTTGATAATCATAGAAGAGTTGTCCCACTGCCTTCTCAAGAGGATTTACTGCCAAAGAATACTCCTACCCATCAACATGATGGCCTTCACACAAATTTCATCTTTCTTAATCATAATACATCAGGTTTGTTAGAAGAAAAATTTTCTATATATGATGAGGTTTCCTATACATATGATCATGAGGAAGAAGTGGAGTTTCTTGTTCAAAATAATCCCAAGCATAGCCAAGTGAAAGAAGGAGTAGTCTTGAAAGAAGTCTATTTCTCAAATCCTCTAAGTCAGGTATTATTCCAAGATCCTTTTGCTACTTTCTTAGAGATTTCTAAATGAAGAGTGTGTCCTATCAGAAACAACTTGTTGCAAGGCTTAAAGAATATTTTTGGCACTACTATTAAAAAACGAGTGAGGTGTGAGTGGCCTTTCTACCTTTTCAGCACACTGAAAGAGCTGAATGAAAATCAATAATGGAATCATCAATTGATTGGTTGTATTGGAAAAGAGAGTTCACCAAATGAATATATCTCATTTATAGGTTATATTAGGATAGATAGGTATGAAAAATAAGCTCAGTACTATGAGAATCTTTCTAGCTTTAGTTTCAGATTGCTTTGTCAAAAAATAAAAACACAAAAACAAAGAAAAGAAGGAAAAGAAGGCAGTTTTAAAGAATAGGTACAACCCCATACCAAAAAATAGTACTTCTGAAAATGAGCAAGCCTAAATGCCACTACTTGAGAAAAATAGTCTTGTTCAGTCATACAGCCTAACCATGATTGAATATGTTTTAAATTTCTGCCGATAAGATAGAGAAACAAGATTTTCCAAAAAATGAAAACTTGGCTCATCAGTAGATTAGGGTAAGAGAAAATATATTGGTTCCCAAAGCTCAATTTAGAACCAGAAAGGAATGAGAGGGATGTGTGACTAATTTCAAATTATAAGCCATGAAGTTTCTAGTTTTTAATTGTACAAAAATAATGTTTGTGTGTAGCTTGTCCTAATGGCACAACCCATGGAAAATCATATTGCTTAATCCTGGTTTAGTTATGTTTTCAAGATCATGTTGATAGGATAGAAAATAAAGTTTTTCAAACAACTTAATCTTGAAAAATGAGTAGACTAGGTAGAAAATAAGAAGAGTTCATTAACCTAATATGAACTCCTGGAAGTGATAAGGGTACAAGTAGATTTTTTTTAAGTTTTAAAAAGAAAAGAATGTCAAGAATTTTCCAATTCAATTGCACCCAAGGAAGAAAAAATGATAGGCAAAGTAGGATGAGTAGGTAGAATTTATGTTGAAGAAAATCATGTTTTTTCATATTTTATGAGATCATAGCTTCAAGAGAACATCGAAAAATGAAGAAAGAAGGTTTTGCAAAGTGCGAGGCACTAGTCTTTAAAACTAAAAAATGTGGACTCTAAGGTTCTGGACACCTCTTGAAAAGGAGCTTCCCTCCCCAAGTGGAGCCATTGTTAGTCATCAATAATTTTTACTATTTGTACATGACTAAATATTGGTTATAGATTTCTAAAAAAAAAAATTCCCTGAACATTGTGAGTTTTAGAAATCTCACTACCTTCATTATCCTTAGATAAAAAATTTCACTATTCTATAATCCAACCATTCCATGTTCACCCTGCCACTCTAAAAAACTCCTTATAGGCTTGTGCCACTCATCTCCATATTTTCTCTTGCATATAAATTCATCACTATGTTTTTCCCTTGCCCATAAATCCATTTACCATCTAGGGTTTCCTATAAGCCTACCCTTTCCCATGTTCCCCAGGTTCATTAAGCATTGATGGTCTCAAACTATCTCTATAGGATCTTTTGATAAATCAAGTACATTGAATTTTGGATCTTCAAAACATCACCTTGCCAATACTTTGTTTCTGCACTTGAAACCTCCAAAACCAATTTTCAGTCAAAAACTAGGTCAAAGAACCCCCACTAGGTCAATTAGGGTTTCATGTGTTCGAAGGTCATCATTTCCAAAGAATACTGTCATTTAGTTTCAGAGTCTGCACATAAGGTAATGAAAAAGTTGGACACTTTTGCAGAAGTGTTAAAAATTCTATCAGCAGAAAGTTAGCAACGAATGAGGTATGCTCTTCAATGAAGATATCTTGGAGCCCTACCTACAAATAGTGTAAAACTGCAGTCAAAGCATAAAAGGAAAAATTAAGTTTGATGATGAAAGCAAAGAAGGGTTTCTGAAGATATCATTGTTTGTAAATATTCCAAACTCCTCCCAATAATGTTGTCATGGGAAGATAGCCAAAAGAGATGAAATAAAGATGTTAAACCTTCATGATCACAACAAAGGAATATTTTCAAAGAGTTGTTGTGAACAAGCATCCCAAATTTTTTCTTGGGTGATGTCTCAATGCCTCAAAGGAACAAAGATGTAAAATGTAATATTCCAAAATTTTCCTTCAATAAATTGGAATATCAAATTTTGTTAATTTCACTTATGAGTTGAATAATTGGGTGAGGAGGAAAAAACAAAATAAAAACATGGATTAAATCCCTCTTAGTATGAAAGGGGATCATCAGTGGAACTAGATTTCACACCCTCATGTGTGAAAGGAGACAATTGCAAGAAGACAAGGTCAAGTTTGACCAAGACAAACAGCGCAGAGATAGGAGGTGTAAAGCATCTTGTGGGACAGTGCAGTGAAAGAGGAGGGAAGTCTCCTTGATGGAGGAAACCCTAAAGAGTGGGGCCCATGGAGAGGGAGCTCTCACTTGTTTAAAAGGTTGGAAAGCAGCCATTGTTTCTCATGCATATGATTATTGATTTCTTGTCTGCTTAGACTATTTGCAGTCTCCAGTTGTTTAGCTGAGTTGTTGTGCTTCTTAGCACAAGGATTTCCTATTTAGGAATCATTATCCTTTCTTGAGAAGCCTCTTGAAGGATTTGTATTTATTTTCCTCACATCCAGGCTTGACGCCAAGCATCCTCCTCCAGTACAGTATTATTTTTGCAGCAGAATAATGTTGTGTTGCAGGGTGTTGCAGTGAGGGATCACAACACCTCTTCCATCACTTGTTTTTCAGAGGAGGAGCCTTTCTTTCCTTTGAGGGATCAGTTTGGAAGCCATTGGAGCTTATTACAGATCTTGGCATTGGGCCAGCTCATTCCCTTGCCACTACAATGCAGTTTACTTCATTAATTGCATTATTTTCATTGAGAATTTGTTGTGGGGTTTTGCATTGTTGATTGGAGGGTGAGATATTCAGTGATAGGATCATCCTTTCACCTGAGAGATCCATTGGATGAGATTCAGCCATCAATTGTAGCATCTTCAGCTATCTCCATCCATTTCTAGTTTCTGAGTTGCAGCTCCTACCCAGCAACTCTAACATTTTTTCCATTTTTTATATTTCAGCCAATCCTTCCAAGGATTTTTGTATTATTGTTTTCAGGGGTTGATAGCTTGCTCCCCCTAATTTCTTGAGCCATATATTGTCAAATATTTCTGTTATTATGTATTATGATGCAGTACCTCTTATAAATTGCGTCCTCTTAGCCTGCAGAAATACATGTGTAGCAGTGTTCTTCTATTTCATGTACATGTCCCTTTGAGGCTGCATTGCTTTGCTTGAGTGACTCTTTCCTCAAGGATTTGTATATCATTGCCTCTATAATATACATTTTTTGTCTATATGTATCTTCATGTGCCCAATCTTATTAAAATAACCTTGTTGCTCCATTACATATGATTGTATTTGCTGCAGTTCCTTTATCAGGCATTTTTATAAGGTAACTAGGCGTGGGAGACCTGTTTAACCCACCTAGAAGGATTTATTTTGATCCACCTCTTGGATTTTGGACTTAGATAAAAAATCTAAGGAATCTAGGTCTTGTTTTAAAATCCTGTAGCAGCCATTCCTGGAAAATGCGTTTTCCAGTCATGCCTTGCTAACATATTCCATTTCAGGATATTTCAGTGGTATCAAAGCTGTCATCTTGGCTCAGCCTGTGGATTTCAGATCCAATCAAAAGATAAGAAGAAGAGGAGAAAAAAATGATGAAGAGGATGAGATTACTCTTATCAGTGTTCAGAAATAAGAAGATCCTCTCCAAAGAGGAGGAGCAAAAAGAAGAGGAAGGACCATGCACTTCCTATTCTCACAAAGAGGAAGACAAGCATGAAGGACACTTGGATTATCAGATTCTAAGTGATTACCTTGTTCAGCACAAATCTCAACCTAGAGACTTCAAGGAGACTCTAGCTTTTCCATAGTTCGTCCAGATGAAGGAAGAGAAGAGACCCTGCAGTAGAAGAGAAATTAAAGGCAATAGATTTTTGTTTTCTACCTTTGATGGGTTATCTACAGCCAAAACTTGGGTTAGGAAGCTGGAAGCATTTTTATTGATACATCCTATAGTGGAGAAAGAAGTTGTTGAGATATCAACACTGTACCTAGAAGGTGAAGCTCACATTTGGTGGTTCAACCATTTGATCCATGCAGGGGTGCCTACTCTTGCTAAGTTTTCTCAAAAGTTGATCAAGGAGTTTAAAAATAGAAGAACAGAAGAGGAGAAGCCCTCTCCAACACTTGAGGAGTTTGTCCCTATCGTTGTCACACTCATGGAGGAGCAGTCACATGCATCAATAGTTGGGGCAGCCAACACTTTGGAGGAAGGAACTCTTGCAACCCTACAAGAGATTCCCAAATCTCATCAAGGTATGAAGGAATTTCCACTATCTATTGTTGTAGAAAATTCTTTTGATAGTTGTGGAAATTTTCTTGTACATGACCAAGGGTAAAATCCCATTGCTAATCTAGAGCAACATGATTGCACTGTGCTGTGAAAATGGTTCAAGGAGGAGATGAAACATCATCCTCATGCACCTTTGTTGAGTTGCACACAATCCTTGATATTGGGGTGTGAAATTTTGGAGGATGAATCAAACCATGACACTCCTATGAGAAACTATGAAACCATCCTCGAGTTGGAGTATGAGACAACCACTACATCTTTGGAAGGATTGACAACGTTTTCAAATAGTGGTGGAGGAGAGATGTTACCTTCATCATTTTTTGATCCTTGGGGATGAAACATAGTCATGGGAGAGAGATCTTCTATAGCAAAGAGCTGCATTCCAAACTTTCATGGGGTGCAAAGATAGAGAATTGGTTTGGAAGGATGGTAGCCCTCATAAGAGGAGTACCAAGGGGAAGAGAAGGAAAAGGCATAGACAAGTGATTGAGTGGATGTGGTTGATGAGCAAGGAGCTGGGAGCCTACTTGAAAATATATGACACCGGGCAGCAGGAAGCTTGGCTATGCTGGCTCCTCTTGAAGGAGTTTGTCCATCACTTGGTATGTCCTCTTCCAAGGAGGATGGGGATGGAGAAGAGGTGGCAGGATGCTTGCATCATTGAGTAGCATGGATTTTAGATGCATGGTGTTGATGTGATGTTCATATCATTAATTGTGTCTCCATCACATGAGTTTTATGATGGGAGCACAAGGAGGCAGCAAGCACTTTGGTTTCTTGAGTTGCACTTGAGAGAGCAAGGGAATCTCTCACTTGTTGTCTGATGCTGCAGGAGTAGAAGAGGGCACTCTCATGGTGCAAAAGGGCTACTACTTGGCCTTGTATGATCAAGGAACACTTCCATCTTGGGAGGTATTCCATGTTTGCAGCAGCATTACTAGAGGATTCTTTGACAATGAGCATGTCAAAGAACAGAGCTTTGTATTGATAGTATCTTATTTGCATGAGCTCACATCGCTCTCACTTTGGAGCAAGGACTTATGGATGGAGTGTCCCCGGGATCACTTCACATTGGATGCACTTGGTGAAAAAGGAGAGGATGGGGATGATAGAACAGTGGATAGAGGCATCTATCACTATGGCATATTCTTCTTCACTTGGATTCCCAAGCATGGTAAGGATGATCTCCTTGCAGCATATGGTTCATTCATCTTCATAGTATGCCAAAACACTATGGAGGACTCACACATGGATCCATGTACCATATTAGTTATGGAATATGGTAAGAAATATATTTTCACATTTATTGATTTGCATACTCTTACCATCACTATGTAGTGCATTGCTCCACAGGAGGGCAAGCTTTTCATATTGCTCCATGTTCATTGTTGGGCCAATCTATATGATGGAGGCATCCATCTCTTATGTGGCCTTGGGAAAATGTTTTCTCATTACATGTATGTTCAGTTATTATATCCAACTATTTGTCAGATGATGACATACATGATTAACTTTGTAACAAGAAACATTTTTCCATGTAATTTTCTGAAGCAGTAGTTTGAAAGACTGCACTATCACTATTGGGGAAACTGTTGGTACCTTCTCGCACCACATGAAATCTTCAACATTTTCCTCATTTTGTTGTTGATAATGACTTAAATTGCTGATATGGATCTGATTTGTATTGGAAGCATGATTGAGAGATTGACACATGAGTTGGATGTGTCCTTGAGGGGAGAAGATTCCCACATTTTCTGCACTACATGTTCTAATGGGAGCATGGGAGGAGATATGGCCACCACAGCCACATATTTTTTCTCTTTCAGGGTGGGCCATGAGTTTGTTAACCATCCATTTTATAACCATGGCAAAGTACTTGATCATGTATTGTTAAGACATTCAACCATTTACTATTAATTAGTAGATGTGATGAATTTTGTATCTTACTTGCCATACTATTTTCTGAAGTTGTAGTGGATGAGACTACACTGTGTCCTCTTGAGATATTGTTTGTATCATGCATCATTATGTAAAAATTGCAGCAAAATTCTCACTGGGATACTCTATGATGACCATGTCCTATTCATCATGGATGGATTTTTTTGGGCTAGCTTGTTCTTCAATGTTGGAGGAGAGATCCTTGGAGGATTGTTCTTCATTTTCCCACTTAAGGGAAATACTTTTGCAGTCCTAGTTGTTTAGCTGAGCTGCAGTGCTGTTTAGCACGAGGGATTCCTGTTTAGGAGTTATTCTCCTTCTTGAGAGGCATATTGAGGGATTTCACTTCATTTCACCACATCCAGGCTCAAGGCCAAAGCCATTACTTTAGCTACAACGTTATTTTTTCTCAAGTGTAACGTTGTGTTGTAGGGTGTTGCAGTGGAGGTTCCACAACACCATTCCTTCACTTGTTTTTCAGAGGAGGGGGCATTATTTCCTTTGGGGGATCATTAAGGAAGGATTCTGAGCATATTTCAGATCTTGGAACTTGGCCAAAGCATTCTATTCCACCTACAACGCAGTTACCCTCTTAGACTACGTTATTTTCTGAGTGCACTTGCAATGAGGGGCTACAGTGTTGATTGGAGGGTGAGATCTTACGTGTTAGGATCAACCTTCAGTTAGAAGATCCATTTGAGGAGGTATAATTCAGATTGATCATCATCTTTAGCCTTCTCTATTCATTTCTAGTTTTGAGTTGCAGCTACTGCCCAGCAACTCTGGCATTTTTTCCATTTTTGTATATTTTAGCCAATCCTCCTTAGGATTGTTGTATTATTGTTTTCAGGGTTTGAGAGCTTTCTCCCCCTCATTTCTTGAGCCATAAATTGTTATATATTTATATTATTATTCATTATGATGTAGTGTCTCATATAAACTGCATCCTCTTAGCCTGCAGAAATACATGTGTAGCAGTGTTTCTTCTATTTTCATGCACATGTCCCTTTGAGGCTGCATTACTTTGCTTGAGTGACTCTTTACTCAAGGATTTGTATATAATTGCAAATATAATATACATTTTTTGGCTATATATATCTTCATGTGCCCATGTTTATTAAAATAACATTGTTTCTCCATTATATGTGCTTGCATTTGCTGTAGTCCCTTCATCGGGCATTTTTACAGGGTAACTAGGTGTGGGAGACCTGTTTAACCCACCTAGAGGGATTTCTTTGAGCCACCTCTTGAATTTTGGACTTAGATACTTATATCTAAGGGATCCACGTCCTAGTTTCAAATTATGTTGCATCCATTCCTGGAAAATGCATTTTCCAGTCATGCCTCGCTAACAATTCCCAATTTTTGGAATATTACACTGGTTCCCATTGAGGTGGAAGGAATTTTTCAAGAGTTACCATGTTGGGAGGTGAATAATTTTGTTTGGATGATTGCTTGGGGATGGAGGATCCATTTGGGGAAAATGTTTTCCCAACACTTTTCAGTTTCCATGCCTTGGGAGCAACTTCTCAGTTCTATCCTTGCAGTTGCTTGAGGACAAGAAACATTTGGGAGGGGAGGACTATAATAGTCCAATTTTTTCCTTCAATAAATTGGAATATTAAATTTTTTTAATTTCACTTATGAGTTGAATAATTGGGTGAGGAGGCCCAAACCAATAAAAACATGGATGAAATCCCTCTTAGTATAAAAGGGGATCATCAGTGGAACTAGATTTCACACCCTCATGTGTGAAAGGAGACAATTGCAAGAAGACAAGGTCAAGTTTGACCAAGTCAAACAGCACAGAGATAGGAGGTGGAATGCATCTTGTGGGACAACGCAGTGAAATAGGAGAGAATTTTCCTTGATGAAGGAAACCCTGAAGAGTGAGGTCCATGGAGAGGGATCTCTTACTTGTTTAAAAGGAGGAAAAGTAGTCATTTTTTCTCATGCATATGATTATCGATTTCTTGTCTGCTTAGACTATTTGTAGTCTCCAGCTGTTTAGCTCAGTTTTTGTGCTGCTTAGCATAAGGATTTCCTGCTTAGAAATCCTTCTCCTTTCTTGAGAATCCTCTTAAAGGAGTTGTATTGATTTGCCTCACATTCAGGCTTGAGGCCAAGCATGATCCTCCAGTACAGTGTTATTTCTGCAGCAAAATAATGTTGTGTTGCAGGGTGTTGCAGTGAGGGATCACAACACCTCTTCCATCACTTGTTTTTAAGAGAAGGAACCTCTCTTTCCCTTGAGGGATTAGTTTGGCAGCCATTGGATATTATTGCAGATGTTGGCATTGGGCCAACTCATTCCCTTGCCCCTACAGTGTAGTTTTCTTCAGTAACTGCATTATTTTCATTGAGAATTTTCTGTGGGGTTTTGCATTGTTGATTGGAGGGTGAGATCTTCAGCGGTAGGATCAGCCTTTCACCTAAGAGATTCATTAGATGAGATTCAGCCATCATTTGTAGCATCTTCACCTATCTCCATCCATTTCCAATTTCTGAGTTGCAGCTGCTACCCAGCAACTCCAACATTTTTTCCATTTTGTATATTTCAACCAATCCTTCTAAATATTGTTGTATTATTGTTTTCAGGGGTTGAGAGCTTGCTCCCCTTCATTTCTTGAGCCATATATTGTCACATATTTCTGTTATTATGTATTATGATGTAGTACCTCTTATAAACTGCATCCTCTTAGCCTGTAGAAATACATGTGTAGCAGTGTTCTTCCATTTCATGTACATGTCCCTTTGAGGCTGCATTGATTTCCTTGAGTGACTCTTTCCTTAAGGATTTGGATATCATTGCTGCTATAATATAATTTTTTTGGCTATATGTATCTTCATGTGCCCAAGCTTATTAAAATAAAATTGTTTCTCCATTACATATTCTTGTATTTGCTGCAGTCCCTTCATTGGGTATTTTTACAAGGTAACTAGGTGTGGGAGACCCTTTTAACCCACCTAAAAGGATTTATTTTGAGCCACCTCTTGGATTTTAGACTTAGATACATAGATCTAAGGAATCCAGGTCTTGGTTTCAAATCCTATAGCAGCCATTCCTAGAAAATGCGTTTTCCAGTCATGCCTTTCTAGCAGATCCCATTTCGGGATATTACATAAAAGATAGCAGAAAAGGCCAAGTAAGTATTTTGTTCACCTACAGAAAAAGGGTCAAAGAAATATCAATGAAAAGTAAAAAGGCTTGAAACCATTAGAAAAGTGGGTTTTACGTTTGACATTAAGTTTCTAAACCTATCAAGGCCCTCTTCACCCTTCAGTAGCTCATTCTGCTCTTACAAAGATCATCATAGGTAGTCAAAGGGAAAATTCTGAGTTTCGTGCAAATTTGGGCAAGTTCAGAAATGATGTGTGCTTGGAGTCATGCGCTGCATGCCTGTGCAGTCTCCCCATGCAAAATAGCTCTACGCTATGTGCCTGTAAATGCATGTTGCACGTTTACCCGTGAAAGCCTGGCACCTCGTTCAAACTCCACGTGCAGCCTTTCCCGGCAGGCCCAACAGGCCTCACACCTTGTTCAAATGCTGCGCATTCAAAAATTTTGACCCGAAAGCTCGTTTAGACTCTACGTGCATCCTTTCCCAATCGGCCATCATGCATGTGCTGCGTGCCAGCCACAGAAGTTCACCCAATAGCTCGACACCCCCACTACACACACGGAAAACAACTATGCATGTAGCATGACCCAACCCAACACCACGTTCAGGTGTTGCGCATTTGGCCAGGGATGCCCTTCAAGCAAGTTGAGCCTCCAAACTACCTCAAGTCTACTTCAAATCATCATCAAGGGTTTTTCAAGAATCCTTAGGCGATAGTTTAACCTCACATTGCTCTCTCTCATTTCTAAATTGACATAAGTGCAAGGTATCAAATCAGAGTTCCAACAAGCAGAAAATAGGATGTCCTTGAGTTGTTTCCTCTCAATCACATTCCTATACCCTTACCTTCACTCACTCATACATGTCATTCACTTGCAAAGGTTGTCTTTCCATTATCCCTTTACCTTATTTTTATTTGCAGTCCTAAGGTCCTTTAAGGCAAGTTTTACAAGGTTATAAGGAAGTGGCAGTAAAAAAGAATGCCAAAGGCCAAAGAAGCATGAGCACAATCAAAGGTAAATAAATGAGAAGGAAAATTTTAGAAAGGCTAGTGCCAATAAGGGAAGCAACAATGATGAATCAAACAGTGATGCAAAAAGAAATGAAACAAAAACGAGTGATGATAAAGGAAAAGAGCAATGTAGAGATGACAATGAAGAAAAAAACAATAAGGGAAGTAAGGCTAATATAAATGAAGAGGAAATTAGTGGTGATAGGGTAGGATGAGTAGTAAAGAACATGGTATTAGGTCCAAGATGTCGGAGAGCAATAAAGTAGAGAACACAAATAATGATGGCAATAAAACAAAGAGGCATGATGAAGCACCTAGCAGTGGTGATGAGAGCAGTGAAGAAAGCATTGAACCAGTAAAGGAAATAAGTCTGAAAATAGTAAGGCAAATAACAATCAAGATAATGAAAGATAGTCTCAGGTCATAAAGCTAACGTTAGTGAGACAGAGGGCAAAGTTGAAGAATCAAACAAGTGAAGAAAGTGCAGTGAGGGAAATAGGGCCTAAGAGGCATGATGAAACCATTAGGATAAAGCCAAAGGATAACTTGTTAAACTTGCTGATCTATCCTATACAGGCATCCTAGACATAAAAAGCAATGCAAATCTAAATTTTGGGAACTTTTTGGAAATTTTAAGTTTTTGCTAATTTGAAAGGCCAAGGGCGCAGCGTCCTTGGCATTGCGCTTTTTCATAGGGCATCCTCAGGAGAAATGGTTTACATTTTTTGGATTTTTCAAGTCAATTATAGCTTTCTCACAAAATTTCAGGTCATTTGGAGTTGATTTGGTCCTCCAAAAGGGTCAAAAATACCTGAAATTTCACCTTTTCGCCATGTTTTCAGGGTTGGCGTTGCGCCGTTACCAGCCTTGGGAGTTTTAATTTTTGGATGGGAAATGAAGTGAAAATAGAAAACCAAAAGTATTTTTGGAAATTAGACTCAATAGGCTTTCCAGCGAACCATCATGGAGCCCATTCTGACATCAAGAAAGCCTTCAAAACCTAGCTGCAAGTTGACCCATTTTCCTGTGCAGGCATTGTACCCTTGGCGTGGAAATGCATCCTTGAATCTCGGTGATGTGCCCTGGAAAAAAAAAATGAAGAAAACATGCTAGGAGATATTTTGGAAGTTTTTGGGAGCCTCAAAGACATATTTTTTTTGAAAAGAGGTTGAGAATATATTTTTCATTTATTGGCTTAGATATTTTGTGCCTTGGGCCTTGCATGGTCTCAAAGGACAAAATTAATGTTTATGAGCAATTAATGGCCTCCAAAATCCTAGTTAGGGTTTTGAATATCCTTTGCATGAGAAATATTGGAAGAGGGCCTCATTTTTCATGTTGGCTGTTGGTTGGTTTTAACTTGTTGAACTGAGCATAGGCTCTAAGTTGTAAAGATTTTTTGGCCTTAGAGCCTTGTAATGCATTTAGACTGAATGATAATGGAGCCAAGCACTTTGCAAGATTCATGAACATGGCTAATGGTGATTTTTTCTCATTTTTTTTCATTCTATTATGTTTTACATATTGTTTCATCCTTCTCTTGCATTAGAACAAAAGTTTTAGCTTAAGGTATGCTGTCAAATTTCATTAAGTTTGTCTGCTTCTCTTGCTTTCATGTTTTCCACTCCTATGTCATTTTATAGAATTATTAGCTTCTCTCTAAACCCACTCTTATTTTTTATCTCATGAATGATTCAATGGAGTCAGTGTCAGAGAGGTTTATGGTTAGCCCTACCCTTTTCCATCACTTTAAACATTGTTTTTGAGGTTTTTACTTCAAAGTATTGCTAGTTAGGTTTAGCTAAAGAGGTCTATGATTCACCATGCCCTTTTGCTCATCTTAAATATTTTATTTTTAGGTCTTTAGAGCTTGATCAATGATTTTAGGAGTTCCCTCTTTCTGGATCTGCATTCTATGTTTATCTTATATGTTTTCTTTGATTAAAGGTAGATAGTTGGAGAGGTTAGGAGTTCCCTTCTCTCTAGGGTTTACTAGATTGTTGTCTTTATGTTTGCTTGCTATGGTTTTTTCAAAGAAGTCCATGGTGTGCCTTGTCCTTTGATTATTTCTTATGCGCAGTGATATTATAGGCCCTTTTTGTTACAGTATTTGAAAAAGGATTCTTAACTGCCCTTTGCCCTACTTTGTTCACAATTTATTGTTCACTTCACTCACCTCAGCCTTGAAGATCCATTCAGCCCTGTTAACTTGCCCTCCAAGTCACCCTTGACCTATTGTTATACCTTTCTAGACCTATTGCAGGCTCCATAGACTAATGGTCTAAACCTCTCCTACCCTATCTGTTTTTCTTGAAAACCCACCCAACCAATCAAAATAAACAAACAACCCCTAATCTTTATAACTAGCCTAAAAGAAAAACCCTAAAATCTATTAAGTTACATATTTACACAAACATAGAGAAAGCCCTCTCTAAATCCAAGAAGGCTAGGTCCTAGGAATCCAAAGACTGGTTTGATGTTACCTTTGTACATTTTCCCTTGCCAAACTGACAAATTATGGGGACCTAACATCTCAAATGGTGAGCTCTGAGTGGATGAATACACTACCCGATTGTATGCATGTTGTACATAAGGAATATGCTCATCCGACAACTTGGGATACTTGCCAGAATAACCTCGGAGTAAGTGTATCAGTGTATGGTTGAAAACCTTTCTTTGTTTATCAATCTGTGGATGAAATGCCATGCTCCTCTTCATCTTGGTGTCCATCATTATCCACAAAATTGTCCAAAAATCTCCAAGGAAACAATAATCTCGATCATACACATTAGATGTGGGAAACCCAAAGTCAACCCATAAAAATTAGAAGAACAGATGAGAAATATACTCTAGAGTGACCTACTTTCTACAAGCCATTTATACACATTTTTTTCTAAATTGATCCACAACGAAATACAAGTAGTCATGACCTATCCTAGACAAAGGAAAACTGCCTACAAAATCCATTGACACACATTGCCATGGATGACTCAGAACTGGGAGTGGTGTGTAGAGCCCTAATTTTATATTAGCGGCCTTGAAAACTGGACAAAACACACATCCCTTTACATATCGAGTCACAATATTTTTCATGTGAGGCCAAAAAGAAAACCTTTGAAAATGACACAAAGTCTTTTCTACACCAAAATGACCCGACACAAGAGAGGTATGTGCTTCTCTAACTACATGTATCATTTCATTGGTATGGATACAAAGTTTTATAAAATGGTACAAAAATTTTCTGTGCAAGTGATAATTATCCACCTATGATCCATGCGTCATTTTTTCATAAATATCATTAAAATAAGCATCATCAACATATTGTTCATCATAACTTTCAAAATATAAAAATCATTTTGAAAATGTATAGATGTAGAAACAGGAGGGTGAGAAAGAATATATGCCACTTTTTTGTTGGTGCCCTTCTTGTATTTTATTACCAAGTGAAATTGTTGAAGGAATCTCATCCATCTGAAATGACGTGCATGTTGCAGCTTGATCTATGATTGAATTTATTGCAAGGGCTGGTCATCTATGTGAATAATGGTATCCTTGTTGATAAAATAGTGCTTCTGCTTCTTCACGATTTGAACCATGGTATAAAACTCCTTGTTGCATGTGGGATGGTTCACAATAGCTTGGGAGAGTGTCTCTGAATGGTAACATACATGTTTCCTTTGATGCATCAACACTACTCCCATGGTGTATCCACTGGAATCTGTCTTGATCTCAGATCGCTATTGTAAGTCTGATAAGGCCCAAATTTGTGGGGTATTTATCTTCTCTTTCAGTGTATCAAATTATTTCTATAGTTTTCATCCCCACTGTTGTACCTTAAGAAACAATTCCTTGCTATGTAAAGGAATCGTGCTCAAGACATTGTATGATTATGTCACAAGATAAATATATATCTATCTCTGTATTATAAACCCTTAAACATTAATTATATAACCTTCAAAAATTAAATCAATACATGTTTTGCAATGTCATATTCCACTTATGCTAAAATGAATGAACGGAAGGAAAAGAGAAAAGGATTTCAATCTGATATGTTGTCTAAAACAGAATCTATCATAATAAAACCCTAAAGAAATAGGGAGAGATAGAGTTAAAACAGAGGAGCGCACATTAAGGTTTGTATAAATCTTAAATACACATGTATAAAGAGACCTGCCACTCAAATTACTCCATTTTATTCACAGATATGGAAACATAGTGTAAACTAGATAACTTTTCAGCATAAACAGAATGATAGAAACTTTCATACTTCTTTCATTGATTTTCTATTCTCCAGTACAAAATATGGCTTCAAGGTTCAAAACTCGGAACCTCTTTCTTTCTTGAAATTTCCTTTAAATACAAAGTCACAAAACAGTTTCTCCTGATGAAACTACTTCCAACTGCTTAAACTAATTCTAACTGCTTAAACTACTGGCAGTTATGGAGGTACATGCCTCAAAAGGTGGTACATGCCTCAAAAAATCCTATTACAATTTACATAATTTTAAGAAAATAACATAATGTGAATTTGAAGACTTCTAATCTATAAGAACAACCACTTATGATGCGGTCGCTGAGTCAATGGCTACTCTTGGTTGAGACGTTGGGATCCCTTTCGCTGTGTCCATTGAGAATGTTTTGCATTTTTTCCATAGCTCACTTTGGGTTATTGGGGCATTCTTGAAACTATGATACTCCAACATGAATGAAACAACTTGGCTATGTGTAGGTCTTTCTGTGAAGAGAGTCTTCACCATCCATAGCAAATTGAAATGTCTCTGCAAGAAGTTAAACACTATTTCTCCTTTTAAGATCTGTGTATTTTCATGCCTGTTATCCACCCTAATTTTTTCCAATGTTAACGAATCTTCATGAAACTTCCATGACATAATATTTCCTTTCTCTATCCAACAGGAAGGTAAACCTGTTCTTGTCAATTTATCAAATGATATATCAAACTTCTTCACTGTCTCTTTGATTCCTAGTAGCCTCTTCTCTACAAATTTCCGAAGATCATTCCTGAGTATCATTTTATTCACCTCCTAAGCATAAAAATATCTATCTTGTATCTCAATATCTTCTAACTCCTCATCTGACTTGGAATTGATAAAATCTATGAACTTCCTAGCCCAATTTACTCTCTTAATTGTTGTTTTCTTATCAGATAGCATCTCTTCTTCATGTTCTGAGATAAGGCTTTTCTCCTCAACAACTATATTCAGGAAATTCCAATTGGACTTCATTTCTGAGATAATTTCACCCCAAATGATATCTTTAGCCTTTATAAGGGAGAGATTACCTTTTAACTTGTCTTTGAGATATTTAATCTCATCTTCAGCGTTTTGTAATTTCTGCTTATTCTCATCCGCTTAATTGTCTAGTGTTCGAATGATCTTGTTGGCCATTTCTAACTCTGATTGGGCTTGCTTACGATCTCTTTCTACCATCTTCATCTCTGTGTTGAGCTGCGCAATCTGTGCTTGAGGATCCGCATCACCTGTAGGAAAAACAAAAGTACAAGTATGATTTTCAATATGGTTTTGTAACGAAATAGTAGTCTGCTTTACTTTAGACAATTATTCATCTTTCTGCAGCAATTGTAGACGGAGTTCTTCTTTCTCTTTCTCCACTTCTGCTACTTCTGCAGCCATTGAATGCTCTGCAATAGGTAACTTCAGTTTTTTCCTTAGGGTGGATATCTCTGTTTCTGCACTCTTCATGAGCTTCTGTACTATAGCTTTGTCATTTGGATCCACACCGATCTTCATGATAATATTTTTCAATTCCTCATTTTGAACTGATAAGGCCCTTGAATTGGCCTTCTCCATCTTGAACTGATTGATAACCTTTGCTAGCATGTTTTCAGCTTTAACAGCTGTGGCATTGGTTTTGGTTAGATCATTGATAAGTAATTGTCCAGTCTGCATATGAAGATTCATTTTGTCCAATAGTGGGATCTTCTTAACATCCATAGTTATATTTACAACATTAAAACTGCTTGAAGATCCAAGGGACATCCCTGTTGGATGCGTTAAATCCATTCTGAATTGATCCTTCTCAAGATCCATCACAGTCATCAACCTAGTCTGATTAGCAGCTATGTGATGCTCTGCTTGAGCCTCCACATTACCTCTTATTCTTTGATTCCTTTCTTCAATCTGTGTGAATACCTGTTTGACTGAGGGTGCCTTTTCTGAGTAGAGCTCATGACCTCCAAGAGAAGAGGGAGCGTTTTGTTCTTCATTTGTATGAAAGGTAAAACCTGGTGAATTTGAAGAATGATCTTCAGCCAATTTGGTTCTCTTCTCCTCTCTTGGCTCTTCATCATCTAATTCAACAACAAAATCCCTACTTCTTTTATTTACCCTTTGAGTTATAAAAGGTGTTTGAATGTTTTTTTTTAATGTGTTTACTTCTCCTGGGTTTGTTAGTTTTTCCTACTCAGGTTTGCTTACGTGAGAAAAAGCAGAATATCCATTTTCAATTCTCCTTTGAGAAATCACTCCATGCGGATCATATGACCATTTTTCTCCTAGTAAAAAATATGTCTCTTCCAACATCTTAGACACTTCATCAAATGCTTGCCTCATATTTACCATGAAGGGTCCCACACTCATAGGCAACTTATACATTAGACCTTTCTTCATGGGAACAAAATGCACCTGATCTACATTGAGACTTTGTCTAATAAATGCAAGGGAAAAAAGCTGCATAGGCACAAAATTTAGGAGCCTATAAGGCTCAATACTAGCTCCATACAATCTTATCTCCGAATACTACTCAAACACAAACCAATCCCCAAATCTGCAACTAGGTCCCAACTGTAAAAACTCCTTGGCTTTTGATAGAAAAAAAGGAGGAGAAACCCCATTCAATATTCTATAAGCAATGGACATATAATGGCTGGAAAACTCAAACAACCCTGCTTCATTTTCCTCTCTTCTAATTATGTCAATCCAAAATATAACTGATTGCTTCTGTTTGTTGACATCCACTATATTCAACCCCAAACTCATAAATTCCTCAACATTTTGATATAAGAATAAATAAACAATCAATGAGGGGAATTTGAAAGAACCTGTGAGAGGAAAGGTCATCAACCGAGAATTAACAATCTCCTGCCAGAAAGATGGAATGTCGAGAACTGCCCCTGGTTTCATCATCATTGCGTACATTCCCAACACTGATTTATCAATTGTAAGGTCATTATCTTTGCCCAAAATTTCTGCAATACAACTCAGAACTAGTCTATTCTCAGCATCAAACATCTCCAAACTGAATTCTTCTCCTTATAGTTGAATTTATTTTCAATTTGATCTCGAATGGGACATACATTGATCAAATTCTTCATTTTAAAGGTTCTCAAAGTAACATGCCAATGAGTCTTCAGAGAATTGCAGTGGTGACTCGTTCTCAAGAAAGCACTATGCTTGGCGAATTAACTGCGTTGACACCTGTAGAACGTTCTCCCCTTGTGAACTCATTATGAAACACTTACCAGGATACATTGAAGAAGCCAGCCAAGAGATAAATTCGGGAAAGAAATGAGCTTTTGGTATACATACAGACAGGACACCGGATTTCTTCATGGCAGCAAAAACTGTGGAATTCTCGGCATTTAGGGTCACTTAATGAATAAAAAGGAAATGATTTACGAAAAACGTGGTATCTTGAATGTCTTTCTCACTGTCCATGAGGGGAATGAGACCAGTTGAACCAGGTAGTGAAAATATTTTGGCCATGACTGACAGACAAAGAAAGCAATTCGTGGGGTAGTGGACAATGAAAAGGTGGTGAGAACATGACTCAAAGGGGAAAAACAATCACAAATAAATGAGAATGGGACAAAAGAATCATTTAACTACTGTGGAAACCCATAATAAATGCCGAAATGACGTGTAAAAAGCTGTTGAAAGTGGATGATAGTTGTCTTCCACCTCAATTGATGGCGTCACTGTGGGGGGTCTTGGATTACGGCAGAGAACTTCGGCTTATGCCCCTCGCAATGAATCCAAGTCGTTGATCATGGTTCACCGTAGTCAAACTAGTCAACTGCGGGGGCATTGGATTTGATAACTAAAGAGCTCTTTGTGCCTCCGCATTGACTCATCCGATAACATTCTTCAACGATTACTACTTCCGCTCGGGAAGTTGCTCGAAACTTAAGCTTGAAAAAATACACACGTTCAAATAAAGCTTAATGATAAACTTTAATTTGCATCGAGCTTGTAGAACACTTCATTCTTTTTTTTTATGTTACAGTATAAAAACATTATACTATAGCATATGCTTTCTCTTTTTGAAATTTCAGATTTTTTTGCTATTTTTTTTATTTTCAAAATAAAATAGAAAAGGATATGCAGATGATCCACAACATCTAGATCCACCTGGGGATAGTGTTTTTTCCACGAAACACTAAGGACTTGCAGATCAGTGCCTTCACTTCGGGCATGGAGTCAAAAATTGCTTGATAGAAAATATACAATGATAAAACGGATATATACAATGATGTTGAAACAGATTCTCAGTGCCGGAAATAATGTTTTAGATATTTCCCATTCATAGGCATATCTATTACTTCTCCTTCAATATTTTCCAGCAGAAAGGTATTATTCATCCTGGCTTCATTAATTTTGAACGGAACATACCACAAGGGATCAAATTTGCCGTGTTTACCTTTGTCTTCCTTCCGTGTATCCCACCTTAATACCAGATCTCCCTTCTGAAAAATGATTTCCTTTTCTTTCCTGTCAAACATTGTCTTCATTTTTTTCTAGTAGGTAAGCAAATTCTCTCGAAATTTATTTCTGTGTTCATTTAACTCCATTACATTATTCATTCTTCTAATCATGGCATTAGGTTCCTCTTGAGCATCTTGAAGGAAAGAAATCACAGGCTTTACCAACTGGGTGGGAAACAATGCCTGAGTCCCATATACTAGTTCATAAGGTGACTTACCAGTGGATCTTCTAGTGGTCATCCTTGTTGCCCATAGAGAAAAAAATAGCTTTGAATCCCAATTCTTTTGGTTTTCATTTATTGTCTTCTTCAAAAATTTTACCAATGTTTTGCTAGAAGATTCTGCCAATCCATTTCCTTGTGGATGGTAAGCTGTAGAATGAGACAATATCACATTGTAAGTCTGACAGAAATTAATAAACCTGATTGAGTTGAAAACCTGTGCATTATCTGTCACAATATTTACTGGACATCCAAATCTGCTAAAGATATTTTCTTCTAAAAACTTCATAACGACCAAATCATTTTCCTTCCTGGTAGGGATTGCCTCCACCCACTTCATAAAATAATCTGTAGCAGTAAAGATCCACTTAAATTTCCCACTAGATGGTGGATTGATTTCACCAATGAAAGCCAATCCCCATTGTCTGAAAGGTTCTTCAACAAAAACAAGGAGAAGAGGTAAAGGGGCTAACCTTTTATTTTCTGCGAATACCTGTCATTTTTGACAACTTCTGACTTCTTTATATACATCAACAAATACAGAGGGCCAATAAAAGCCTGATTTGAGAATTTTATGAGCAGTTACCTTCCAACTGTAGTGACCCCCGCACAAACATTCATGATATTCTTTAATTACTTCTGAAACTTCTTCCTCTGTCAAACATAATAATAGCACCACAGCAGGATCTTTCCAATATAGCTTTGCTCCAATTATGACATAAGGTTGAGCTTTAAGTTTTAAATCTTTGTATTTAGCTCTGTTTATTGAACGGGGACAAGAAAGAAAGCATAAATAGTGAACAATATCTTTGTATATGAGCACAGGAATTTATATTTAATTGCTGACTTCGACTGTACATCTCCTGTTTATTCATTTATTTCCTCCACAAGTGCCAATAAATTAATTCCCAATGCTTGGAAATTCGACTCTGTTAATAAATTTTCCTGTCCCAATCCTTTAATCAATTTTGTTGGTTTAATATCCAGGTCGTATTCTTGGATTTTAGCAATCCATTTGCCCCTTTTCCCGTCTACATCACTCTGTACCAAAACATCTTTTACAACAGAATTAGGAACATATGCTAAATTTTGGGAATGAATAATATAGGTTCTGAACGCTTTTATTGCTTTCACCAGAGCATATACTTGTTTCTCCAATATATTATATTTTAATTCAGCATCTCGGTGCACCTTACTGAAATATGCTACAAGTTGTTCACACTTTTCTTCATTTCTCTGTAATAACACAGCAGCAATGGTTGAGGAAGACGCAAATGAGAAAATTTGAAATGGCTTCAGATAATCTGTACTTATTAGAACAGGTGCTTCCTTCAGAGCTTCCTTAATTCTTTGAAAAGACTCTCTTTCTTCTTTGTCCCACTTCACCTCTGCATCCTTTTTCAACATGTATGTTATTTTCTTGACAATATTTGCGTAATTAGGGACAAATCTTCTTAGAAAATTAATTTTCCCAAGGAATCTCTCAATATCTTTCTTGCTTCTGGGCAGTGGAATTGACTGTATTGCTTCAACCCTTGCGGGATCAATCTTCACTCCTTGTTTGGAAACAATATGGCCCAGCAGTTTACCCTCCTCCAGAGAAAACAAAGATTTTTTAGGATTCAACGATAAGCCATAATTCTGACACTTCAAGAAGGATTTTTGCAAATGTTGTAGATGCTCCTCATCAGAGTTTGAAAAAATTGTGACATCATCTAGATAAACAACCACAAATTCATCTCCTACAAATGCAACATCCATTGCTCTTTGGAATGTGGCTCCTACATTCATTAGGCCAAACGGCATCCTGGCATACATGAATGTTCCCCAAGGTGTAGTGAAAGCAGTTTTCTTTTGATCTCCCTTCTCCACAACAACCTGATTGTACCCTGAAAAACCGTCCACCATAGATAATCTGTAAGCCCCAGTCACTTTTTGTAAGACAAAATCCATCTTCGGGAAAGGATAATTATCTTTCAATGAAGCCCTGTTCAAGTTCCTGAAATCTACGCACAGCCTTATCTCTCCATTTTTCTTTCTGACTGGTACAAGATTGGAAACCCAATCTGAATATCTGAGAGGAACAATTATTTTGGCCTGCAACAATTTCTTTATCTCCTTTTCAATCAGGGCCAACAACAATGGATTGATTTGTCTGAGTTTCTGTCTATGTGGTTTGACTCCATCCTTCAATGGTATTTTATGCTGAATAATATTCTTATCGTACGTCTTCAAATCATCATATGACCAAGCAAAAACATCCTCAAATTGTTTGAACAGATCTATGTACCTTTCTTTATAGTCCTTCGGGACGCCTTTGAACAATTTGATCATTTTAGGCTCACATTGAGTTCCTAAATTGCAATCTTCCACATTCTCATCTTGATGTGCTATCTTCTGATTTACTGCCACATCATTAGCATCGAACAATCTTTCGAGAGGAACCAAACCTTTTGGTAAAATATTGTCTTTCAACTGAATAATCTGCCGATCACCAATCTTGTTTTTCAGAGTCTTAAACATATCATCCAAGTCATCTTCATCAGTTTCCAAATCAATCTAATGATCTTCAAAATCTTCAATCATCAACAAAAATTTCTTAATCTATTCATCATCCTCGAAAACCGGCCAGTGTTTGATATTGTCTGGGATCGAAGGTCTATGTCTCATCTCAATTTCATATCTTAGTCTTGGATTGATTGGAGGTTTGAATGTACTAGCTGCAACTGCTAAAGAATCAGCCATTCTATTCTCTTCCCTCGGAACAAACTTTGTAATGATAATAACCCATATATACATGACTTTGGGCAAGTGTCTTGTTATTTTGATCATGTACAAATGATATATATTGCTGCTTACTACCACATAGTAGACATCACTCATGCATAGCTAGTACTTTGTTCGAGGACAACTTGCCACATGGTATTGTCAAGCAGCAGTTGAGAAAACTACACTTTATCCATGTAATAAACCATTGGTATCATGTAACCTTCACCATTTTTCTGATTTGGATGCCAAATTGTGATGATGTGCTATTCATTTTGAATGGGATGATTTGGGCCAACATGATTCATGACATGGGAGAAAGGATCCTTCGAGATCTAATATTCTTCTTTCCACTTGAGGGCAACGTTATTGCAGCCCAAGGAAAGCATATGCTCTACACTTTTCATAAGTGGAGAGAAAAACAGAATGGGTTAGGCCATTTTGTCTACCATGTTTAGTTATTCAGCCCACCTACATTGTAGGAGCTAAGGGTGGAGGAGATATTTCATGAGTTGCCATGTTGGAGGGTGACTCATCTTGTATGAATGATAGCTTGGGGGTGAAGGATTTACACTGGAATGATAGTTCCCAAACACATTTCAGACTCCATGCCTTGGGGGGAAGATTTTCAGTTCTATCCTTACAGTTGCTTGAGGACAAGCAACATTTGGGAGGGGAGGAATGTAGTATTCCTACTTTAGCAAGTAGCTAAGGGGAATATTAATTTTTTATTTTTGCACTTAGTAGATGAATAAATGGGGGAGGAGAACCATAATTAAATAAAATCAGCATAAAAACACTTTTGGTGTGAAACAGGATCATCATAGTAGCTGGATTTCACACCCTCATGTGTGGAAAGGGACCTTTTTCTTGTGGACAAAGTCAAGTTTGACCAAGTCAACAACATGCATGAAGAGGAGTGAATCAAAATTGAAAATGTGAACAAGGATTAGCCTAAATAAACATATGAGAGCTAGCTTGGAGACACTTGTGTGTAAAAGGGGATGAAGCAGGTTGAAGAGGTCAACCTTGACCAAATCAAACAACATGATTTAAGAGGAAAGCCTTCATGAAGACACAACGTAGTTTTGGAGGGAGATTGATCATGTGCATGTGGAAGTCCTAATGGGTGGGATGCAAGGTGAGGAGCCTCACATAGCTTATAAGGAAGGGGATGGTATAATTTTGAGGTTAGCTTGATGATTATTGATTTTTTTCTACATGACTATTTGGCATCCTCTTGTTGTTTAGCAGAGTTGCAGTGATGTTTAGCACAAGGCATTCTTGTTTAGGAATTCCTTCTCCTACCTTGAGAGGCCTCCTAAAGGATTATTTCACTTAAGTTCTCCACATTCAAACTTGAGGCCAAGCATCCTCCTTTAGCCACATCATTATTTCTGCGGAGTATAGTGTTCTGTTGCAGGGTGTTGCAGGGGAAGGTTCACAACACCATCTTCTGAGCTTATGTTTCTGAGGAGGGAGCTTCCCTTTCTTTGAAAGATCTGTAAGGAAGATATCTGGGATTATTTTTAAATATTGGCACTGGGCCAAAGCAGTCTCCATCTCCTACAATGCAGTTCTCTGAGGTAACTGCGTCATTTTGCTCATTGTTGCAGCAGCAGGGTCAAGACCCTTGTTTGTGAGCTTGTCTCTTGGAGGAAGGGCCAACCCTTCTCCCAGGAATATTGTAATAAGCCTCATCTTCTATTTTTTGTAGATTCAGCTACATATATACAGAGTTTTAGTATAACTGCATTTTCCAGATCTAGATCTGCAGATCTGTCATTTTGTACTTGCATTGTCATGGAACCCTTACCGGGTCATTCTTATCCTGTATAAAAAGGAGGAGATCTCCATTATTCTTAGCCATTGGATGCTTGTAAACTCTAGATCTATTATCTCTTGTAATTTTCTGCATAAAACCTCATAAAAATAATGTTGTTACATGCTTCAGTACTTTCTGTGTGCACAAGTCATGGGGTTAGGGCATTTCTGAGAGATATTGACTTGGGGAGATCTGTTTAACTTAGATAGAAGCATTTTTTTTTCTCCCATTCTGTACGTGAGATTTATATTGAATAAAATAAGGGATCCAAGTCCCATTTCTCATATTTATAGCGTTATTTGCTGAAGACAACCTTTTAATGGCCTTATTTTTTGTATTTCCCCAACTTTTGGGATCATAAAAGGTGTAATAAGTTGCTAATCTAACATAAATTTATGGATATTTGTTTATTAACAAATTTCATGAGTTAATAGCTTGCTACTACTCCAACATTGTGTTTACCCATTGCTGCAGTCCCATTATTGGGCATTTTCTAGCCATACTAAGTGTGAGAGGCATGTTTTCCTCACCTAGTGTGATTGGTTTCTGATTTCCTCTTAGATTTGGGTCTTATATTATCATATCTAAGGGGTCCAAGGGTTGATACTAATTTCTGTAGCACACGTTCCTTAAAAATTCATTTTTCAGGCATGTCTTGCTAGCAATCCCAATTTGGGGATATTACATAAAATTTGTACAAGTGTCTATCTACCAAGAATTGAAGAGGCAGTATCAGGATGTCTAGGATCATCATTAGGTATTTTTGTCATAGTTGGGGTTATGGTCTAGTTTGTCTTATTTTTCTACGTCATTATATATCATTGTAAAGTGGACCATTTTCCCTGGTACGGGAATCCATTCTTCTTTTATTCTTCTATAGGGTGGTAGGGTGGTGCTAGGTAGGTGCATGAAGTCACCAATAGGTTCAAGTCTGTGAAAACTTTAGGGTGGTAGGATGGTGCTAGGATGAGTTGTAGCACATTGGGTGTTAGGGCTTCCGTTCAGTTGACTACTGAAGAATCTAGGGCATTGGAGCATCCATCCAGTGGGAGCTGGAGAAGAATGAATTTCTAGATTCTAGGAAGTTGGAGCTTTATTTTCAATTGGAGTTGAATATTAAATAATTATTAGAAAAGCATTCAGGTGGTTTTTGTCCTGGAGGGGGTTTCCACCTTAAAAACTATGTGCATTTGTGCTCTTTTTTTTTACTTCTATCATTGTAAAAACAATGATAATAATTGAAGATTAACTAATGCTATGAAATATTAATAATAATACTAATTGAAAGTAATATTGATTCACCGCCCCTCTTAGTATTTCCAACAAGAATCACAATAGAAAAGAGAATTTGAATTGAGACTTGTATCGAATTTAGAAGATCAATTCTTCATAGCTAATAGGATGGATTTCTATGGATTGAGACTTGAGTATTACCTTGAGGGTAGCTCAAATTATTTTTATTGGAAAGACAAGATGGAGGCAGTGTTGGAAGATAATGGGATTAAGGAATTTGTACATAATTTTATCCCAAAGCCTCTAAGATTTGATGCTCAAGATATAGCAGAATGGAATAAGTGTGTGCAAAAAGCAAGGAGTATCATATTAGAAGGAATTAAAAATCATATTGTCTCGAATATCCATGGGAAAGAGACTCCATATGCAATGTTCCAAGTCCTGACAGACTTTTTCTAGAATAGCAATGACCACAGGAAGTTGGCACTAAAGGAAAAGCTTTGGAATATCAAGATGGAGAAGGGTGACACAACACCACAGTACCTAAGTAGGTTCACCCAATGTTAGGATGAACTTTGGAGTGTTGGTGCTACGGTTGTAGAAGATGATATGGTAATCCTAGCATTTCTAGGACTTCTCAAAAGCTGACATGACTTCAAGAATTCGGTAAATGGGAGGGAGAAGTTATAAAATTGGGAAAAATTGTGGTCTGACTTGGTGTAAGAAGAAATAATGAGGAACACTAGAGACATAACCTCATCCAAGCGTGATTATGAGGAGAATTTTTCCTTGGCTGTAAAGTAAAAGAAAGGGAAAGGGGGGAAATCCCAATCTAAAGTATAATATGATCAGGCAATCAAGACTAAACACTTGTTGAAAATCATGTGTTGGGAAACTATGCCACGAAGTGTCCACACAATAAGGTGGGTAAGAATCCCTCGAGAGGAGTAGTAGGTGAAGCTTTGGCTTGAAAATTATAATTGGAATTCACCCTCATTTCTTACATGGAAATCACAATGATGGGTAGTGTGTGGTATCTGGACAGCGGTGCCTCATTCCATATGACGGGAAACAAATAATGTTTCAATAAATTGGAGGAGAAGGATATCCATATGCACATCTAGATGGGAGATGATGGTAGGTGTAGTGTAATCGATATTGGTACAGTTACTTTTCAAAGGGAGTCTGGTTCCCCTCTTAGGCTCAAGGATGTGATTTTTATACCGAGTCTGAAGAATAATATAGTTTTCATAGCGTTTTTGGAAGACGGTGGCTATGATGTGATATTCATAAAAGGGAAGGCGTTCCTGAGACATATTTCCATGGGACAAGTGAAGAATATTGGGGTTCGAGTTAAGAACATTTACGAATTATATGTAGAATATTGTGCATCATTGAACACAAAAGAAAAGAAGGTGCAGAGCCAAGACATCGATGAAATATGGCATAGTATAATTGGCCATTTTCACCATGGCACTTTGAATATGATGCAAAAGATTTCTACAGGCCTTTCCAAAGGTGCACTAGAGAAGTGAGATATATGCAAAGGGTGTACATTAGGAAAGTACAGAAAATCAACCTTCAATGATCGGGGCAGTAAGCACAAGGAGTCCTTGAAAGGACTCACTCAGATGTGTGTGTCCCTTTATCGACAACCTCTTCTTCCAAGCATAGGTATTATGTTATATTTTAAGATGATTTATCACAGAAGTGCTCAATTTTCTTCATGCAGAAGAAAGACTAGAGATTCTCCAAGTTTGTTGAATTTAAAGCACTTGTTGAGAAAGAAATTGGTAGGAACGTGAAGGCTCTCATGAGAAATAATGGTGGAGAATATGTCTCAAATGATTTTAATAATTTCTGTGCAAAATAAGGAATTCGATGGGATTTGATAGAACCCCATAACCCAAAACAGAATGGGGTGGATAAGAGGTAGAAAAAAAAAAATTTGGGAGTTGAATGAGAGATGTTGCATGACCAGAGCCTACAAATGCACTTGTGGGTTGTGTTAGTACCTAAATCCGCCCTAGACTAAAATAAGGAAGAAGAAGGACAACATCAAACCATGCTCAGCCTCGTAGCTAGCCTTACGAGGACAGGAGAGGGCTCTCTCCGAGTCTATCTCGGAAAAATATGTCCAATAGGGCCTGAGATGACCTATAATGAATACTGATTTTAGGCTAGTAAATAAATAGAAAGAAGTATTTTGATGAATGACTGGGTTTCAGGGATGTATGGGACAAAGAACAGCATGAGTTGAGACATTAAATCAAAGACACAAAGTGTTTCATGAGGCAAGATAGGCAGTAGTTTAGCAATCAAATTTGGAATAATATGGAGTGGAAAGACTATCGAGAGGTTGATAAGGGCATTTATAATGAATCCTTTTCAACAGAAAAAAAACATCAGAAACATGAACGCTTTCCCAAGGCAGAGCAATAAACTGGATTCTACCTTTCTTACTTAAAAGCATTCATCTAGAAATGATTATGAATGAATAGTAAAACATAATGAGATACATATGAAATAGAAAGAAAAGACATATGCCAAAGTCATACCACAGGAATCTCATGAACCAGAGCTGCATCATTTAATTAAATCTCTGTCAAAACTGTACAGTGAAGCACTGAGTTTTTCTTCCACACTTTTCCCAAAACTCAGACCCCCTTACAAATTATTTTCAATACAATAAATAAACTCAAATATGAGAAAACATATTGAAAAAAAATAATGGATTATTTAATCATCATTAACAAACAAAAGCTGAAGAGCCAATCATCTGTTTCTGAAAAGGAGCAGTGTTAATTTTACTACTCAAATTTGTTGATGACCAATAAAGAGGTGAAATCTATAGATGTAAATCCCTTTGAAATGAAACTGAAGACAAAAATAGGCCTCCAATCCTATTTCTCTGCTATGTTTGATATCTTCGTTTAATTTTAGGCTTCGGTCTTCGATTTTTATCCTTTTACATTTTTCATTTGAATAAAAACCAATTTTTAATAAAAATAGCTTTGAAGGAAGATTTCACCTTTAATGAAGGGAAACAGAGTTCTGCCAATTTCCAGTTGCAATTTATCCTTTAATACCAGGGAACCCATATCCAAAAATATTCGCAACACTCTCCATCGATTTCAACAGAAACTGGTATCTCCCTGCAACTTCGTGTTTCTTTCCAGTCACCGTGGCATCAGCTATAAATGGATGACTCCATAGAATTCCCTTAATCTCAGCAAGAGCCACTTGAAATCCCTGGTATTTGACAAGTTCTTTAACTCGATCAACTATGAAAAGTTCTTTGTGACTGTCTATAGAACCAATAACACTAGTATGTAGCCACCCTTCTTCTTATAATGTTTTGTTGGTGGCATCGGGATCATTAAGATATCCTTTCATGATTTGGGATCTACGAACACAGATTTCTCCCTTTGATTATGAGGAAAATACTGCCCGGTTTTTAGATCAACAATCTTCATTTCAGCATTTCGGACCTCTATTCCACATGTGTTGGATTTCACAGAGAAGGGTTCCTTGGCATAAGATAAACCCATTGCTAACACCAATACAGCAAAAATCTGTTTTTCAATAGGATATAAGGATATGGATTAACAAGATAGTTTCTGCTTCAGAGCTGAAGAATCGATCGTATCACTCTGATAGCAAAAAATGTCGAAAAGATGTGTAAGCAGCTTGATGACCAAAGCACCCACAGGCGACATATATTGGATTGACATAAGAATGCCAAAATTTTACCTATACAGCTGCAGTTCTGTAATAATCCAAGTCCACGGTCCCCATCTGCAATTTTACTAAACTAAACAATATCGCTTTCAATACGAGTGATCCATATCCATTTGCTTTCATCAATAAATTTAACAAGACTCCCGACATTCTCTACACCAAACATCGATCAATGGAAATTTACAAGAAGATTTGATTTACTTAGAGTAGAGGGGGCACAAGATTTGGAATTTCGTTGAGGTAATGAGAAAATCTGCTTGTCAATTCGATGCGCTGCGCGCACTCCCAGTGTGCCGCGTCGCGCCTACGCACCACGCTAGTGCAAAATTACACTATGTAAAATGCCTATGTGCATTGCGTCATCCCTATGCGCCGCGACTGCTCCCAATACACCGCACATACTTGTAAACAGATTCTAGGTTTTCCATCTGTTGTAATCCATAAACCAGTTTCGAATTGCAGTTAACATGCCCGGAAAGTGCTTCTCAACGTTGTTGACATCATTGACAAGTGGCGCCCTTAGATCATCAACAGAAATAGCAACAATTTTCCAATCCAATACACCTTCATCAACCATTGCTAAAGCAGCTAATGGCTTCACTTTGGGTACTCTTTCAATTTTAGCCTTGCCTTTCCCCAATCTCCACTACATTAACTGGATCATTGTCATCAAATGCTCCTTCAACTTTTGCATTTGCAAGAGATGAGTATTCTGATGTTTGTGGAAGCAATCCGTAGTTCAAATTTATGTTATATGGGTAACATCGAAGCTTACCCTTTTTGGTGTTCTGCTTGATTGGAGTGTATGGCTCTTCAGTTGCAACTTCTATTTTTGCACCTGTTTCTTTTGGTATTTTAGCCAAAATTTTGAAAACCCCATCTCTTAATTGCAATGGAATATCATGCCAAGGTGATATATTCTTCCCAGGCTTCTCAAAAAAAGAAAACTCTGTAATCCAGAGTTTGTGGCATATTCTCTCAACTCTACTTTGGGCATTTTGTATCATTGTGCTTCTGATTAACTGAAAGATGGATTTATGTTTGTCTTACAGGGTATGGAGCTGCTGATGCCTAGCAAGGTGACCAGGGCTGCCTGAAGAACTGTAGAACTTGAAAAAATTTGAAAAAAATTTGAAGCCGAAACCGAAACAAATTTGACGATTTCTTCCTCAAAATAGGGTTTTGAGGAAGAATCATTCTCGTATTATCGATGATGAAAATTTTGAAATGAAAACTTCTTTGGAACCTCCCTCTGGCCTGTTGGCATTAAACCCTAAACCTAATGACTAAAATGACTTTTTACTGACTTAGACATCAAACAAGACAGTAAATGACCTTAAAATCGATTCGACAAATAGACCTAAGCCAGCAGGATAAAGCATGAGGGGAATGAATAACAAGTCCCTTCCATCAGATAATGGCATGCCCCCTAGCGGAATGCAACTGAGTGAATCGAGCAAGACACCTAAAAATGAAATGCAAAAAGAGTTTTTGATCTCTGACGGAGGACTGACGAGACCGACTCTAACATTGGCTCCAATGGGGATGGTAGCTCCAGCTCCTGGGAAGTGCCAAGAACAGCAGATCTTAGGGAGAGCAGACAGTGCCTTCATCCATTGGGCAATGGATTCACCACTCAAGCGAAAATGCATGACTGAAAACCAACATAAACTAGCTTAATAACAAGACTGAAGACTGACTCACAAATGACTCATGACTAACTTAACTAAAACAAGAACTTACAAAGCTTATTTTAAGGGCAGAAGTCCATCAAGATTTCAAATCATGATGAAAACCGTCTGCATACTAATGAAATATGTACAATCATGTGTAATGAGCTTTCCAATGTAACCAATCATGCAGATGCCTCTCTGACTGATTCTCCCAATCAGATCTCCTGGTCAACAATAAATATTGGTAACTGGGCATCCAAAAACATAATTTACCATGATCTCCTTCATCACTGAATACTGCAATAATAACCTTCACTGCTGACTACAACAGATTTGCCAGTGGATCTTGAAAAACATGAAGATTTACCTCCTGCTGAAGAAACAAGGCGTCTTTTTCTTTTGATTCTGATCTTTCTTCAGTAAAATTCTATTCCTGGTCCTAAAAAAATTATGAACAATTGGATGAGCAGGTCTCCTCTTGGAAAAATATTTCAAAACATGAGACATATGAAGAAGAATCTGAAAGGCAATCCTGAATGTTCTGATCTTCTGTAGTCTAAATATATTTTTGATCATCTTCATATGATATAACAACCAGATTATCATATTCCTCATTACATTCATCAATCATGAGAAAAGCAACTTCAGATGATTCTTTAAACCCAACACTATCATTTCTATCATCTACCATAAATTCATCAAGAGAAACCTTTTCACTTGCTTGAAAAAATATCTCATCTTGTTGTTCATGAACTGACTGGATAAACTCCTCATGAAGGTTGTGTTCTGATGACATGAGAACATTTGGATCCATAACTATGTCTATGATCTCAACAACAAATTTCTCCTTCATGAGATTCAACACAAGGTATTCTTGGTCATCACAATCTGAATCTGGATCTGAAATAGCTAACTTGACTGCATCACATTCTGAAATTGAAACTTGACTTCCCTGCATGCTGTCTTCTTCTATGGACAGATTTGAAACATAACTTTCTCTTTCATCATTTTCAGCCATATGGAAATCTTCAACCTGCTAATCTTGATAAGTATCTTTCAAGATTTTTGTGTGCTGCTATAACGGATTTTCATACAATGCTTCCATGATTTCTCCGTCCATAAATTCATTATCCCCATAAAAATTCTCAAGATCTTCAATGAAACTATGAACATAGCTACAACAGTTCTGAACTAAAATCAAGGATGGATAAGATTCTTTATAATTTTCAAAGAACATGGTATGAAAATCCTTTAAACAGTAAATAGAAGCAGGTGGCAAACTTTCATACCAAGATCAGGCTTCATCTTCCAAAGTAGCCATAAACATTTTCATCAAACAGTCTTCAGGAAAATCTATCTTTAATTTATGCACATGAATGTGAAATTTCACCAGATGAAGAGCAGCATCATTACCTTCCACATTTCTGAACATAGGCAAATTCTGAAGCCAATCCACTTGGGCATCTTATTTGGAAAACCTGGGATGTGATCTCGGCTCATGGGAGCATATCTTCTTGCAACCTGTTCCATCTTGAAAATCTTAAAGCTACCGATCTTTCTGCAGTGGAGTCACCATGAAGGATTGATTTCTGGATTTTTCAATGAATGAAGTCGCCAGGTGAATGATTTCAGCCTTCTGATGTCTGATCGTTGTCCACCATCAACAATCAGATCTAAACTTGATTACATGTACTGAGGCAATTTATAAGTTAAGTGTTATGACTACAAGCTAAACTGGAGATTGACTAAAGCAACGTTTATCTACTATGCACTCACAGAGCAAGAGCAGTTCGAAGGCTACTTGGCATGACTCTAGGCTCCGTCTGTAGCTATAAATCAAACAACACTAACCAACAAACCAGTTCTCCCCAGTATGGTTGCCACTATGTTAGTACCTAAATCCACCCTAGGCTGAAATAAGGCAGAAGAAGGACAACATCAAACCACGCTCAACCTCGTAGCTAGCCCTACGAGGCCAGGAGAGGGCTCTCTCCGGGTCTATCTCGGCAAAAGATGTCCAATAGGGCCTGAGATGACGTATAATGAATATTGATTTTAGGCTAGTAAATAAATAGAAAGAGGTATTTTGATGAATGACTGGGTTTCAGGGATGTATGGGACAAAGAACAACATGAGTTGAGACATTAAATCAAAGACACAGAGTGTTTCATGAGGCGAGATAGGCAGTATTTTAGCAATCAAATTTGGAATAATATGGAGTGGAAAGACTATCGAGAGGTTGATAAGGGCATGTATAATGAATCCTTTTCAACAAAAGAAAACATCAGAAACATGAACGCTTTCCCAAGGCAGAGCAATAAACTGGATTCTACCTTTCTTACTTAAAAGCATTCATCTAGAAATGATTATGAATGAACAGTAAAAAATAACGAGATACATATGAAACAGAAAGAAAGGACATATGCAAAACTCATACCACACGAATCTCATGAACCAGAGCTGCATCATTTCATTAATTCTCTGTCAAAACTGTATAGTGAATCACTGAGTTTTTCTTCGACACTTTTCCCAGAACTCAGACCCCCTTACAAATGATTTTCAATACAATAAATAAACTCAACTATGAGAAAAAATATCGACCAAAAATAAGGGATTATTTAATCATCATTAACAAACAAAAGCTGAAGAGCCAATCATCTGTTTCTGAAAAGGAGCAGTGTTAATTTTACTACTCAAATTTGTTGATGACCAATAAAGAGGTGAAATTTGTAGATGTAAACCCCTTTGAAATGCAACTGAAGACAAAAATAGGCCTCCAATCCTATTTCTCTACTATGGTTGATATCTTCATTTAATTTTAGGCTTCGGTCTTTGATTTTTATCCTTTTACATTTGCCATTTGAATAAAAACCAGTTTTTAATAAAAATAGCTTTGAACGAAGATTTTGCCTTTAATGAAGGGAAACAGAGTTCCGCCAATTTCCAGTTGCAATTTCTCCTTTAATACTGGGGAACCCATATCCAACAATATTCGCAACACTCTCCATCGATTTCAATAGCAACTGGTATCTCCCTGCAACTTCGTGTTTCTCTCAAGTCACCGCGGCATCAGCTATAAATGGATGACTCCATAGAATTCCCTTAATCTCAGCAAGAGCCACTTGAAATCCCTGGTATTTGACAAGTTCTTTAACTCGATCAACTATGAAAAGTTCTTTGTGACTGTCTATAGAACCAATAACACCAGTATGTAGCCACCCTTCTTCTTCTAATGTTTCGTTGGTGGCATCAGGATCATTAAGATATCCTTTCATGATTTGGGGTCTACGAACACAGATTTATCCCTTTGATTATGAGGAAAAGACTGCCCGGTTTTTAGATCAAAAATCTTCATTTCAACATTTCGGACCACTATTCCACGTGAGTTGGATTTCACAGAGAAGGGTTCCTTGGCATAAGCTAAACCCATTTCTAACACCAATACAACAAAAATCTGTTTGTCAAAAGGATATAAGGATATGGATTAACAAGATAGTTTCCGCTTCAGAGCTGAAGAATCGATCATAGCACTCTGATAGCAAAAAATTTCGAAAAGATGTGTAAGCAGCTTAATGACCAAAGCAACCACAGGTGACATGAATAGGATTGCCATAAGAATGACAACATTTTACCTGTACAGCTGCAGTTCTGTAATAATCCCAGTCCACGGTCCCCATCTGAAATTTTACTAAACTAAACAATATCGCTTTCAATACGAGTGATCCGTATCCATTTTCTTTCATCAATAAATTTAACAAGACTCCCGACATTCTCCGCACCAAACATCGATCAATGGAAATTTACAAGAACATTTGATTTACTTAGAGCAGAGGGGGCACGAGATTTGGAATTTTGTTGAGGTAATGAGAAAATCTGCCTGTCGATTCGATGCGCTGCGCACACTCCTAGTGCGCCGCGTCACGCCTATGTGCCGCGCCAGTGCAAAATTACAGTGTGTAAAATGCCTATGTGCGTCGCGTTGTGCCTATGCGCTGCGCCTGCTCCCAATGCGCCGCGTAGACTTGTAAACAGAGTCTAGGTTTTCCATCTGTTGTAATCCCTAAACCAGTTTCGAATTGTAGTTAATATGCCCAGAAAGTGCTTCTTAACGTTGTTGACATCATTGACAAGAGGCGCCCTTGGATCATCAACAGAAATAACAACAATTTTCCAATCCAATACACCTTCATCAACCATTTCTAAAGAAGCTAATGGCTTCACTTTGGGTACTCTTTCAATTTTAGCCTTGCCTTTCCCCAATCTCCACTACATTAACTGGATCATTGTCATCAAATGCTCCTTCAACTTTTGCATTTGCAAGAGATGAGTCTTCCCATGTTTGTGGAAGCAATCCGTAGTTCCAATTTATGTTATATGGGTAATATCGAAGCTTACCCTTTTTGGTGTTCTGCTTGATTGGAGTGTATGGCTCTTCAGTTGCAACTTCTATTTTTGCACCTGTTTCTTTTGGTATTTTGGCCACAAGTTTGAAAACCCCATCTCCTAATTGCAATGGAATATCATGCCAAGGTGATATCTTCTTCCCAGGCTTCTCAAAAAAATAAAACTTTGTAATCCATAGTTTGTGTCTTATTCTCTCAACTCTGCTTTGGGTATTTTGTATCATTGTGCTTCTGATTAACTGAATGATGGATTTATGTTTGTCTTACAGGGTATGGAGATGCTGAAGCTTAGCAAGGCGACCAGGGCTGCCTGAAGAACTATAGAACTTGAAAAACTTTGAAATTTTTTTGAAGCCGAAACCAAAACAAATTTGATGATTTCTTCCTCAAAACAAGGTTTTGAGGAAGAATCATTCTCGTATTATCGATGATGAAAATTTTGAAATGAAAACTGCTTGGAATCTCCCTCTGGCCTGCTGGCATTAAACCATAAACCTAATGACTAAAATAAATTTTTACTGACTTAGACATCAAACAGGACTATAAATGACCTTAAAATCGATTCGAAAAATAGACCTAAGCCATCAGGATAAGGCATGAGGGGAATGAATAACAAGGCCCTTCCATCAGATAATGGCATGCCCCCTAGCGGAATGCAACTGAGTGAATCAAGCGAGACTCCTAAAAATGAAATGAAAAAATAGTTTTTGATCTCTGATGGAGGACTGACGAGACCGACTCTAACAGGTTGAAGCATGCAACACAACTATTTATTTGCAGAACAGTAGTCCTCATTAGATTCTTGGGATGAGTACACCAGAGAAATAGTTTTCAAAGAATAAACTGGATTTGTCACACTTCAAGATCTTTGGATCATCAATTTATTGTGATGTTTCCAAGGACGCAAAGAAAAATCTATAACCTATAGTTGAGCTATCCATATTATTGGGTTACACCGAAACACCTCACAACTATCGTGTGTATTTTCCATCTTTCAGGATGAAAATTGTCAAGATAGATGTGAAGTTTGATAAGGATAAGGAAATGAGGTGTTATCTTGAGAGGGAGCTTCAATTCCATTAAGATATGAATATTTTGACTCCAAAGGAATAACTTCAGGGAGTTTTGGAGAGGCCATGAGAATAGGAGCAGAGATTGGAGGCATCCACTCAAGTAGAGACATCCATAGATGGAAGAAAGCAAACCAGGGAAGCTGGCAGATTATTTCATGATGCTAGAGAGAATGTGGGAGAACCCATATCACAGTGGAGGTAGAGGAGGTCACTAGATCGGTAAACTGACTACATGGCTCTAATGAGTGAGCTTGTATATTTTGAGCCATCCTCATTCCACGAATCAGTGCAACAACCAATATGTGTTGACTCCATATTAGAGGAATATGATTCCATTATACGAAACAATGTTTGGGTAGTGGTTCCAAGATCAGAAGAAAAGTCAATGGTAGGATATGGATAGATCTACAAGGTGAAGCAAGCAACTGATGGAAGCATCAAGAAACGCAAAGCCAAATTTTCGGCCAAGGGGTTCTCTCAGGTGGAGAGAATTGACTATGAGGATTCATTTCCTCTAGTAGCAAGGTACTCTTCAATTAGATCAATGATTGAATTTTAACGGATGACAAGAAGTTGATCAAATATTGGAAAGAGGATATTGCAAGAGAATTATAGATGAATGACTTGGGGCTCATGCATTATTTGCACGATTTGAAAGTATGGCAAGGAGATGGGGAACTATTTTTCTCTCATGGAAATTATGCCAATGCAATACTAAAGAAGTTCTGTATGGAGAGCATCAAACCCATGGAGACTCCTCTAGCACACAATTAGAGGAAGGAACATGCTACTTCATGTGAAGTAGTGGATGCTACCATTTATAGGAAGCATGTGGGTTCACTTATGTATTTGGTGAACACAAAACTGAACATGTGTTATGCAATTAATCAACTTAGTCAATAAATGGTTAGTCCAACCAAAATCTATTGGAATGCAGCAAAGCATGTGTTAATATACCTCGGAGGCACTACTCAATTTGGTCTTTGGTACAGACATAAAAAGGGAGAGAAGTTGCAAGTCTTCATTGATTTAGGTTGGGTGCAGAGTCCATAAGATAGGAAGAGAACATCAGGAGGCATTTTTAGTCTTGGTTCAACATCGGTTTCTTGGTATAGCGGGAAGCAAAGATTTGATGCACTCAGATCAGAAAAAGCAGAGTACATACATGGTTTCAAGTGAAAACACATGTGAAGATATCTAGATGAGAAACATTATTGTTGGGTTATTTGGTCAGACGATGGATCCTACTATGATTTACTATGAAAATCAAAGTTTTATCAAAATCTCTGAGAATCTAGTATTTCATGATCGATATTGACATCGACATCCGGTATCACCATCTATGAAATTGTGTGTAGACGTGGATCATGTTGTTTGAATACATTCCTACATAGTAACGATATGGATATATTTTCAAAAAGGATTTTTCAAGAGGAAAATTTGACTTCCATAGATACAGTATTGGGGTATCAGATGGTCAATTTCTTACTAAGAGGGAGTGTTGAAAATGCAACAAGAAAATTTACTTTTGACTTTTCCTTGGTCAAACTAGATTAAAATTCAAATTTCAATTTTAGTAAAATACTTGGAGGTAGTTAACTAAGGTGATATGGAATTTATCACTCAGATAACTCAATTAATTCTATTTGGAGACACTCAAGTTATGTTTAGTATGATTGATTTCTAATTTCTAGAATTTTTTTTTCAGTTAATTTGAGTTATTGTGAGTTTAACTAGTTCTAACTAAATGAGAACTAGTGGAGGGTCCAATAGTGGGTGTGTGTTCACCTGTGATCAACCAATTAAATCATCAATCAACCTAGAATAATTGATGCATGTACATAAATTGAGGTCCCAATTGAGATTAGAGTTCAAGGTATATGTATTATCAGTTTGATATTATTCCAAGTTGTACAAGAGGTGCATGCGGTTGGCAAGAAAGAATTGAATTGGGTGATAGTGTGGGTTTCCTTTAAAATAGATAAATTGAATTGAAATTAAGCAGGACCATATTGAAACCTCATCAATAACATGTTTTGGAAATAAATAATTTAATTTTGTCATAGAATAAGATATAAAATTGTTTCTGACTGACTAAAAGTTTGTTTTCCCTATACACAAGGAAATAAGGTAACTAAGAAATAAACAAAAGTATCTTTAAATAGTGAAAGTCCACCCCCTAATGGCCTACCAATGAATCATTTCAAATAATATAATTTTCCTTAAATAACATTAATGAATTAGCTCTCACTCTATTTTTCTTATACAATATAATAAAAATAAATTACTTAAAAATAACCATTTTCAAATAACTTTCCATAAAATACGGTGATGTAATAATAAAAATTATAAACTTGAAATAGCCCAGTCCCTTCCATAGATTGAGAGGCAAAGGATGATATTGTTTTAAAAAAAATCAAACACTAAGATTACCTTTTCGCAGTAGAGAGAGCAAGGGTTTCCCCACTGCCTGCATCTACATTTTCCTTGAAGATGAAAACAATGAGAAAATCCTAAAGAAAGAAATAAAAGTAGGAGCAAATTCAATTTTTCACCGATATTTTCCAAACGAATTAAAAGAATACATTCCTCCTCTCCATCTCTTATTTCTTGCTTAAGAATCCACTTCAAGTCAATATTTTCACATGCATAAATGAAGCACATATCAAATTTGAAAATATAAGCAAGTTAGATCTATGAATTTTATCTATTATATCTTACCTTCTTGTCGGGTTTATTTTCATGTCTGACACATTTTGAGGTTTCAATTTTGGTTATTAGCAGTGTGATTGAAGTAGGCAGGGGTTTGCGAAAGGAATCAAGCCAGGGATCCTATGGGGAAATATCGGTTATACTCGTTGTCTTTTTGAAATTGTATGAAATTCATTATTATCGTGTTATGAAAAAACAATGCAATGGCTCTCTAGAATCATTGTGAATTCTTAAAGTTCGGGTGTTTTTCATGGAAGAGAGGGTTTTAATTGTGAAACCATTGTTATATGTAGAGATTTTATCAAGCTGTTAAAGGGGTAGTTTCCTTCCATTGTTCATTTAAGCATCGGGGCAAAAGAGAAGATTAGAGTTAGACTTTAGGGACCCTCTACTGAGAAGTTTGTTAATCGGCATTGCTAATGCATCAAAACCTATCAACAATAGTGAGTGCAATTGATCTTATATTTTGGAACATAGATGGTTCTCTTTCTATTTCTCATATTTCCATAAGTCGTTTGTATGCTCTTTTTCTAGGAGGTTTGAGTCATAGTCCTTTTTCTATTTATTCTTTCTCATTGAAAATGGTATTTTCCAACTCCTCAATTCTCTCATCCTCACTTAATTCACTACAAGGAAAAGATCCTCTAGTGGCTGTTTTTGAGGAAGCCCTTATAAAAATACGCCAGATACCCATTTCTACGGAGGTTACTAGAGCAGGTTGGTAGGAAGAGGGTTTTGCGGATGTTTTCCGCTCGGTCCACTTATCATCCAAAACTGCACTGTTGCATTCAATAAGATAAAGCACCGGTGCGCACAAAACATTAGCACACAGAACATTGTGCACTCCATACACACATGCCTGGTGCGTCGTATTACTATAGAGAACTGGTGCTTTAAAACTCCTTCGCACCCGTGCACAATAAAAAACCACGCCAAAACCAAAACCGCCCAGTGCAATATTAAGAAATCATATTGGCATGCCTATAAAACCCCATGCACCGAAACAAGGTTAAATAAAAAAAATTTACAGCTAAAAAGCTGCATTTTCACTTTTCTTAGTGCTCCAGAGCTCTCAAGCATGGGTGAAATTTATCCTTTTTTGAGCCGCCTTGACATGGGTGCTCCCATTGCACCCATTGCATGCACTGTTGTTGTGCATTTCCCACCAATATCTAGCTTTCATTTTGCAAAATGGTGGTCAAATTTTCTTTTGCAAATTCCACAGCCAATATGCCTCCTCGACAGCCAAATGTACAAGTATTTTTCTTGTTTTTAAATAATTAAGATTCTTAGCAGATTAGAATTTCAAATAACCTTAAAATTAACCATTTAAAAGAAAAAAAAATTCGCGCGTTGCTCTCGAGCCATTCAGCTCGCACCAGTAAGTGATGCTACTTGTAAAATTTACAGGCCACACTGCAACCGGTGCTAACGGTATCCACACAGTTTTTGGTGCAGTACCGAAAGGCACACCGCGCTATTTTAAAACTAAAAAAAAGTGCGGTGTCATCATTTAGTCATCTGCACTATTGACCATGTGGAATAGTGGCAACGTGGTGCGTTGACGGAAATATTCACCCCGGTGTTTTTCAACGCACCACATTCATCATTCCGACAGTGTTAACGGTGCGGCCTGGTAAAAGACCGCACCATTGACTATATAATTAGTTAGGAGGTCGGTGCACTGACACAACTATATGCACTGTGGCATAGAGTTTAGTCAGCGCACTACACTCCTGATACTGTACATAGTCAATGGTGCTCTGAAATTTTTTAGGTGCACAGCCTATGGTGCATTTAATGTCATTTGGGGCACTGCCCCCAGTGCGCGACAAACAAAAGACGCACCGGAACTAGTGCATGAATAATTTTTGTGGTGCACCAAATGTTTTCTTTTTTTTTAATTATATATCTATATTCCTAAATAAATGTCTCATTTAATAAAAAAAAATTATTTAATATGTAAATCATTCAAAGAGAAGAGGGGGAACAATGGAAACACCATGCGGAGTAGTATGACATGGCTTACCTATGGGAGGCAAGAGAGAGGGAGAGAGATGCATACCCTCACCCTATTATAGTAGCTACCCAAGGGCTCCTAAGATAGGTAGGCCTCCTCAAGTTCTATGAGGAGGCTACTCCCCTAAATGGAAATGGTGTTTTATTTAGACATCTTATCCGCAAGTGGAATGCCCATCGACAGGCTTTCCAGGTTGGTCATAACCAGTGGTACACACCCAGTAAGGAGGATATATATTTAATTATAGGGCTACCGAGGAGAGGGGTGGATTTTCCCTCGTTCCCAGAGATTCCAGCCAACTGTGTATCAGGGATTTAGATAGTGTACTCCCATAGATACATTGGAGCAGATGTAGTGTGTCCTTCCTATTTTTTGGTCACTGGAGGTCAGTCACGTATTAGTGCATTTGGTAGGGAGGAGGTGTAGTGCCTCTCACTTCTCATTTCGGTCATTTCACACAACACCAGTGACAGGAAACCCATTAGTTGCTCGCTTCTATATTATGTTGATTCTTTAGTACAGGAGCCACAACTGATCAGGTGGTCTGCCATTGTTTTACCACAGTTCTGTACAGCCTTAGATAGAAGTTGTGCTCATGCACAAGGGAGTGTCAACTTCCATTTTTCTTCAGAGCCTTTTTGTTTATTTTTTGAGAGGTTTCCAGAGATGAGGCCTACTTTTTTTCAGCAGCCACATAGGCCGATGTTCGAGGCATAGATACACATGTGGGGGTAGATGATGCCCAAGAGGGGCGAGGTTATGTTTTCAACGAGGATATCGCATGATGCACTGGATTTTCTAGCCAGTGTTGATGAGCTGCATCCCTTCATTATGATCCCCTGTCCTTATGCTGCATTGGATTGGCAAGGGTGTCCCATCATCCTCTTCATAGCTGATGGGTCGCCAGATGATAGAGGTAATATTTTTATTTTATTTAAATTTATTCTAACATGTTATTTAACTTATTTTTATAAATTGTGTAATGAAATTTTATAATTATTGTTGTGTACTTGTATATATTTTGCAGATATTGCGTCTTTTGATGGCGAGGATATGCTGGCACCACCACATGATCTAGGTGTGGATCCTGATGATGGTCAGGGAATGCCAGATGTTGAGGATCATCAAGAAGCCTGTGCAGAGAGACCTGCTCCTGCTTGTGCACCATTAATTCCTTTTACTAGGTGTAGTAGACTTGATACTAGATACAAGATGGAGTTGGGTGACCAACTCACTACATTGATTGTTGAGTTGGGAATCACGCTCGCTCATATGAGAGACATACATGCCAATGGTAGGCTACTACAGATGTGGAGAGGCATGTCATGTGACATGTACAGGCTGATGCGGCATGTCATAGGAGCTACGACCTTAGTTACGCAGTTGAGGAGGACCGTTGCATGTTATAGGCGTGGTCGAGATGTAGCACGTGATCAACAGTCAGCGCGCAGGACTCATCATCTCTTGATCGTTCACGTCACAGCGTGCCAGATGATCAGCCTCCACTAGCATCTAGCAGTAGTCATCATGGAGATGAGGCTAGACCATTGACTGAGCAGGCCTCAACTAATACTACTATTGATGTTGTACTACCAGTTGATCAATGACATTTATATTACAGTTGTACATTTTTAACATTATTAAGATATATATATATATATATATATATATATATATATATATATATATATATATATATATATAGTCCATGTATTTTATTTTCATGTTGCAGTTGTACTTAATTTACATGTTGGTGATCATCATGATGTGTATATTGTTAGGTCATGTTAGATATATTCATTTAATGTGCAGCTGGTAGATAGATGTGTATGTGATAACATGAGTTATTTGACATGAGATGCATCTTTGATGTTTGTGTTGTGATGATGTTATACAATGCTAATTGTGTTTTGTTAGATGATCGTGATCATGATGATCTTAGCGAATTCAAATGTGTTTTTTAGTCAAATATGATGTTTGTACGATGGTTATCATGATCGTGATGTTTATTAATTAATTTAATATTAAATGACCATGATATTTATTAAATATTATGTCGTGATTGTAATTGAAATTGAAATTTTAAATCTATGAAAAATTTGTAAAATTGTATTTCTATTTGTAATTTAAATTTTAATTGTAATTTTATGTAAAATTTTGATTGTAATTCTAATTCTAATTGTATGTAAAATTCTAAAATTGTAATTGTATTTGTAATTGTAATTGTACGTAAAATATTTGTAAAATTGTAATTATAATTGTAAATGTAATTATAATTATAATTCTAATTGTATGTAAGATATTCGTAAAATTTCAATTCTATTACTGTGAAACGATTGTAATTGTAAAATTTTAATTGTAATTGTAGTTGTATGTAAAATTTTAAAATTTTAATTGTATGTGAAATTGTAAAATTGTAATTTTAATTCTAATTCTAATTCTAATTCTAATATTAATTGTAATTGTATTTAAAATATTTCTAATATTTTAATTATATTAATGTGAAAATTTTAATTGTATTAATGTGAAATGGTTTTATTAACATTTTTAAATTTGTAAATTTGTAAATAATTGTAAAATAATAAACCTTGAATAATATGAATTTTTGTAACATAATAAAGTTTAGAAAATAATGCAAACAAATTCATGTACTTTAGAATTATCATTATTTTATTATGATTTTACATGCCAAAAAAAAAATAACTTTATACAGTATGCCATTTCTAGCCGAGATTTCTGGTTTTTTGTCTGATGCACTTATAGTCATAACCTGCAATGGTGCGTCTTAGTACTAAGACACACCTGTACTTCACAACTCTTCCACATTGGTGCGTCATAAAACACTGCGCCAAAACATAAACCGCAATCTTACAAACCACACCGGTGCGCCTATAAAACCCCGCACACCGAAACAAGGTTAAATAAAATCTCGCACGAAGCATCTTTTCATTGAAATATCTTTTCTAAGAAGGAAAATTAATTCTATAATGTTCACTATTGGAGTAGTGGAGTGTTCGAATCGCGGGCAAGAAATTTCCTGAGGAGATGAGGGTTTGAAAATATGAGAGTTCGAATTTCAGCTGAGAAATTTATAGTAGAGAAAATGAGTGATTCAAACAGAACGACGGAAAAATACGCTTACAGGGATGCAAACGGCTACAGAGATTGATAGAGTACAAAAGGAGAAAAGGTTTATGAAAAATTTGAGACGCACATGAGATAGATCAGTTGAGTCTCTTGAATGGGATAAGAGACCACATCAAGGTAAGGATTCTCATTCTTCCAAGGATGGAAGGGAAATATTGGACAGTAGAGAGAGGTCAATCAAGGCAATCGATAAAGCCAAGAGGAACCATGAAGGGAAGGATTATCATTCCCTTAAGGAAAGAAGAGAAATATCAATTGACGTTGTTGATTGGGTTGGTAGGTCCCATGAAGGAAAAGATTCTCTAGAATGCGTTTAAAAGAAGCTGGGAGTATTGTATGAGCTTTGGTTAGCTTACATAAACTTTTACCGGCAACGCTGACATCGCATAAAATCAAATATTTGGCTTTCAATTGAACCTGAATGGCATCTCTAACTTGTCTGAGCAGTGGTCCTGTGGATAACGTAGAATATCACATGGAAGGTACCAAAAAATCAAAATTTTTGAAAGTGTACATGAATTAGCACTTATCAAAGAACGAAATGCCAAACAAAATGTGAACGGGATAAACTTAAGGATTCCCTGGTTCCATTTTTTATTTAAAATGATGCTCTCTCTAGATGAAACCAGTAAAAATTCTGCTTGTATTATAAATGGAAATCCAGTGACCATTTCTATGGGAAGAAAAGCATAGATACTTGCAACTACCATATTTCCACCTGCAAATCGGTTTCCCATTGGAAAAGCTAATGTAATAGCCCATTTTGCAATGCCTTTCCTTTTCTCAACCCTATACTCATTTTCTACAGGAAAACATTGCCTCCACATGTAATAATTTCATCTTCTAGTCGAAAATCGGTCTTCTTATGCTAACAAATGCAGAATGAAGGACTCGTTCTCATTATTCCCAGAACATTCAAGGTCAGTTTCTCGTAAAACAGAGATTGTATAATTTTTTTTAAGATCAAGATAGAAATAACAAAGGAGAAAAGAGGAAATTGGATGCCAAGATGGAGGAGGAACTTACAAATGAGAAAGCAGATCATGGGTCAGCAAGTAGATCATGGGGCACCTTTTCTTGTTGCAGGTTATGGAAAGGTTCAAGTTTCTTTTTCTGAAAGAAAAAGAGGTGTAGTTTTGAAAAGGAATGGCCCAAATATTTTTAAATAAAAATGTACATTTCCAACATGAATAATTTTGGTGTACACACGTAAAAGTAATTTCAGTGCCTCAACTGCAAATCGGTGTTAATGTATAGTTAATCGCACCAATGCATTCTAGTTACTACGCATCGGTGCGTTTTAGTTACTATGCACTGGTGTGGTGCTATTAAGTGGTGCACCAGTGACGAATAAATGCAAATAGTAAAAACACAACTCTATTTTCTTCAAGTGAAAAAAAAAAGAGGCAAATTGAAAAATAGTCGGCAAAATATTTTCAAAAATCTAATTTCATAAAACAATTCTTTAAATGCTAAACACTTTTCATTATTTCACTATTTTTGTTAAAATTTTCAGCCAGAGATTTGCAGGAGACATACCTGTAGAAAGAGAGCATGAGAGCACTGTGGAGCAGCAAAATACGTTCGAATAGAAGTATTCAGACAATCAAAACCCAAACCTCTAGTGATTCAAACCCTATAGCATAGAATTTAAAATGATCTCGTGATTACATTTTATTATTTTATTATTTTTCTGTTGTTTTCTCCATTTTTACCTTAAACCATTCATTCTTTTTGTTTCTGCCCATTCTTCTCCCTGTTTCTGCTATTTCAGAATTAGGGCTTTTCATTTTAGATTGACATCTAACCCATGAGAAAACTTGCATATTCGGATCCCAATCCATGTCGGCACTTGCGTGAATTTTTTAAAAAAGTTGATTTTTTTTTATCGGTGCGCCCCGTGTAACCGAGCACACCGCGAAAATACTGTCATAAAAAATTTAAAAACAATTTTTTTAAATTAGTGCGCCATATCTAAAATAGGGCACTGGTGCTCTATGTTACGAGGATATCACCGTACAGTCTATTATACTATTTGTGCGGTGCATTTATAATACCCCTAGGCACTGTACGGTCTATTATATTGTTTGTGCGGTGCGTTTATAATACCCCCACTCACCGATGTCAGTGCGTGAATCATGAAAGGCACACCGATTTCTTGAGATTTATTTTTTACCTGAAAAACTGACAATTTATTTATAAATATATTATGTATGATATCGTATAGGTTTCAGATCGAAAAAGAAATGACTAACAAGAGATCACGTAACAAAAATACTGATAACAAATCAAGAAAAGAAAGAAAGGTAAGTTCTTTGTAAATTCTTTACAAAAATTATTATTTTTGAACTATATTTAAGTTTAACAAATCTGTATTGTTTACTGTGTAGCATGCAAAGCCACAAAATGACAAAGCTCGATAAGATTATTTCTAATCTAGGACTAGAAGAGCTTAAAATCTTGATGGAAAAATTGCAAAAGGATGAATCAGGTGAATGAAAAAATACTATTGATCCAATATGAGTTTCTTTTTTTAATTTTCATTAATAATATACTTAAAATTATTAGATAACATGTGTCAAACTGTCTATTAATTCACATCTGTTTAATGTTCTACAAGGACCAACAACTCATAAAATAAATGTTGTTCTAATAAAAGAAAAAAAATAGAACATGCAAATGAAAATGAATTCCTCCTTAGCTCATCTAGAGTGGTGCTAGAGGTTAACGAAAGGGGGAAAAACTTTTACAAAAGTTTGAGGGATCTAGTGGAAGGAATGTATAGGCGTTCTTTCCACTTACAATACAAAAACCAATCCAATGATTCCAAGAACCAAATTTTACGTAAGTTACAGGAATAGTTTCGAGAGAATCGGTCAATGAGACAAGTCATACTTTTAATAGCAAAAACGTACAACAACAAAAAAGAAGGAATGAAAAAGTAATATTCCTTTAAATTGATGTCTAGAATTGTTTATAAATATCACTTTTGTTATTTTTACTTTTCATATATCAATATAAAAATTAAATAGTTTATTGTGATGTTACATTTTCAGGAAGATTATGAAAATATCAAAAGATGAACTAGCTAATATTAGAAATATGCCAGTAGGAATTTCTAAAAAGGTGTACAAGGAGATGGTCAAAGAAATGGACAAAATTGCATCACAGGAGGAGCCATCTCAACAACAATGTGCTTCAAATTTAATATGTAATCATTGAATTTTTCGATCATTAGGTACAATAAATAAACAATTTAGCATTAAATATTAATTTTCAAGAATTTTCTTGCAAAAAAGAAAAGAAAATGGAACCCATTCAGCACATAAAACAGGACGACAAGGAAGAAAATGGTTGATCTCTAAGTTTGTGAGTAATTTTTACTTCCTTATAACAACTTAACTAGATTTCATTTTTGTATTTTTTAAGTTGTTTTACAAAAATCGTCATTGAATGTCTTCAAACAGGTGCTAACATACAAAGAAGAACCATCAGATGAATTGATTGAAATTGGGTTAAATATGGGTTGTGAGTATATGTTGGCATATCATAAATTAATTGTGGAATTTGTAAGCATCTATCGATCTTGTTTTACTTAGCTCTGTCCATAATTCATAGAACAAAAAAATCTTTTATATTAAATATATGATTTGTTATGGCGTATAAAACTTGTAGGAAACAAAGTATGGAGCTATGCCAATAGATGAAATTTTGAAAGATGGCATGGTACATGGTTTTGAAATAATGTGTATAGTTTATGAGTCAATTGTTGCTATGGTACATCATTTTTCTTTTCGATTTACATTGATGTATATTATTTAATATTGCAATTTTCATTATTCTCACCAATGTATATACACTCATTTCAGTTTATTTTTATGTTTGTAGATGGAAGGTGAAGAAGAAGAAAAAAATCAACATCGTGAACAAAACATTCCTGAAAATAACCCAAGTCATGGAAGTAGCTCTAGTAGTGACATCAGCTCAAGCGAAGAATGATGATCACTATGTTTGGATATCAAAGCAAGGCGTTGTAATGTGCTTCAAATTTAATATGTAATCATTGAATTTTTCGATCATTAGGTACAATAAATAAACAATTTAGCATTAAATATTAATTTTTGAGAATTTTCTTGCAGAAAAGAAAAGAAAATGGAACCCATTCAGCACATAAAATAGGATGAAAATGAAGAAAAGGGTTGATATCTAAGTTTGTGAGTAATTGTTACTTCCTTGCAACAACTTAACTAGATTTAATTTTTGTATTTTTTAATTTGTTTTACAAAATTCATCATTAAATGTCTTCAAACAGGCACTAACATACAAATAAGAACCATCAGATGAATTGATTGAAATTGGGTTAAATATGGGTTGTGAGTATATGTTGGCATATCAGAAATTAATTATGGAATTTGTAAGCATCTATCGATCTTGTTTTACTTAGATCCGTCTATAATTAATAGAAAAAAAAAATTATATTAAATATATGATTTTTTATGGGGTATAAAACTTGCAGGAAACAAAGTATGGAACTGTGCCAACAGATGAAATTTTGAAAGATGGCATGGTACATGGTTTTGAAAGAATTATTGCTATGGTACGCCATTTTTCTTTTCGATTGACATTGATGTATATTATTTAATATTGCAATTTTCATTATTCTCACCAATGTATATACACTCATTTCAGTTTATTTTTATGTTTGTAGATGGAAGGTGAAGAAGAAGAAAAAAATCAACACCGTGAACAAAAAATTCCTGAAAATAACCCAAGTCACGGAAGTAGCTCTAGAAGTGACAACAGTTCAAGCGAAGAATGATGATCACTATGTTTGGATATCAAAGCAAGGCGTTGTATTTTTTGAAACATCTGTCTATGAAATTAGACATAGTGTCCCAATTGAAAGACAAAGGGATGCCAATAACTATCCCATTTTGTATGACAAAGACTGTCTTATATATATATATATATATATATATATATATATATATATATATATATATATATATATATATATATATATATATATATATGTTTTAATTTATTCTATTCCGTTCTCCATTGTAGTTCTCAAATGCACTAATAAAAATTTAATTCATATGAATATTGTTATAAGATATATATATGTGTCGACTTTTTATGAATAATGAGTTTAAAAAAATCACAATAATTATGATTTGATATAACAAATTTATCCAAACATCACATTCAAATGCATTATAAAAAATTTAGTTAATATGAATATTGTTATAAGATGTGTCAACTTTTGATGAATAATGAATTTAGAAAAATCACAATAATTGCACTATCACAGGTCGATGTTTCTAAAAAATACAAAATGAACACTAATGCATGTCAGTTACTTTACACCAGTGCGTTTGTATGCAGAAACACACCGGTGCATTTCTACGACCTATGGGCCCCACAAAAATACCAAAACCAATTAAAAATCTCGGTGCGTTTGTGCGATACTGCGCACCAGTGCTTTTATATGAGACTACGCATCGGTGCATTTGTATGACATATGGTCACCGCAAAAATACCAATACCAATTACAAATATCAATGTGTTTGTTTGATATGGCACATCGGTGTGTTTCTATAAGTGTACGTACTGGTGCGTTGAGACAACCTATGTGCACCGCACAAATCCCAAGACAAATAGGTACAGCCCCGAGATTTGTATCACCAACATTGCGGCCAGTGCAGTTTTATACCTTGACGGCCCGATGCAGGAACCTTTGACCACCCCAGGGCCACCGTCTAGATGACACGCACCGGTGCGTTGAAACCTTAGTAGTGCACCAAAGAAAAAATATCCGTAATAACCTAGGGCCGCCGAAGTTCTTAAGTTGTGTTGAATTTCCATTAAAAGCTCCGCCAAAACCTTCGTAAACATAAACGGATGTTGTAGAAAATGTTTTTTTTGAAAATTTTGGCCATTATAACACTAAAAACCTCCTTTATGACCTTTTATAGATGGTCTTTTCCTTGTAGTGATTAGTCCCTTCCTCACTAATGTCCTTTTGCAAATCCTCATAGCCTTCTTCATTTTCTCATATATTTCAACCACCAATGGTTATTTACCTCTACTTCCTCGAAGCTTGTTTAACTTTCTCTTTAGATTTTTTGTCCTCCATTGTCATTTGATACTTTGAGGTCTCATATTTTCCAACCCCATTGTGACTCATTCCTTAACGCAATGTTTTACAACACCATGCTCAGTGGGTTTAGTAAGAAACAATTTTTCCTTAACAAATATTTTTTTAATCCTTGTAGGGTTTGTGTTCACTAATATCTCTCAAAAAACCTTCTCAAATTGGACCTTGGATTTTGAGTATAGCTAGTACAATTATACTACAAACTAGATACAATGTATCCTTCCATTATCTACCCCCACCCCCCCCCCCCCGTCCCCCCCCCAAAAAAAAAAATACTATTGATCGATTAACCAAGTGATTTCAATGCTCCAAAGTTATTGGATTTAAGATTTGACTTAATTTTATTCTTGTCCCCTCAATGGCGATGTGGGGCTTCATCAATCATATGCATACATTCACACAAACTCACTAGAAAACTTTATCCATGAAATTTCAAATATGTCTTCATACATGAATGTCTCCTTGAATTTTTTCCATTCTCCAACAAAATAATGGGGCTTCCTCGCTAACAAATATTTCGTTCTATCATCAAAACAACCTTCCACTTGTGGTTTAGCTAGTTGTTCCTTTATTTTTCTGAGGCCTCGTAATCATGTTGTGGTACCAATAACATAACCATTTATTGGCTCTAATTGGTAAAATAGGGTCCACTTAAGTGTCTAACAAAGATTGTATTAGTTTATCATTAACATTATCAATCCTTGAAGCAATAAAGGTCTCACTTGATTAGTGTTACCAATATGTTTGATAGGTGGGGAGCTCTACATAGTGAATTTATCACATTCTGATTCAGTGATTTCAAGTAACATTCTATATACATCCATTTAACACCATGCAATCCAACAACCATAATTTTTCCTCTAGCTATGCCATGAAATTAAATTAGAGTGTTCTAATTGATATTAATAATGGAGAGAGATTCAAGCATTAATCTAAATGTGAAGCATAAAAACATAAAATATATATAAATAAATGTGGAGCTTATAAATCCAAAGTTGAACATAACTAATTAGAATGTTTTTTAGACTCGGCTAGTTGTTAGGCTCGACAATAAAATATTAAGAGTGGGATGTGAGTTTAGGATTAGGCTTTGATTTGTGATTATGACTAGGATCATCTCCAAGCTCATTATCAAGAACATTTTTTTGAAATGAAAGTTTCAACCCATACCTCCTATTAAACTTTCAAAATAATTTTCTTCCTCATTAGTAGTACTTGTGTAATAAATGGCCACCATAAAACCATTTTTCAATCACTTGTAATATCAATTTTCAACATATTTTTTTGAATCTAAAGTTATGCTTTTTATAAATAATTTTGACCTAGATTTTGATAGGTTTTTTGACATATATTATATTGGTTTTTTTGGTGCTAAACACTTTTCAACGTAATTATCAACCTAATTGGTGACCCCTATTTAAAATATGGGTGAATAATAAAGTCACACAATAGGTTGAAAAAACATTTTCATAAGTAATTTCACGGTGCATTTGAGGCATAAAAAAAAGGCTTGTAGTTGTAGTGCTTTATACATTCTCTTCTACTACTAATTAGCCATAAATATGAATATGATCACAATCAATACCATGAAAGGGGAATTGGTTGCCCTTGGTGAAGAGATAGAGAGGTTGTAGATGATCATAGAGGTTGGGAAACTAAGGAATCTTTCACTTATTGGTTAAATTGTTTATTAGTTGTTTGAGAGGCACAATTTAATATTCAAGTTATTACTGGAAATAATTCAACAAATTGGACTCTTTCTACCTATACTAAATACAATTGGAAGGGAATACAATACCTATGAAATTTTTGAGCATAATAGGGAAGATATTCATTATGTCGTGTAGGGAAGTGAAGGAGAGTGTCATTGACATATGCAGGTTAGTTCATATGTGCAATTATTTGTAATGAAAGAATTAACAATTACATGAGAGAAATGAGTTGGGTTGAGTGATTCAGATCCTATATCTTACATTGATTTTCCCTAGTTACCTCATAATACAACTTGGGGATGAAATCTACAGTAGATTCCTATGACTAGAGTGGTCATCTTTCTCTTGGCCATAAATAGGTGAATTACCTGCATCTTTCTTGGTAGTAGTTTTTTGAAACCTAGTTTCTCTGTACAACTGTTGGGAAAAATACTGAGAGGGGGGGGTGAATCAGTATTTACTGCATAATCAAATATTTTTACTTTTTCATTCCTTAAAACCCATACGCTACTTTCCTTCAGCAAACTAGCGTATATATGCGGATCCCCTTTATGAAACTAGCGTATACACAGAGATCTAGATATGTCATTAAATCTTCACTTCTATTATTCCATCATTCATTCATCAGATGTTTAATAAACAGTAAACCTGTGCAGTAAGAACAGAATAAACCATCACACAAAGCATCACACATGAACACCAGGATTTTTAGGTGGAAACCCAAATCGGGAGAAAACCACCGCTGCAATTGCTCAGCCTTCAATATTTTATTATAGAGAAAACATCTTACAACATATGTGCTAGCGCGGACTTGACCAGCACGCAGGCACCCACCTGCGCTCGTTTACCAGCCTCTCCTGGAAGGGAGCTCCAACTCCCTGACTCGTTTACCAGCCTCTCCTGGAAGGGAGCTACGACCCCCCGATCTCGTTTAGAGCCTCTCCTGGAAGGGAGCTACGACCCCCTGATCTCGTTTACCAGCCTCTCCTGGAAGGGAGCTACAACCCCCTGACTGAAGGCTACAACCCTCAGCACCACCTTGGACCACGTTTCATCAATTTTCACACTGGATCCAACAACTTCAATAGAACAACATTTGCAGGCCACATTTCATCATATTTTCACACTGGACCCTTTCCATACTTTTAAGTTCAATCATACATCACCAACAGATACATATCAACACAGATCAGATAGCAGAAACACAGCAGAACAGATCAGATATTTCATACCCCTTGCTTCAGCAAACCCTAGTTTGCATACGCGCTTTCCCTTTACTGATGTCGCGTATATACGCGCTTCCGTCCACACAAACCAGCGTATACCTTAGTGTATATTTATTGCGCATACGTGCTTTCTCTTTGCTGAAGTCGCGTATACACGTGCTTCCTCCGTGGCGAAGTAGCGTATAGATCTTCAATCATTATGGAGCAGCATACTTCTTCAGATCAGATATTCAGTTCAGATTGAACCCTTTACTTTAGACAGATGTTTGCCTCATCACAGATCTAAGCCTTCCATAATCAGATCTAGCAAATACAAATGCATTTCAGATCTAGATCCCCTTCTTCATCATTAGTGCATCATAGATTCAGATTTATCTTCAAGTGTAACCCTTTCCATTCAGATCTACTTCAAAGAGAAGTATTCACTCAAGCTCAGACATCTTGCACCCACCCTCATGATTTTCACAATGAATTTCTTCTCCTTATATATGTTTACCCTTTGTCAATACCATGAGCCCCTTTTTCAATACCATGGGTCAAACCAATACCATGAGCCCAAAACTACCTGGACGGGGTCAATTAGGCGGATCATTACCCAATACAATGGGTCAATACCATGGTGATATCCCTTGGTTTTGCACTTTTTGAGCGCTTTAGCCCATACGCGACTTGGCACGTTCTTTTCCGCGTGCATACGCGACTTTCCCTAGGCCAATCCGCGTATACCAAGAAACATACTCTTTTCATTATATTTTGAGTACATTCTGAATTCTTTTCTTCATTTCCTTTTGTACATACTGTAGATACATCATATTTTCTTCATCAGGAACATATTCTTTCAAGCACAACTTCATCAAGTAAGTTGTCATCATCTTCATCAAGTGGGTTGCCTTTCAAGGACAACACTTAGCATCATATTGTCAACAAACATCTTATCACATCAGATTTACATCATTTACTAAGTCCATCAAGTCAAGCATAACTTCATCAGGTGGATTTCAATCAAGGACAACACATGTCAACAGTCACATGTCTTCATCTTCATTCAGTGGGTTGCCATCAAGGACAACACTCTGCATCATATTTCCAACAATCTCCCCCTTTGGACTTGATGGCAACCACGATGGTGTTTGATCACCACAACAGATAGGTACATTAAGAATACAATGACACCATGTCACTCTCCCCATTTTTACCATGTCACTCTCTCCATTTTTGCCATGTCACTCTCTCCATTTTTGGCATCATTCAAACACCATGTCACTCTCCCCCTTTGACATCAAGGGCAAAGGGCACATCATTATCTTCATTCAAACACCATGTCACTCTCCCCCTTTGACATCAAGGGAAAAGGACAAAACCAGCAGATCAAAACCAACACACTCTCCCCCTTTGACATCAAGGGCAACGGGCGGATCAAACACCAACATACTCTCCCCCTTTTCTCCTCATGTGGAAGAAGCGTTCTGCAGATCTGATATATACTGAAGTGACCAAGCTCTCCCTAATTCATGTTGAATCTTCAAACAAAATTTCAATATAGTAAATGACTCTATGAACTTCCTATCACCAATGACTCATCCTTACAACACATATCCAACCAAGTGGATTTACATATGAGACTCAAGTACCCAACCAAGTGGGTTTACATAATTTGACTCAGCTACCCAACCAAGTGGGTTTACAAAATTTGACTCAGCTACCCAACCAAGTGGGTTTACAAATTTGACAAGTCCTTACATGATTGAATATTACAAATTTACATCATGGGTCTCAACAAGACCTTTTCATCAAAATATGACCATTTATGACCAACACCAGAAAGTCCTCAAGAAAGAGAACATATTTCAGAACCATCATAATGCCAACAATGCATTATTCTCAGCAAAGCTAATGCTCCCCCTGAATCTGTGCATCCAAGCATCCTTTCCAAATGACTAAGGCTCCCCCTTAGTTTGTGCATCCTGAACACTTTCATCAACAAATCATCAAGGCATCTTCATTAAATCATTAGAAAAGAATTATGAGAACAGGAACACCACCATAGATACCAAACAGTATCAGAGGTACCAAACAGCACTGCAGCTGTGCTGAAGAGAGCTGAACCATCCAAAAATTGTCAGCAATCAGTCATACGCGTTTTTATTTGCAGGAACTCACGTATATACGCGACTGTGTTTCAGGAAACCCGCGTATCCCAAGACATCTTCTAAATTTCAACCAGATCTGATTTTCTGTGAGGCAAAGACAGTGTTCAGCTTCTTTCTGAGACATTTGAATGCTTCCCTGGATTACAGATAGATAGAACGATGTAGTTGTGTCTTCAAGCGTCATCCAACGGTTGTGGCATCAGTACAATAGTAACCAACTCTGCATGATCTATTCCTATTTCTGAATCAAACGACATCCAACTCATCCATGTGTGAGCACAAAAGATACTTATCAGCAACCAGGGCTCAAAAATTCATCATAATAAACCATGTACCAAGTCATCATCATTTGAGCATGAGTATCACAAAAACCAAAGAATAAGCAGTCATATTGCCAACAATGCAATCATTAGTATTCAACCTGCTGCTCCCCCTAAACCAATGCTCTTCCTTAACTTGTGCAATCTGAAACATCTTCAACAGCAAGTCATCAGCAACAATCTCTGCATGATCTGTCCTCATCTCTGAATTATAAGACTTTCATTTCAACAACGAATGCTCTTCATCATAAAGCACCCAGGCTTCATCCATAATCTTCAACACAAGAACCCATGTATCATTCCATTATCTTGAGTATAACCAGAGTGATGCTAACAGTGCAATCATCAGTAGTCAGACTGATGATCCCCCTGGACCTCTGCTCCAGATCTTCAGTTATCAGATAAATTCTTTTATCATCAATGCATACGCGACTGTGTCTGCTGAAACTCACGTGTATACGCGACTTTTGTGAATAGAACTCGCGTATGGAAGGTGTAATATAGAAAATTTCACACCTTCATCTCCTTCTGTAAATTTACCTTCTGTTCCTGTCTTTTCTTCACACCAGATGCACTGTCAGAAATACATATAACCAGAATAATCAAATCAACCATGAGAGACATCATACATTGCTCCCCCTATGACGATACATTACTAAATCTCATAATGTATCCCACATCATTTCTGCAGTCAATCAGAGAAGTAAGCTTCCAGAAGCGGATGACTGCAGTAGGGTCTGAATTCCCTACGTTTCGGATCGGTCCTCCTTCTTTTTCCAAATTTGCTTGAGCTTTCCACCTGTGTGCTGAAAATTGTCTACTTTCCCAGATCTGTTCATCCTGCATTATTTTTCTACATGTCCATATTTGTTACAAGCATAACATCTCATGTGGCCAGAGAAATAAACATAAGAATCATAATGAGTATTTCTATTCTTTCTCCTTTTACAATCAACTGCTTTATGGCCATACATGTTACATGAGAAACAATATCCCCTGAAGAAACTAGAGTACCTTTCTGAGTAGAACCTATTTGTTTGTGGCTGAAATGATCTGCTCCTGCAATTTGCTGCAACATGCCCATAATTATGACATTTGAAACATTCAACATTATTGAATGATTTCCTTTGAGATTTCATCATTGTTGATTGACCTTTTGCTTGTTTCGACTCTTCAGGTTTTGCATTGACTTCCTTTGAATCTTTAGCACTTCCTTGTGAACTAGATTCTCCTTTAACAGTTTCATGGAAACCAAGACCATGTTTGATAGCAGGATACCTTTTATTACTCAGAATATTGTCCAAGATATTAGTACTATCATGAAACCTCAAAAGTTTAACCTTTTCTTCTAATTTACCTTTGAGAATGTTTACCTCAACCTCCAAGTCTTGACATTTCTTTGTCATGCTTTCCTCTTTCCTTTTTCCATCTTCTACTTGATCCTTCAGATTTAGAATCTCTTCTTTCAACCAATTTCCATTTTCTTCACATGTTTGTTGCAGCTCTTCATTCTTATTCTTTGATGCTTCGAGATCTACTTTCAAGGATGTGTTTTCTGCTTCAAGTTCTGCATTCCTCTTATTTGATTTATCCAGGTCTTCTTTGAGGGAAATGATTTCAGCTTCAAGTCTTGCATTCTTCTTGTTGGATTTTTCGAGACCTATTTTGAGGGAAATGATTTCTGCTTCAAGTTCTTCATTCTTCTTATTTGATTCTTCAAGATCTGCTAGTAGAGAGATGATTCCAGCTTTAAATTCTTCATTCTTCTTGTTTGATTCTTCAAGATCTGCTTGTAGACGTTCTATGACAGACCAGATTTTTTCTCCAAGATCTTCATTTTCCTTTCGTTCTAGAGGTTCCTCACTCTTCTTACTTGATGCTTCTAGAGAGATGACTGTAGCATCAAGACCTTCATTCATCCTTTTTCCCATTGTTACGGATCTCCTTCAAGCGATCAAGCTTCTGCAGAAAGACCCGGCTCTGATACCAATTGTTGGGAAAAATACTGAGAGGGGGGGGTGAATCAGTATTTACTGCATAATCAAATATTTTTACTTTTTCATTCCTTAAAACCCATACGCTACTTTCCTTCAGCAAACTAGCGTATATACGCGGATCCCCTTTATGAAACTAGCGTATACACAGAGATCTAGATATGTCATTAAATCTTCACTTATATTATTCCATCATTCATTCATCAGATGTTCAATAAACAGTAAACATGTGCAGTAAGAACAGAATAAACCATCACACAAAGCATCACACATGAACACCAGGATTTTTAGGTGGAAACCCAAGTCGGGAGAAAACCACCGCTGCAGTTTCTCAGCCTTCAATATTTTATTATAGAGAAAACATCTTACAACATATGTGCTAGCGAGACCCGGCAGCACGCGAGGCACCCACACAACGCTCGTTCTGACCTCTCCTGGAAGGGAGCTCCAACCCCACGACTCGTTTACCGGCCTTCTCTCACGGAAAGGGAACTCGACCCCCCGATCTCGTTTACCGGCCTCTCTGGAAGGGAGCTACGACCCCACGGTCTCGTTTACCGGCCTCTCCTGGAAGGGGAGCTACAACCCCACGGCGGGAAGTACAACCCTCGGAACCACCTTGGACCACGTTTCATTTATTTTCACACTTTAACGGATATTATAACTTCTTTAGGACACCACTTACGGGCCACATTTCATCATATTTTCATACTGGACCCTTTCCATACTTTTAAGTTCAACCATACATCACCAACAGATACATATCAACACAGATCAGATAGCAGAAACACAGCAGAATAGATCAGATATTTCATACCCCTTGCTTCAGCAAACCCTAGTTTGCATACGCGCTTTTACTTTACTGATGTCGCGTATATACGCGCTCCCGTCCACACAAACCAGCGTATACCACAGTGTATATTTTATTGCGCATACGCGCTTTCTCTTCGCTGAAGCTGCGTATATACGCGCTTCCTCCGCGTCGAAGTAGCGTATAGATCTTCAATTATTCCAGAGCAGCATACTTCTTCAGATCAGATATTCAGTTCAGATTTACCCTTTCACTTCAGACAGATGTTCGCCTCATCACAGATCTAGGCCTTCCATAATCATATCTCGCCACCAAATACAATGCATTTCAGATCTAGATCCCCTTCTTCATCATTGGTGCATCATACATTCAGATTTATCTTCAAGTGTAACCCTTTCCATTTATATCTACTTCAGAGAGAAGTATTCATTCAAGCTCAGACATCTTGCTCCCACACTCATGATTTGCACAATGAATTTCTTCTCCTTATATATGTTTACCCTTTGTCAATACCATGAGCCCCTTTTTCAATACCATGGGTCAAACCAATACCATGAGCCCAAAACTACCTGGACGGGGTCAATTAGGCGGATCATTACCCAATACAATGGGTCAATACCATGGTGATATCCCTTGGTTTTGCACTTTTTGAGCGCTTTAGCCCATACGCGACTTGGCACATTCTTTTCCGCGTGCATACGCGACTTTCCCTAGGCCAATCCGCGTATACCAAGAAACATACTCTTTTCATTATATTTTGAGTACATTCTGAATTCTTTTCTTCATTGCCTTTTGTACATACTGTAGATACATCATATTTTCTTCATCAGGAACATATTCTTTCAAGCACAAATTCATCAAGTAAGTTGTCATCATCTTCATCAAGTGGGTTGCCTTTCAAGGACAACACTTTGTCAACAAACATCTTATCACATCAGATTTACATCATTTACTAAGTCCATCAAGTCAAGCATAACTTCATCAGGTGGATTGCCATCAAGGACAACACATGTCAACAGTCGCATGTCTTCATCTTCATTCAGTGGGTTGCCATCATGGACAACATCCTGCATCATATTTCCAACAACAACCTCCTTTCTTCCCCATTAAAAACAGGAATGATAGCATATGTAAAATCTAGCTTCAACACTCCTCCAAGCTTTTCCCCCCAACATCTAGATAATAACATACCAAATCTAGCTGGAATCTCTGCCACTACCACATCCATCATAATGCTCTTGGCTGGGACTTGAGCCAATGAAACAACCATTTCCTTAATAAGACCCACACACTTCACCCTTTTTGAATCAAAAGAATAAAGGTCTTTGTATGGCCTAGTGATTTGAAAATTCAACTCTTTCATCATACACAGTGGCATCAGATTGTGGGATGCGCCAGAATCTAGCATACAATTATGTACAAAAAAATCATGTAACATAAGTGATATATAAAAAGGAGGGACGGATGAATCTACCTCTTCAACATGAGGCCCAAATGTAACCACTAGTTTTTCTTCTTGCAAATTTACAATATCAGCCACCTCATCAGATTAAGATAAATTAATAAATTCGGCAATCTCCTTCTTATAACCAGGTGTTTTCATTAACTCAAGAAGAGGTATTTGAATTTTCACTTTCTCCAACTCTTTCAACAAAATGAAAGTTTGATTTTGCTTTGTCAACTTTTCAGGTTCTTCTTGATTTTTATTGGAATTTGGACATTGATTAGAAACAGTAACAACTTTCTCCAAAATATTAGGATCCTTAATCTTTGTTTGAGAAACTCCAACTTGTTGTTTTTCCTTCTCTTTTTCTTCATTCATGGGATTTTCCCCCTTATCTGATTTCTTAGTCTGATTATTCTGTAATGGAGTCGCCATTGGAGTAGATACTGCTTCTGGTTCTTTTCCCTCATCATCTTGAGATCTTAACCTCTTCTTTGACCTCAAATCGTATTTTTTATGTAATTCTGATTGCATGAAGTTCATGAACTTTCTACAATAATCGTCCATCTCTTCTTGATCGAATGAGAGATCAATCTCTTCATCTTCTTCCACCCTTTCTTCCTCAATTTCTTCTTTTGTTTCATCATCTTCCATGTAGACAGCAGAAATTCGAGCATCATCTTCTTTTTCATCATCATCATCCACTAAACGAGATGGAGCTGCCTCTATATACAAAGGTGCTTTCACCTGATCCTGATCTTTTCTTTCTCTTTGTAGAATTTGCAGGGGCTGTTTTTTAAATTAGGGATTAAAAACCCCTCTATTTTCTCTTGCAGGCTTATTATTGTCTATTTCCAAATTCACCAATTTATTAGACAATTTTTTTATGACTTTAGTCATATCGTCTATTCTTTGATCCTGATATGAGCCTTCTTCTTTAACCTTTCCTTTATCTTGAAATTTACCAGCAGCGGACATATTAGCCTCAATCTCCAGAGCATCAGTTTGAATCTGCTCCAAAGTAGGTGACCTTATTTCTCTCAATGTGAAACTGAACTCTGGTTCAAATGCACCAGCAAAAACGACCCTTGCTCCAATAGGAGGAGGTTTCATTTCTGCAAGCAAACTATTATACAATTTGTTAAATCTTTTCACAAAATCATTCATATTTTGATCAGATTTCTTCTTTATTGCATTGAATTCTGGCAAAGAATAACCATGGTCCCTTTTTTCGCCCCATCTCTTAATGAAACGTCTTTCTAGTCCATCCCAATCATTTATTGAACCATTAGGCAATCCTTTGAACCATTTCCTTGCCTCTCCACTTAGAGACTGAAGAAAGAGTCTCATTACAACATCTAAATGTTCAACATTCAAATTCTTAGCAAATGTGCAAAACAGGGGCAAGTGCTGTTCTACAGTTATTTCATCTTCACCAGTAAATCCAGGGAGTAGTTCGAGATACTACTGAGCCATTGCGTTCAATGGTTGGGGTAGATTTAATGTTGCATATCTATTCATCAGGAAAGCAGGGGCTGCCATGTTTATGCCCGGGTTGACTGCTCCTTGAGTGGGGGTAAAATGAATACCAGTTGTAGGTGGGGGTGAATGAGGTGGAACAACTAATATAGGGGTTGGTGTATGAATAATTGCAGAAGAGCTGGCAACTATATGAGGATGAGTTTCTGTAAAAGGGAAAGACACAAACTCCAAAGATTGCTCTTCTAATGTAGGCTCTTGAAAATGAATGGGTGATGACGAGGATTCTTTTTCCGAGAAAATGAGTTTCCTGGAAATATTCTTGGATGAGGGAGTGTGTGAACTACTTCCTGGTGTGAGCAGTGTAACTTCTGGCGTATCAAATATTTTTGGTTTTTGGACCTTCTTGGAAACAAGATTCTCAGGATCAGATAAGACAGGAGCTCTTTGCTGAGAAGTATCAGACCTCGTATGAGGTTTCTTAGGAGCCAGAGCTATTTTCAAACAAACACAGCTTATTATTTCCTCCTCTTTGAACAACCAGAGGAATATCAAACAAAACCCAGGGAAAATCTTCGAATCTTCGATCCTCAGCAATGGCGCCAATTAATGTTTTACCTTAAGAAACAATTCCTTGCTGTGTAAAGGAATCATGCTCAAGACATTGTATGATTATGTCACAAAATAAATATATATCTGTCTCTGTCTTATAAACCCTTAAACATTAATTATATAACCTTCAAAAATTAAATCAATGCATGTTTTGCAATGCCATATTCCACTTATGCTAAAATGAACGAACGGAAGGAAAAGAGAAGAGGATTTCAATCTGATATGCTATCTAAAACAGAATCTATCATAATAAAACCCTGAAGAAATAGGGAGAGATAGAGTTAAAACAAAGGAGCGCACATTAAGGTTTGTATAACTCTTAAATACACATGTATAAAGAGACCCGCAGCTCAAATTACTCCATTTTATTCACAGATATGGAAACATAGTGTAAACTAGATAACTTTTCAGCATAAACAGAATGATAGAAACTTGCATACTTATTTCATTGATTTTCTATTCTCCAGTACAAAATATGGCTTCAAGGTTCAAAACTCAGAACCTCTTTCTTTCTTGAAATTTCCTTTAATTACAAAGTCACAAAAGAGTTTCTTTTGATGAAACTACTTCCAACTTCTTAAACTACTGGCAGTTACGGAGGTACATGCCTCAAAAGGTCCTATTACAATTTACATAATTTTAAGAAAATAACATAATGTGAATTTGAAGACTTCTAATCTATAAGAACAACTGCTTCTGATGTGGTTGTTGAGTCAATGGCTACTCTTGGTTGAGACGTTGGGATCCCTTTCGTTGTGTCCATTGAGAATGTTTTGCATTTTTTCCATAGCTCACTTTGGGTTATTGGGGAATTCTTGAAACTATGATACTCCAACATGAATGCAACAAATTGGCTGTGTGTAGGTATTTCTGTGAAGAGAGTCTTCACCATCCATAGCAAATTGAAATGTCTCTGTAAGAAGTCAAACACTGTTTCTCCTTTTAAAATCTGCGTCTTTTCATGCTTGTTATCCTCCTTGCTTTTTTCCAATGTTAACGAATCTTCCTAAAACTTCCATGACATAATATTTCCTTTCTCTGTCCAATAGGAAGGTAAACCTGTTCTTGTCAATTTATCAAATGATATATCAAACTTCTTCACTGTCTCTTTGATTCCTAGTAGCCTCTTCTCTACAACTTTCCAAAGATCATTCCTGATTATCATTTTATTCACCTCCTAAGCAGAAAAATATCTATCTTGTATCTCAATATCTTCTAACTCCTCATCTAACTTGGAATTGATAAAATGTATGAACTTCCTAGCCCAATTTGCTCTCTTAATTTTTGTTTGCTTATCAGATAGCATCTCTTCTTCATGTTCTGCGATAAGGCTTTTCTCCTTAGCAACTATATTCAGGAAATTCCAATTGGACTTCATTTCTGAGATAATTTCACCCCAAATGATATATTTAGCCTTTATAAGGGAGATATTACCTTTTAACTTCTCTTTGAGATATTTAATCTCATCTTCAGCCTTTTATAATTGCTGCTTATTCTCATCCGCTTTATCTTCTAGTGTTCATATGATCTTGTTGGTCATTTCTAACTTTGATTGGGCTTTCTTATGATCTCTTTCTATCATATTCATCTCTGTGCTGAGCTGCGCAATCTGTGCTTGAGGATCTGCATCACCTGTAGGAAAAACAAAAGTACAAGTATGATTTTCAATATGGTTTTGTTACGAAATAGAAGTCTGCATTACTTTAGATAGTTCTTCATCTTTCCGCAGCAATTGTAGACGCAGTTCTTCTTTCTCTTTCTCTACTTCTACTACTTCTGCAGCCATTTAATGCTCTGCAGCAGGTAACTTCAGTTTTTTCCTTAGGGTGGATATCTCTATTTCCGCACTCTTCATGAGCTTCTGTACTGCAGCTTTGTCATTTGGATCCACACTGATCTTCATGATAATCTTTTTCAATTCCTCATTTTGAACTGATAAGGCCCTGGAATTGGCCTTCTCCATCTTGAACTGATTGATAACCTTTGCTAGAATGTTTTCATCTTTAACAGCTGTGGAATTGGTTTTGGTTAGATCATTGACAATTAATTGTCCAGTCTGCATATGAAGATTCATTTTGTCCAACAGTGGGATCTTCTTAACATCCATAGTTATATTTACAGCATTAAAACTGCTTGAAGATCCAAGGGACATCCCTGTTGGATGCGTTAAAGCTATTTTTAATTGATCCTTCTCAAGATCCATCACAATCAACAACCTAGTCTGATTAGTAGCTATGTGATGCTCTACTTGAGCCTCCACATTAACTCTTATTCTTTGATTCCTTTCTTCAATATGTGTGAATACCTGTTTGACTGAGGGTGCCTTTTCTAAGTAGAGCTCATGACCTCCAGGAGAAGAGGGAGTGTTTTGTTCTTCATTTGTATGAAAGGTAAAACCTGGTGAATTTGAAGAATGATCCTCAGCCAATTTGGTTCTCTTCTCCTCTCATGGCTCTTCATCATCTAATTCAACAAAAAAATACCTACTTCTTTTATTTACCCTTTCAGTTATAACAGGTGCTTGAATGTTTGTTTTTGATGTGTTTACTTCTCCTGGGTTTGCCAATTTTTCCTGCTCAGGTCTACTTACATGAGAAAAAGCAGAATATCCATTTTCAATTCTCCTTTGAGAAATCACTCCATGCAGATCATATGACCATTTTTCTCCTAGTAACAAATGTGTCTCTTCCAACATCCTAGACACTTCATCAAATGCTTGCCTCATATTTACCATGAAGGGTCCCACACTCATAGGAAACATATACATTATATCTTTCTTCATGGGAACAAAATGCACCTGATCTACATTGAAACTTTGTCTGATAAATTCAAGGGAAAAAAGCCACATAGGCACAAAAGTTGGGAGCCTATAAGGCTCAATAATAGCTCCATACAATCTTATCTCCGAATAATCAAACACAAACCAATCCCCAAATCTGCAACTAGGTCCCAACTGTAAAAACTCCTGGGCTTTTGATAGAAAACAAGGAGGAGAAACCCCATTCAATATTCTATAAGCAATGGACATATAATGGCTGGAAAACTCAAACAACCCTGCTTCATTTTCATCTCTTCTAATTATGTCAGTCCAAAATATAACTGATTGCTTCTTTTTGTTGACATCCACTATATTCAACCCCAAACTCATAAATTCCTCAACATTTTGATATAAGAATAAATAAACAATCAATGAGGGGAATTTGAAAGAACCTATGAGAGGAAAGGTCATCAACTGAGAATTAACAATCTCCTGCCAGAAAGATGGAATGTCGAGAAATTCCCCTGGTTTCATCATCATCGCGTACATTCCCAATACTGATTTATCAATTGTAAGGTCATTATCTTTGCCCAAAATTTCTGCAATACAACTCAAAACTGGTCTATTCTCAGCATCAAACATCTCCGAACTGAATTCTTCTCTTTCTAGTTGAATTTCTTTTCAATTTGATCTCAAATGGGACATACATTAATCAAATTCTTCATTTGAAAGTTTCTCAAAGTAACGCGCTAATGAGTCTTCAGAGAAATTCAGTGGTGACTCGTTCTCAGGAAAGCACAATGCTTGGTGAATTAACTGCGTTGACACCTGTAGAATGTTCTCCCCCTGCGAATTCATTATGAAACACTTACCAGGATACATTGAAGAAACCAGCCAAGAGATAAATTCGGGAAAGAAATGAGCTTTTGTTATATAGGCAGACATGACACCGGATTTCTTCATGGCAGCAAAAAATGTGGAATTCTCGGCATTTAGGGTCACTTGATGAATAAAAAGGAAATTATTTACGGAAGACGTGGTATCTTGAATGTATTTCTCACTTTCCATGAGGGGAATGAGACCAGTTGAACCAGGTAGTGAAAATATTTTGGCCATGACTGACAGACAACGGAAGCAATTCGTGGGGTAGTGGACAATGAAAAGGTGGTGAGAACATGACTCAAAGGGGAAAAAAAATTAAAAATAAACGAGAATGGGAAAAAGGAATCATTTAAGAGCTGCGGAAACCCATAATAAATGCAGAAATGATGTGTAAAAAGTTGTTGACAGTGGATGACAGCTATCTTCCACCTCACTTGATGATGTCACCGCAGGGGGTCCTGGAGTACGACGGAGAACTTCAGCTTATGCCGCCCACAATGAATCCAAGCCGTTGATCATGGTTCACCCGCAATCAAACTAGTCAACTGCGGGGGCATTGTATTTGATAACTAACGAGCTCTTTTCGCCTCCGCATTGACTCATCCGATAACATTCTTCAACGATCACTACTTCCGCTCGGGAAGTTGCTCGAAACTTAAGCTTGAAAAAGTGCACACATTCAAATAAAGCTTAATGATAAACTTTAATTTGCATCAAGCTTGTAGAACACTTCATTCTTTTTTTTTTATGTTACAGTATAAAAACATTATACTATAGCATATGCTTTCTCTTTTTGAAATTTCAGATTTTTTTGCTATTTTTTTAATTTTCAAAATAAAATAGAAAAGGATATGCAAATGATCCACAACACCCACTAAAAGGTTTTCTTCACACTCTTCAATGCATGTCAAGGGTATGTAATGATGGAGAAGCTGGCAATGAACCTTCTCCAATATTGCATTGCACCAAAAAAAATACAAACATTTGTAAAATTGGTGGGATTAGGCCACTTTACAATCACATAAATTTTAGAAGGATATATTCTCAATTTCCCACCACTGAAAATGTGACCCAAATAAACCATAGAGGTCTTACCAAATTCACACTTCAAAATTTTGAGATACAATTTTTATTTTTGAAAAACATCGAGTACCTTTATAACATAAATCGCATTACCATCCCATGTCCTACTATAAAAATAATGTCATCAAGATGCACAAGTACAAAATCATCAAGAAAAGGCCTGAAAATATCATTCATCACCCTCATTAATGTGGTCATAGCATTTCATAGTCCGAATGGCATCACCAGCCATTTAAACAACCCTTGTTTCATCTTGAATGCAATATTCTATACATATTGTTCTACAATTATGACCTGATGATAACCACTACAAAAGGCCGATTTTTTGAAATAGACACTATTTTTCAATTAATCTAATAAATCATCAATTTGAGGGACAGGGTATCGTTTCTTCACTATTATTTTTCTGAGTGCTTTGTAGTCCATGCACATCCTCCATGTGCCATCCTTCTTTCGCACCAAAATAATAGGTGAACCACATGGAGAAGAACTTAGTCTCATGACCCCTTGGTTTAGTAATTCATGCACCTCTTTATTTATCTCCTCCATCTCAATGGTTGACAATATGTATATACCAATGTTGGGTAAAGGAGCATACTATTGGAAGTCAATCTCATGTTGGATCTCATGCTTTGGAGGCAACCCACTTGGTTCTTGAAAAATCCCATCATAGTTAGAAAAAATTTCACATAATTCCTTTTTATGAGTGGGATCACATCCTTGGAAAGCATCAAATGTCTTTGCATATTTTTCTCTAACAAAAATGAGCATGCACCCTTTGTTGGAATTCACAAACCTCTTCGTTTGACCTACACTTACAAGAATAGCATTGTTTCTGGCATGATGATATCTAACAGGGTATTCCACCTCATCTTTCATGATGTGATACTTGTTTTCAAGCGAAAGAAAAAAACTTTCCTTTCATACAAATATGGACTCCCCAATGTCATGCCACAGATATCCAAATGTACAACATCAAGATAAACCTCATCTATTAGTTTGGATAAAATCACAAATATAGCCTCACACTATTTCGTTACATGTAGTTTACACACCCAACAAAGAGGGTAAGGTTTGAGATAAGGATTGGTTCCTAATCCCAATTTCATAACCAAGGATTCTATAATCAAATTTATCTATGAGCCTAGATCAAACAAGGTTTCCAATTTAGTATGTTTCATTACAAGTCTAATTTGGAACAATTCAATTCTCTTTCATTCATTAAAAATAATCTCATTTGAAAAAATTCTACTTGCATATGATTCAAAAATTTCATTAGAATGAAGACAAAAGTTACCTTGTATTCCCAATGTTGTGATATGTGTTTCATCACTAGAATCAGATCTGAGATCTCTTTGCATGGTTTTCACCATATTTTTCTTTCCATTTCCACCAAATATCTTTGGCTTCAAATCCGGATGCAACTTCCAACATTGTTCAAAATCATGGAATTCCTTCTTGCATTGTGTGTAAGATGGATTTGCTCCTTCCTCCTTCTTCGTTGTAGCTTCCTTCTTGTCCTTTCTTTGTGACATTGGATATACCAATGCTCCCTATGTGTTTCACGACATGAAATAACCACCTATCGTCAATCCTTATCTTTGGCGATGTGATCATTGACTAACACATCTGGCTTTTCGTCTAATGACAATCATGACTCCCAACAAGTGGTGTTAGAGCATAGTTCATGAGTTCGATACACACCTAGCTCACATTGGGGGGGTATTGTTGGACATTGGATAAGCCAAAGCTCCCCGTGTGTTTCATGACATCAAATAAATGCATCTCATGGATCCTTATCTTTGGAGGTGTGATCATTGACTAACACCTGTGGGTTTTGGACTAACGACAATCGTGATTCCAAACACTTTCCCTTGCCTTTTCCTTTGAACTTTCCATTATGGGGTTTGAAAGATTATTTCTTTGAATTATTTTATTTTTCATTATTTCCCATTATTTCAAGGTGAATGGCCTCCAAACTAGCCGCATCAATAGTAGTAGGCTCAAATAATAAAAAATAATGCCTGATGTAACTATGTAAAGCACCAATATACTTTGTTACAGTTTCTGGTGAATCAAGTGAAATGTTTAAATTCATATATTATTTCCTAAACTCTTCTATGAATATTTGTAAATTTTGATCATTTACTTGTCTCAAATATTTCCATTCCATTAAATCCTTTTTTTGATAACCCAAAGGATAAAACTGATCTCTTAATGTAGAACCGAAATTGGACCAAGAAGAAAGTAGATTGCCCAATTTTTTGTTGCCTTTCTGCAAATTTCTCCCCCACCAAACAAGAGTGGTGCCACTCATTCAAAGCGATGCTAACTAGATCTTTGCCTCATCCTCCTCAATCCGTTGAATCCATAAATAAACCTCGATTTGTCTAATCCAATTTTTAGTTTCTTTGCATTACATTCTCCATTATATGTGGGATAATCAAACTTTACATATAGCTTAAAAAATGGCTTTATGGTTCCTGTTAGAATGATGAGAAGAAGAAGAAGAAGAGTAAATTTCACTAGTAGATGGAGAGGGAAGATTTTATCCTCCTCCACCTTCATGGTGTATTGATGCGTGATCCTCAGGGTCTCATGATTGATTGTCTTCTCATATTATGCAAACAAATTGCCAACTTTGTCTGCCATGTTGAAGAAGATATTATGATAATTTCACTTTTCTTCTTCTCGTGCATCCTCATCTGCCATGTTTCATCTTCTTGGGGGATGCCCCTCTTTGGTATCAAAGGATTTAATTTTTCCTTTGCCTTTTTGGAGCTTGTTCATGCTTACATTCACTCATGTAACTCACATCAAGAAGAATTTCTCTGATACCAAACTTGATCTAAACATTTAAACTTCAAGGATGAATTTATAATTTCATATAAAAGAACATATTAACCAAGTATGTTAACACACGAAAAGTAATAAGAAATCATAAGCAAACATGATATCAAAGACAAAACAATTTTATTACAGAGTTCACCCAATGTGGGCTACATCTTCGGGCCCTTCTCAAAAGTGGGGAGGCCTTCTTTCATTAAATGGCATCAAAGAAATCAACCACAAGAAAATTTTACAAAAGATGACCCTTATACGTCCAATTTGGATAATGCCCTGAAAATGGAGACCTCGACTGGAAAAATGGACTACACAGTTGGATTCTTGGCACAAAAATGTGCAAAATCGACTATAAACTTGTCCAATTCCAATGCTGGCACCTCTGGCCCTCTAAGGGAATATATTCAGCATCTTTGCAGATCCCTCGCTTATGGTTCTGCTACCCAAGATGCTCAATGTTCCACGCCCTCTGCCCTCAGTTGGTCTATTTTTGAATTGCGAGTGAAGGTTTAAATGGTGTAAGGCGGGTAGAACCACGAACATGGGTTGTTGTCCCATTGGTAGCGATGGAAAATAATGTGGAGGCAGGTCAGATTCGAAACCCATCTACTCCAACCTTGGAGTGGAATCGTTTAACAATACGTGGCTTGGTTTTTTTTTATAATGAGATGGTTATATCACATGGTTCAGTAGTTACATATAATGTTATATTTTTTTATAACGGCCTGGGTGGCGGGTCAGCCCCAATGGTTCGGGTGGGTTCAAGCCTCATTAGTTCCTCTATATATAATATATATGGTGTGGTATGGTTAGTGGGGGTGGTGACCCGCAAACCAACCTTTGTATATATAGATTTATAATATAACGTTAGTAGGGGTGATGCTGGTGGCAACCCACCACCCCAATTTAATATATATTTCTTTTATTTTTAAAGCTATATGGTTAAAATTTTCCAGCTGGAAACTCAGGGTTACTAGATAAATTACATAGGTGACAGTTTCTGGTGGCTAGATTCTGTGTGCCAAGATTTTGTGAATTTATTGCCTCGTTAACACTACCACTGGGCCAAGTTTGATGAAAAATTTGACCAGCTATAACTTGAGCATACGAACTCGGATTTGAGTCTCGTTTGCACCATTGGAATTGGGATGAAGAGAAATATGATTTCCTACTAGTTTAGCTTCCATTTGATGACTTTGAATTTTGATCTATTTTCCAGGCCAATTCTAAATCCTCTTGGATCATATGGCTAGAACTATTTAGAAGCCACTCTCAATGAGATATCACAAATATTATAATTCCATGTGGTGCATGGGGGGACTTTGACATATTTAGGCATTCCCATCTCTATGGGGGCTTCCAATGGGGAGCATTGGGATGTAGTTTTGAAAAAATTCAAAAACCAAATTCTCTCTTGGGGATCTCAATGGTTAAATATGGAAGGGAAGGTTGTTCTTATTAATTTTTTTCTTTCATCCCTTGTAGTATACATGGGCTCCATATTGCTTGCACCAAAGGGCATAATTCATCAAATCAATATTCTATTGTGGAAGTTTCTCTGGAAAAGGGGGAAAGAAGAATGAAAATCAGTTTCACCTTGTAAATTGGAACATGGTCCTACTACCAAAAAAACTGAACTTAACATTGGGAGCTAAGATCATATCGCACCTTCTTTCGGATTCATAGGAATGGTGGAAGTATTCCTTCCTTCAAAAATATTTTCACCAAAGAAGAATTTTAGACCTGAAGATGAACCATGGATAGATCAAGGCTATAAACTATGGCAGCTATGCAGAGAAAAAATTGTTGAAAATGAAACAAGAAAATCTAGTTTTGACTTTGCCTTGTTTAAACTAAATTAAAATTAAAATTTCAATTTCAGTAAAATACTTGGAGGTAGTTAACTAAGGTGATATGGAACTTATCACTTAGTCAACTCAATTAATTCGAGTTGGATACACTTGAGTTATGTTTAGTATGATTGATTTCTAATTTCTAGAAAATTGTTTTAATAAATTTTAGTTATTGTGAGTTTAACTAGTTCTAACTGATTGAGAACTAGTGAGGGTCTAGTAGTGGGGTGTGTTCACCTATGATCAACCAGTTAACTCATCAATTAGCCTTGAATAATTGATGCATGAAGATAACTTGATTTACCAAGTTGATATTGGAGTTTAAGGGAAATTTACTATCAGTTGTAGACTATTCCAAGTTGTACAAGTGGTGCATGAAGTCGGAGAAGGGCCTACAGGAATTGTGAAATTCCCAATGAGAAATTTTGTTAAATAATAGGGGAAATTTCCTTCTTGAACAATGCAAGGAAATAGGATCTTGGTAAGGTAGTAATTTTCTTAAGTATTAACCATATTCATCTTGTGCTCTGGATCTTGGGGGAAGCCCCCAAGATCTAAAAAATTGAAATGGATCTTTGCGGGAGGGATTCCCCCAAGATTGGAAAAAAATAAAATTTCAAAAGAAAAGAGGAGAACACATAGTAAACAAAAGCCCAAAGAAACTATTTTTTTATTAAGAGAGAGAATATTTGTAAAAGATACATTGTGGTTGAAAATTGTTCCCTTTACAAAATGGGATTTGTTACTTATAATATTTCTTAGTTACAATACCACGAGTAAATTCTATGGGTGTGTAAATACCATGGGTTAATTAATACCATGGGTAGATGCCACTTACAATACCATGGGTGGATAAATACCATCGGTTATGAATACCATGGGTGGATTCCACTTACAATACCATGGGTAAATTTCATGTGTGTATGAACACCATGGGTGGGTAATTACCATCGCTGATTGAATACCATGGATAGATCCCACTTACAATACCATGGAAGGATAAATACCATGGGTGGATGAATACCATGGGTGGATGCCACTATCCATTTGGATGAACTTGTGAGGAAGTGAGACAGATTATACTAGTGCAGAGGCTTCTCGGGCTTGAGAAAGCATTGGATTTCTTCTCTATTTTCTTATTAATGCAATACATATAGGAAGGGGTTTTGAGATTTTTTTTTCCACTAGATAAATATTTGTGTATGTTTTTTGAATATTGTCTCATGTTTATGTTGTAATTTCTTGATCGATAAATTTATTTCACCTGATGATTAGAGTATATTAAACTATTTTTTTTAGTAAATTACATAAGAATTTTTGAATCTAAAAGGAATTTCTACATGGTATCGGATGAGGAATCACAATAGAAAAGAGAATTTGAAGTTGTATTTGTAGGTGTATCGAATTTACAAGATCAATTCTTCATAGTTAGTAGGATGGATTTCTATGGATTGAGACTCGAGTATTCCCTTGAGGGTAGCTCAAATTATGTTGATTGGAAAGACGGGATGGAGGTAGTGTTGGAAGATAATGGGATGAAGGAATTTGTAGATAATGATATCCCAAAGCCTCTAAGATCTGACGCTCAAGATATATCATAATGGAATAAGTGTGTGGAAAGGGCAAGGAGGATCATATTAGAAGAATTTTGAAATCATATTGTCTCCATATGCAATGTGCCAAGCCTTGACAGACTTGTTCCAGCATAGCAATGACCACAGGAAGTTTCCACTAAAGGACAGTATTTGGAATATCAAGATGCAAAAGGGTGACACAACACCAGAGTACCTAAGTAGTTTCACCTAATTTCAGGATGAACATCAGAGTGTTGGTGTTACGGTTGTAGAAGATGATATGTTAATCCTAGCACTTCTAGGAATTCCCAAAATATGACACAACTACGAGGATTCGGTAAATGGGATGGAGAAGTTACAAAATTGGGAATGATTGTGGTCTTACTTCGTGTAAGAATAAATAAGGAGGAACACTAGAGAGAGAACCTCATCCAAGTGAGATGATGAGGAGAATTTTTCCTTGGATAGAAAGGAAAAGAAAGGGAAAGGGAAGAAATCCCAATCCAAAGTATAATATGATCAAGCATGTAAGAATAATTTTTTTTTGAAAATCAAGTCCTTTCACTTTCATGAGTTAGGATTTTTGATCAGTGGTTGTCATTGATGTCAACCCAAGCAGCACTAGGGGCTATCCTAATCTTTCATGGGAATTTTTACCTACCAAATTATTATATTCTAAGCCAAGGATCTTTTTTATGGTTTTTTTTTGTCGAGATTTTTCCGTTGATATATGACATGCCACGTAATTCTTCATGGTTTGAGAGATATTCGTGTTTGAAGTTAGTAACCCCAGTTAGTGGGATAAAACTCCATGTGGTTGTGGCCTGACACTAATAATTGGTTTTGGTCAGTGAATAGTTAATAACTAATAATTTTTAAGCTCCTAAAATCCTTGCCACATTCACTTGTTGAATTCCCTCTCAACCTAAGCATTTATATAAATTGTGATCCTCATATCCTCCTCATGTACGTATTTCGCTACTTGAAACATGTCATTGTGGAATTTTTTCTATAACTTGCTTTCTATGAAGCTTCTGAAGCTGAAATTTTTATGAGGTGAAGCAGAAATCCTGAAGAAGCTCGTGTAAAAATTTTAGATCATGGTCACAGTATTTTCAGAGATATGATCTCTGGAAGTTAGGTTTTTTGCAGGCTCCTGAACTTCATCTCAAAGAGGTGACCTTGGGAAAATCTTCATAACTCTCTCTCTGAATATCGGATTGGAATTCTGTAAAATGTGTCAGATAGTGCATAGAATTTATTTTTATTTATATCAATTTTAGAGCCAAATCATGAAGCAATGACACATGGCACGCCGTACAAGTTCACTCTACTGAACCAGTCCATAATTAGGTAGCAAAGAAGACTCCCTAATTGAAGATTAAATAATGCTCTGAAATATTAATAATAATACTAATTGAAAGGAATATTGATTCACCCCCCTCTCAGTATTTCCAACAATTGGTATCAGAGCTTGGTTCCTTGAATAGCAGTTTAATAGCTGGAAGGAGGTCATGGAGCATAACAACAATGGTGTACCTCTGTTCAATGAAAATAATTATGCACTTTGGAAAGGAATAATGGAGGTCTATCTCTTAGCAAAAGGTTATGAAATAAAGGATTTAAGAAATTCAACAAGCAAGGCAAAAAGAAAGGATTCAAAAGGAACGTTTTGTCTAAAGAAGATAGTTCATCATCTGATGAAGACAGTGGCAGTGAAGAAGAAGCAAATGAGAGAATATTTTTTATGGCCAAGCACAATATACAATAGGTATCAAAAAATGAAGAAGAAGGGTTGACCATAGAGTAATTTTCAAAGGAGACAATCAGGCTTATAAAAGATCTCAAGCCTGAGAAGATCTGTTCCAATACTCTTGAAGAACAAGTTCAAGGTCTCAAAATTGAAGTTGAATAACATAAATGTATTGAAGAGTCACTTCAAAAGAATTTGGAAGAAAGCAACCAAGAAAGGGAAACATTATAAGCCGAAGTAGTCTCGTTGCGTAACTTGAAGTGAAGAAGGGATAAAATATCCAAAAATATTCCAACAACTCAAGGGCATTGGAAGAACTCATCAATAATAAACGATATTACAGTGATAGAACTGGCCTCGGTTATAAAGAAGAAGAAGTACGACCTTATACAACAAAATACAATGAAACTATGAGATCTGACATGCATGTAGACTTCATTGGAAAGGATTTGCAAGAATAGCCTTGGAATACAATTCCTCGATGAATATTTACATCCATGTACTAACATATTTTTCATGGCTATTGTTATTCATGTGGAAAATTTGGTCATAAAGTTGTATAATGTCACACGTACACTAGGAACTAATACAATTCCAGGAGATCTGTCAAATATGAACCTCCCATGGCTCAACGAAACATCAATAGATTTGAAAATTTACGAAATAATATGGAATGTTATAAATGTCAAAACTTTAGACACGTAGCCAGAGACTACAGACTTGAAAATCCTCTAGAAGAATCTTCGAAGCCATAAAACAAACAAACATGGAAGAAGAAGAAGATTGATAATTTTGATCTCAATCTCAAGGCTCAAAACAACAAATATGTGTGGTATGTTGATAGCGGTTTCTCAACGCATATGACTCGAGATAGAAATAAATTTGTATCTATTAAAGAGAAGAAGGATGGAACTGTATCCTTTGGAAATGATGGATCTTCAAATGTTATAGGATCAGGTACTATCACTCTCGGAAGAAAATATTTTCTAGCAAAAAATGTTCTATTGGTTGAAAACATGAATCACAATCTGCTTAGTGTTGGAAAAATGTGTGATCAAGGACACACAATTCTATTCAACTCGACAAAATGTGAAATTAGGAAAGGCAGGTACGGTAAAATTGTGGCTACAGCAAGTCGAGTTCCAAACGACATATATGTTCTAGATGAAGCAACTAAAGCATGTCTACTAGCTAAAGAAGATGAAAGTTGGTTATGGCACAAACAAATGGGTCACATAAACTTTGAAAATATTGTCAGGATAAGAAAAAAGAAAGCAATACAAGAAATGCCAAAAATCTCAAAACCATCCAAGACACTATGTGAGGCATGTCGGCACGACAAGTAGACAAAAGTCAAATTTAAAACAAAAGAACATTTTGCATCACATATTGGAATTGATACATACTGATCTATGTGGTCCTATGAGAACAAAAGGCTTACATGGAGAATTATATTTCATGTTAATGATAGATGACTATACCAGGATGACAACCGTTAGTTTCCTAAAGAAAAAATTTGAACCATTTGAGTGCTTTAAGATCTACAAGGTGTTGGTCGAAAATGAAACTGATTTGAAAATAAAGTTTCTAAGATCAGATAATGGTGGAGAATTCATTTCCAAATCATTTCAACAATATTGTGACAAAAATGGAATAAGAAGATAATTTCAACATCACGAACACCTCAACAAAATGCATTTGATGAAAGAAATAACAGAACCATACAGGAAATGGGTAGAACAATGTTAAAGGACTCAAAATTGGATGAAAATGTATGGGTTCAAGCAATTGATACGACATTCATCACTATCAACCGAAGTCTTCTTAGAAATAATTGCAACAAGACCCCATATGAATTATGGAAAGGAAAAATTCCCCATATGAATTATGGAAAGGAAAACTGGCTAATGTAAAATATTTTAGAATATTCAAAAGAAAAAGTTATATCAAAACAGAAGATCAAAATTTGGGTGTGTTTGAATAACGTGTTGACGAAGGTATCTATTTTGGTTACTCACGCAAAATAAGGGCCTATAAATGCTATAATCTAAGACAAAAACAGATAGTGGAGAGCATAAATGTTACATTTGATGAAGATGGTGTTCTAACGAATAATGATGAGGATGCAGAACCTTTGAAACATGAGAATGAGGCTGAAAAATACACAGATAAAATTCTAGAACAAGAAGCAACTATCAACCAGGAAGAAGTAAATAATGATCATCAAGATATACCGGAACAACAAAAAGAAGCTCCTCCAAAGAGAACAAAAGAATGGATTCAAAAGAAGCATCCATCAAATCAAATCATGGGTGACACAAATGAAGGTCGACAACTTCGTTCATCACAACAAGCTCAGATTTGTTTTCTAGCAACCTTTGAGCCTAGTAGTTTTAATTAAGTCCGCCTAAATTAACATTCGATAATAGTTATGAATGAAGAATTGGATAAAATCAAGAATAATAACACCTAGGAATTAGTTCCATGACCAAAGGATAAAAATGTCATTGGGACTAAATGGGTATTCAAGAACAAATTGAATGTAGATGGACAGGTTACTAGAAAGAAAGCAAGATTGGTTTGCAAAGGTTATGCACAAGTGGAAGGAATTGATTTCGACGAAACATTTGCACCAGTTTCTAGAATGGAAGCCATCTAAATGTCTCTCACCTATGCATGTTCAAGAAAAATCAAACTCTACCAAATGGATGTTAAGTCAACATTTCTGAATGGCGAATTAGAAGAAGAAGTTTACATCAAACAACTTGAAGTTTCTCTACTATAGAAAAAATAAGACTATGTTTGCAGGTTAAAGAAGGCTCTGTATGGTCTCAAGTAGGTTACCAGAGCATGGTATGCTCGTCTTGATGGATATCTACGTCAACAAGGCCTCAAGAAAGGCACTGTTGATAGCAATCTTTATGTACAAATAAATAAAGTTAATTTAACAATCGTTGAGGTATATGTGGATGATATAATATTTGGTAGCAATGATAATCGATTAAGTAAGAACTTTTCTACAAAGAGGTAAAGGGAACACGAGATGTCTTTACTTGGTGAGCTGACATACTTCTTAGGGCTTCAAATATCTTGTCAAGAGAAAGGAACTTTTATATTTCAAGCTAAGTACATCAAGGAAATGCTCAAGAAATTCAAAATGGAAGATTGCAAACCTGTCCTTACTCCTATGGTAATAGGTTGAAAATTGAGCATAGACGACTCATCTAAGGATGTGGATTTGTAGTATTCTATATGTAACAACCTCTTGACCAGTTGTTATGGAATCAGTTGGACAAGTAGCAAGATTCCAAGCAGCACCAAAATAATAACATTATTTCTGTAAAAAGAATTCTTCGATATCTAAAGGGCACAACAAAATATGGCTTGTGGTATCTCAATGATAACAATCTCATTATTCAAGCCTTTATAGATGCATATTGGGCAAGAAGCATTGATTATCGTAAGAGTACTAGTGGAGCAACATTCTATCTAGGTGGTTATCTCGTATAATGGTTGAGAAAAATGAAAACCTCAATCTTGTTATCTACAGCGGAACAAAAATACATTGTAGTGACAACTTGTTGTACTCAAGTCCTTTACATGAAAGAAACTTTGCAAGATCTTCAAGTACATTTCGGTGAGCCTATTCCTATATTTTTTTATAACACCAGTGCCATCAACATCTCCAAGAATCCTGCCAGGCATTCAAAAACAAAACACATTCCGATCAAATATCCTTTTGTTAGAGAACATGTCACTGAAAATAATATCAAACTTGAATATGTTGGTACAAAAGAACAAACTGTTGATATCTTCACTAAACCTTTACCTTGTGAAGCATTTGAATATCTTCTCTAGAATCTTGGGATTCTACATAGTTCTCATTATATTTTTCTTATTTATAAAATAAAGGGGAAGTGGAAGTGTGTACAGGTCTGCAGGATGGTTGTGTGTCAGGAGGAGTTACCCTTTGCCATTGATGTCAAAGGGGGAGATAATTTTGTAGGAAGAGGTGTCATGATCACAAGGGGAGTACTTGTGTTTCAATCAATGACAAAGGGGGATATTGTTGATTAGTGGTTGTCATTGATGTCAACCCAAGAAGCACCAGGGGGTACCCCGATCATTCATGGGAATTTTGACCTACCAAATTACTATATTCCAAGTCAAGAATGCTTTTATGGTTTCTACTTGTTGAGATGTTTCCATTCATATAGGGCACGGCATGTAATTCTTCATGGTTTGAGAGATATAGATGTTTGAAATTAGTAACCCAGGTTAGTGGGCTAAAACCCCATGGGGTTGTGGCATGACACTAATCATTGGTTGTGGTCATTAAATAGTGAATAATTAACAATTTTTAAGCTCCTAAAATCCCTCCCACGTTCACTTGTTGAAGTCCCTCTCAACCTAAGAATTTATATAAATTTTGATCCTCATATCCTCCTCATGTAGGTATTTCACTACTTGAAATAGGTCATCATGGAATTTTCTCTATATCATGTTTTCTAAGAAGGCTATGAACCTAAAAATGTTATGTGGTGAAGCCAAAATCCGGGGGAAGCTAGTATAAAAATTTCAGATCATGGTGCGCAATATTTTCGGAGATATGATCTGTGAAATTTAGGATTTTTGCAGGCTCCTAAACTTTAACTCCAATAAGTGACCTTGTAAAATCCATCATAACTCTCTCTCTGAGTATGAGATTGGAATTCTATAAGGCAGATAGTTCACGGACTGTAGCTTTCTGTGTATCAATTTCAGATTGGAATGAGGAAATAGTGACACGGGGCACGTCGTACAAGTTCTCTTTACTGAACCATTCCATAATTAGGTCATTGTGAGATATTGGGCATAAATTTGCCTTGAATAATCCAAATTGGGTTAGACCTGTGGCATTGGAAAGAAGGCGCAGAGGAATACTACATGATTGAAAATCACATATTGGAGATTTGAAATAACACAGATACACTAGATTCGATATCAAGCTCCTAGAAGGAAAGAAAAATATAGATCATGTGTTGTCAAGGGCTGCAAAGAACCAAACTTTCTAGGTCAACAAAGAAAATCAAGGTGCAACAGAGGTAAGCTCCAGGTAAGTATATTCTATATATGCATGTTCATCTCTTAATTGCACTAAGTTCTTTGTATTCTAATTTCTTTTTTTTTTTCTGTTTAGCACTGAAATATGCTCTGTAGGATGAGCTAATTTTTTCTATTATCATGTCCTAGGTATTTCCTTGAAGAATTCTTGTAGGTATTATATATTCATCAAGATAAGGCTCAATGCATGATATAATTTTCTGAAGAGTGAGAAAGGTTAGCATGACAAGAGCAACAATCAAGATGCATAATAACAACAAGAAGTTCACCACATGAAGTATTCAAGTGGGTAGCACTGCATAAAGTCTTTGTAAGGTATCATTGTACTAAGTCATTGTAAAAGCATCATTGTAAAATGTAATATTCCTACTTTAGCAAGCAGCTAAGGGGAATATTAATTTTTGATTTTTTCACTTAGTAGATGGATAAATGGGGGAGGAGACCCATACTTAACTAAAATTAGCATAAAACCCCTCTTGGTGTGAAAGGAGATCATCATAGTAGCTGGATTTCACACCCTCATGTGTGAAAACAAACTTTTTTCTTGTGGACAAAGTCAATATTGACCAAGTCAACAACATGTATGAAGAGGAGTAAATCAACATTGCAAATGTGAACAAGGATCAGCCTAAAAAAACATATGAGAGCTAGCTTAGAGACACTTGAGTGTGAAAGGGGATGAAGTAGGTTGAAGAGGTCAACCTTGACCAAATCAAACAACTTGATTTTGGAGGAAATCCTTCATGATGACACAACGCAGTTTTGGAGAGAGATTGATTATGTGCATGTGGAAGCCCTAATGGGTGCGACCTAAGGTGAGGAGCCTCACATAGCTTATAAGGAAGGGGATGGTAGCATTTTCGGGTTATCTTGATGATTATTGATTTTGGTCTGCATGACTATTTGGCATCCTCTTGCTGTTTAGAAGAGTTGCAATGTTGTTTAGCACAAGGCATTCCTGTTTAGGAATTCCTTCTCCTACCTTGAGAGGACTCTTGGAGGAGTATTTCACTTTATTTTTCCACATTCAATCTTGAGGCCAAGCATCCTCCTTTAGCGACAATGTTATTTCTGAAGAGTAGAGTGCTGTGTTGCACGGTGTTGCAGTGAAAGGTTCACAACACCATCTTCTGAGCTTATCTTTCTGAGGAGGGAGCTTCCCTTTCCTTGCAAGATCTGTAAGGAAGATCTTCGGGCTTATTTTTACATCTTGGCATTGGGCCAAGGTATTCTCCATCTCCTACAGTGAAGTTCTTTGAAGGAATTGCGTCATTTTTCTCATTGTTGCAACAGCAGGGTCAAGACCCTTGTTTGTGAGCTTGTCTCTTGGAGGAAGGGCCAACCCTTCTCCTAGGAAGATTGTAATAAGCCTCCTCTTCTATTTTTTTTTACATTCAGCTACATATATACAGAGTTGTAATATAACTACATTTTCCAGATTTAGATCCGCAAATCTGTCATTTTGTACTTGTATTCTCATGGAACCCTTACTGGGTCATTCTTATCCTGTATAAAAAGGAGGAGATCCCCATTATTCTCAGCCATTGGATGCTTGTAAAATCTAGATCTATTATATCTTGTAATTTTCTGCATAAACCCTCATAAAAATAATGTTGTTACATGCTTCAGTACTTTCTATTTGCACAAGTCATGGGGTTAAAGAATTTCTGAGAGGTATTGACTTGGGGAGATATCTTTAACTTCGCTAGAAGCATTTGTTTTTTCTCTGATTCTATATGTGAGACGTATATTGCATAAAATAAGGGATCCAAGTCCCATTTATCATAGTTATAGCATTATTTGCTGAAGACAGTCTTTTTATGGCCCTATTTGTTGCATTTCCTCAACTTTTGGGATCATAAAAGGTGTAATAAGTTTTTTTTGTAAAATAAATTGATGGCTATGTGTTTCTTAACACATTTCATGAGTTAATAGATTTTTTCTGCTTGAGTATTATGTTTACCCATTGTTGCAGTCCCATTATTGGGCATTTTCAAGCCATACTAAGTGTGAGAGACCTGTTTTCCTCACCTAGTGTGATTGGTTTATTATTTCCTCTTGGATTTGGGTCTTAGATTATAAGATATAAGGGATCCAAGGGATGATATTTTTTTTTGTAGCACAAATTCTTGAAAAATGCATTTTTCAGGCATGTCTTGCTAGCAATACCAATTTGGGGATATTACAGTGGTATCAAAGCATGATCTTTGGCTCAGCCTGTGAGTTCCAGCTATCAAAAGAGAAGAGGTTAGAATTATGAAGAGGATGAACCTTATATCATCACGTTTCAGATCCATGAAGACCCTCTCCAAGGAGGTTAAGTAGATAAAGAAGAAAAGATGCAGTGAGATTCCTAGGGAGTTTCAAGATGAGGAAGATCCATGAACTTCCTATTCTCAAAGAGGAGAAGACCAGAGGCATGAAGGACACTTGGAATCTGAAATTCTAAGTGAATACCTTTCTTAATAAAAAGCTAAACCTGGAGCCTTCAAGGAGACTCTAGCCTTCCCTCATTTCATTCAACTGGAGGAAGAAAGGAGACCTTATAGCACAAGACGAATAAAGGGAAATAGGTTTCTATTGTCTACTTTTGATGGATCAAATTCAGCAAGGACTTGGACAAGAAGACTTGTATCATTCTTCCTACTACATCCAGTGGTAGAAAGAGAAGAAGTAGAGATCTCATCGCTACATATGAACGGCAAAGAAAATGCTTGGTGGTTCAGTCACATAAGTCATGCAAGAGTATATACTCTTGTAGCTTTCACTCAGAGGGTGATGAAGAGATTTGATGAAGAACAATCAGAGTGGGAGGAGACCTCATAACCTCTTGAGGAGATTTGCATTAGCACTATCAAAACCTTGGAGGAGTAGCCTTCAACATCAGCAGTTGAGGGAGCCAACATAGTGGAAGAAAGAACTCTTGCAACCATGCAAGGTGTTCCCAAAGCCCATCAAGGTATGATTGAATTTCCACTTTCTATTATTGCAACGAATATTTTAGAAGATTGTGGAAATATGTTGTTGCATGACCCAGGATCATCACTTACTGCTAATTTAGAGTAGCAGAGTTGCACTGCACTGTCCAAAAGCAGCAGTGGAGAAGGAAGGACCCATTCCTCATGGGAACATTCAGATGCCAGCTTCATTCAGGAAGCCATGGAGGGAGAGATGTCAAAGGGTAGACATCTTGAGATGAGAAACTTTTTCTCCTCTCTAGATGACACTCTCTCAATTAGCATGCCACAACTCAAAGAAATACTTCTACTTGCAGCAGATCCAAGGCCTCTTTGGTTTTTGAAGGCCATGCATGAGGAGGAGGTCTCATCACGAGATTCCATTGGATTTGCACTTCAACATTTCATGAAGTGAAAATTTCTTCGAAGATGTAAGGAGGTTGGTGTAATACCATGGGAGGATACCAAATATTTGCATAATGAGATCCATCACCCGCATTGGGATGAGTGTATGGTAGTGTGGAGCAAGAGGTTTCCAAACCCCTTGCAGATCTATGATACAAGCCAACAAGAAGCATGGCTGTGCTAGCTGCTTTTGGGTGAGTATGGTCACTTCCTAAAAATTTATATTTCCTTGTCTCATGCCTTAAGTCTCAATGATAGGATGCATAAGAAGAAGGCATGGTTGCTATGGTTGTTAAGAAGATATTTTGGACATCATATGTTAAATATTATGTCCATGTATTTGCCCTTGTTGGAGGTATGTCTCATGTATTCACACATATTTCTATTTGAGTTGTATCTCATATATGAACTTTGGGTTAGGCGGAAGGATAACTCTCACATGATGTATAAGGGAGTTGGTTTGTACTATGTTGATGAGACATCTCACATGTCCATCATTGTATTATTGCTCCATGATTTTCATTTTGAGAATGCAAGGAAGCAACACGAGTCCTTGTTGTTGTGGTTACTATTGGGAGAGTATGGCTAAAATTCCTCCATACTCATCATGGTATTTCAGGAGGAATGTATGGCACATTCAAAGTGCAAAGAGGCTACCCTTCAGCATTGGATGTCAAGGAGAGGCTTCCACATAAGGGGAATAGCTTCTCACATAGTAGTATGTTGGTGGATGGCTTTGGCATGTGGGATGTGAAAGAGGGAACTCATGGAGTGAGAAGAGCCTTAACACTAAGGCCAAGAGCGCTGTCACTAGGGAGTATGTTCCTATCAATGCAGTTTTCCAAGGGGAGTATGTATCCTTCCTTTTGAAGATTTTTATGAGGAGATTATCATGGGAGGACTCATCCATGGACCTCACTTTCAGTTTACTCATTATGCATGGTAAGAAATACATTTATGTATTGATTGATTGTTCCATTGAGTACCTGTATCTTCTCACCATCTATGGACACTGCATTGCTCTGCATAAGAGTAATATTATTATGGGTTACATGGTCACTTTAGGGCCAAACTTTGTAATGATAATAACCCATATATACATGACTTTGGGCAAGTGTCTTGTTATTTTGATCATGTACAGCTGATATATATTGCTGCTTACTACCACATAGTAGACAACACTCATGCATAGCTAGTACTTTGTTGCAGGACAACTTGCCACATGAAATTCTCAAGCAGCAGTTGGGAAAATTGCACTTTATCCACATAATAAACCATTGGTATCATGTAACCTTCACCATTTTTCTCATTTGGATGCCAAATTGTGATGATGTGCTATTCATTTTGAATGGGATGATTTGGGCCAGCATGATTCATGACATAGGAGAAAGGATCCTTGGAGATCTAATATTATTATTTCCACTTGAGGGCAACGTTATTGCAGCCCAAGGAAAGAATATGCTCTACACTTTTCATAAGTGGAGAGAAATACAGCATGGGGTAGGCCATTTTGTATACCATGTTTAGTTATTCAGCCCACCTACATTGTAGGAGCTAAGGGTGGAGGATATATTTCAGGAGTTGCCATGTTGGAGGGTGACTCATCTTGTATGGATGATAGATTGGGGGTGGAGGTTTTACATTGGAATGATAGTTCCCAAACACATTTCAAACTCCATGCCTTGGGGGGAAGATTTTCTTTTCTATCCTTACAGTTGCTTGAGGACAAGCAACATTTGGGAGGGGAGGAATGTAGTATTCCTACTTTAGCAAGCAGCTAAGGGGGATATTAATTTTTTATTTTTTCACTTAGTAAATTAATAAATGGGGGAGGAGAACCATAATTAAATAAAATCAGCATAAAAACCCTTTTGGTGTGAAACGAGATCATCATAGTAGCTGGATTTCACACCCTCATGTGTGAAAAGGGACCTTTTTCTTTTGGACAAAGTCAAGTTTGACCAAGTCGACAACATGCATGAAGAGGAGTGAATCAACATTGAAAATGTGAACAATGATCAACCTAAATAAGCATATGAGATATATCTTGGAGACACTTGTGTGTGAAAGGGGATGAAGCAGGTTGAAGAGGTCAACCTTGACCAAATCAAACAGCATGATTTAAGAGGAAAGCCTTCATGAAGACACAACGCAATTTTAGAGGGAGATTGATCATGTACATGTGGAAGTCCTAATGGGTGGGATGCAAGGTGAGGAGCCTCACATAGCTTATAAGGAAGGGGATGGTAGAATTTTGAGTTTAGCTTGATGATTATTGATTTTTTTCTGCATGACTATTTGGCATCCTCTTGTTGTTTAGCAGAGTTGCAGTGCTGTTTAGCACAAGGCATTCCTGTTTAGGAATTCCTTCTCCTACGTTGAGAGGCCTCTTGGAGGAGTATTGCACTTAAGTTCTCCACATTCAAGCTTGAGGCCAAGCATCCTCCTTTAGCCACAACATTATTTCTGCAGAGTATAGTGCTGTGTTGCAGGGTGTTGGAGGGGAAGGTTCACAACACCATCTTCTGAGCTTATCTTTCTGAGGAGGGAGCTTCCCTTTCTTTGAAAGATCTGTAAGGAAGATCTCCGGGATTATTTTTACATCTTGGCACTGGGCCAAAGCAGTCTCCATCTCCTACAATGCAGTTCTCTGAAGTAACTGCGTCATTTTTCTCATTGTTGCAGTAGCAGGGTCAAGACCCTTGTTTGTGAGCTTGTCTCTTGGAGGAAGGGCCAACCCTTCTCCCAGGAATATTGTAATAAGCCTCATATTCTATTTTTTGTACATTCAGCTATAGATATATAGAGTTGTAGTATAACTACATTTTCCAGATCTAGATTTGCAGATCTGTCATTTTGTACTTGTATTCTCATGGAACCCTTACTGGGTCATTCTTATCCTGTATAAAAAGGAGGAGATATCCATTATTCTCAGCCATTGGATGCTTGTAAACTCTATATCTATTATCTCTTGTAATTTTCTACATCAAACCTCATAAAAATAACATTGTTACATGCTTCAGTACTTTCTGTGTGCACAAGTCATGGGGTTAGGGCATTTCTGAGAGGTATTGACTTGGGGAGATCTGTTTAACTTAGCTAGAAGCATTTTTTTTGCTCCCATTCTATATGTGAGATTTATATTGAATAAAATAAGGGATCCAAGTCCCATTTCTCATATTTATAGCGTTATTTGCTGAAGACAACCTTTTAATGGCCCTATTTGTTGTATTTCCTCAACTTTTGGGATCATAAAATGTGTAATAAGTTGTTGTTGTAACATAAATTTATGGATATTTGTTTCTTAACACATTTCATGAGTTAATAGCTTGCTGCTACTCCAACATTGTGTTTACCCATTGCTGCAGTCCCATTATTGGGCATTTTCTAGCCATACTAAGTGTGAGAGGCCTGTTTTCCTCACCTAGTGTGATTGGTTTCTGATTTCCTCTTGGATTTGAGTCTTAGATTATCATATCTAAGGTATCCAAGGGTTGATATTTTTTTCTGTAGCACACGTTCCTTAAAAATTCATTTTTCAGGCATGTCCTGCTAACAATCCCAATTTGGGGATATTACATAAAATTTGTACAAGTGTCTATCTACCAAGAATTGAAGAGGCAGTATCAGGATGTCTACGATCATAATTAGGTATTTTTTTCATAGTTGGGGTTATGGTCTATTTTTTCTTCTTTTTCTACGTCATTATATATCATTGTAAAGTGGACCATTTTCCCTGGAACGGGAGTCCATTCTTCTTTTATTCTTCTATAGGGTGGTAGGGTGGTGCTAGGTAGGTGCATGAAGTCACCAATAGGTTCAAGTCTGTGAAAAATTCAGGGTGGTAGGATGGTGCTAGGATGAGTTGTAGCACATTGGATGTTAGGGCTTCCGTTTAGTTGACTACTGAAGAATCTAGGGCATTGGAGCATCCATCCAGTGGGAGATGGAGAAGAATGAATTTATAGATTCTAGGAAGTTGGAGCTTTATTTTCGATTGGATTTGAATATTAAATAATTATTAGAAAAGCATTCAGGTGGTTTTTGTCCCGGAGGGGGTTTCCACCTTAAAAACTATGTGCATTTGTGCTCCTTTTTTTTACTTCTATCATTTTACAAACACTGATAATAATTGAAGATTAACTAATGCTATGAAATATTAATAATAATACTAATTGAAAGCAATATTAATTCACCGCCCCTCTTAGTCTTTCCAACAGGAATCACAATAGAAAAGAGAATTTGAATTGAGACTTGTATCGAATTTAGAAGATCAATTCTTCATAGCTAATAGGATGGATTTCTATGGATTGAGACTTGAGTATTACCTTGATGGTAGCTCAAATTATGTTTATTGGAAAGAAAAGATGGAGGCAGTGTTGGAAGATAATGGGATTAAGGAATTTGTACATAATGATATCCCAAAGCCTCTAAGATTTGATGCTCAAGATATAACAGAATGGAATAAGTCTGTGGAAAAAGCAAGCAGGATCATATTAGAAGGAATTAAAAATCATATTGTCTCGAATATCCATGGGAAAGAGACTGTTGGGAAAAATACTGAGAGGGGGGGGGTGAATCAGTATTTACTGCATATTCAAAATTTTTACTTTTTCATTCCTTTAAAACCCATACGCTACTTTGCTGAAGCCAACTAGCGTATACACGCAGATATCCTTCATAAAACTCGTGTATACACAGAGATCTAATTATGCCATTAGTTCTTCACTTATATCATTCCATCATTCATTCATTAGATGTTATATAAACAGTAAACATGTGCAGTAAGAACAGAATAAACCATCACACAAAGCATCACACATGAACACCAGGATTTTTAGGTGGAAACCCAAATCGGGAGAAAACCACCGCTGCAGTTGCTCAGCCTTCAATATTTTATTATAGAGAAAACATCTGACAACATATGTGCTGGCGCAGACTTGACCAGCACGCAGGCACCCACCTGCGCTCGTTTACCAGCCTCTCCTGGAAGGGAGCTACGACCCCCCGATCTCGTTTACCAGCCTCACCTGGAAGGGAGCTACGACCCCCCGATCTCGTTTACCAGCCTCACCTGGAAGGGAGCTACGACCCCCGATCTCGTTTACCAGCCTCACCTGGAAGGGAGCTACGACCCCCTGACTGAAGGCTACAACCCTCAGCACCACCTTGGACCACGTTTCATCAATTTTCACACTGGACCCTTTCCATTCTTTTAAGCACAAACATACATCACCAACAGATACTTATCAACACAGATCAGATAGCAGAAACACAGCAGAACAGATCAGATATTTCATACCCTTTGCTTCAGCAAACCCTAGTTTGCATACGCGCTTTCCTTTCTCTGATGTCGCGTATATACGCGCTTCCTTCCATATAAACCGGCGTATACTTCAGTACAAATTAAAAAGCTAATTTTATTGCGCATACGTGCTTTCTCTTCAGCGAAGACGCGTATATACGCGCTTCCTCTTCGGCGAAGTAGCGTATAGATCTTCAACCATCATAGAGCAGCATACTTCTTCAGATCAGACATTCAGTTCAGATTTACCCTTTTACTTCAGACATATGTTCGCCTCATTTCAGATCTAAGCCTTTCATGAACAGATCTAGCAAATACAAGTACATTTCAGATCTAGAAATCCCGCTTCATCATTTCTTCATAAGTGCATCATAGATTCAGATCTATCATCAAACCTTTACCCTTTCCATACAAATATACTTCACAGAGAAGTATTCATTCAAGCTCAGACATCTTGCTCCCACACTCATGATTTGCACAATGAATTTCTTCTCCTTATATAGGTTTACCCTTTTTCAATACCATGAGCCCCTTTTTCAATACCATGAGCCAAAACAATACCATGAGCCTAAAACTACATTACTTCCGATGGTATTCCTGGACGGGGTCATTTAGACGAATCATTACCCAATACAATGGGTCAATACCATGGTGGTTACCCCTGGTTTTGCACTTTTTGAGCGCTTTTACCCATACGCGACTTGGCACGTTGTTTTCCGCGTGCATACGCGACTTCCCTTAGACAGATCCGCGTATTCCTAGAGACATACTCTTTTCATCAAGATTTAGCACATGCTGACTTCTTTTCTTCACTGCCTTCTGTACACACTGCAGATACATCAGATTTACTAAGAACATTTTCTATCAAGCACAACTTCATCAAGTAAGTTGCCATCTTCTTCATCAAGTGGGTTGCCTTTCAGGGACAACACTCAACATCATAATATCAACAAGCATCATATCACATCAGATTTACATCATTTACCAAGTCCATCAAGTCAAGAATAACTTCATCAGGTGGATTGCCATCAAGGACAACACATGTCAACAGTTGCATGTATTCATCTTCATTCAGTGGGTTGCCATCAAGGACAACACTCTGCATCATATTTCCAACAATCTCCCCCTTTGGACTTGATGGCAACCACGATGGTGTTTGGTTACCACAACAGATAGGTACATTAAGAATACAATGACACCATGTCACTTTCTCCATTTTTGACACCATTCTTTCTCTTCATTCAAACACCATGTCACTCTCCCCCTTTGACATCAAGGGCAAAGGGCGGATCAAAAACTAACATACTCTCCCCCTTTTCTCCTCATGTGGAAGAAGTGTTCTGCAGATCTGATATATACTGAAGAGACCAAGCTCCCCCTGAGTTCATGCTGAATCTTCAAACAAATTTTCAATGAAGTACATGACTCTATGAACTTCCTATCACCAAAGACTCATACTTACATCAAATATCCAACCAAGTGGATTTACATATGAGACTCAAGTACCCAACCAAGTGGGTTTACACATTTCAACTCAGCTACTCAACCAAGTGGGTTTACAAAATTTGACTCAGCTACCCAACCAAGTGGGTTTACAAATTTGACTCAGCTACCCAACCAAGTGGGTTTACAAATTTGACAAGTCCTCTCATGACTGAATATTACAATTTTACATCATGGGTCTCAACATGACCTTTTCATCAAAAATACAAATATGACTTTTCATAACCAATACCAAAAAGACCTCAAGAGAGATCATATATCAGAACCACCATAATGCCACTACTGCTTTATACTCAGCAAAGCTAATGACTAAGGCTCCCCCTGAATCTCTGCATCCATGCATCCTTTTCATAGGACTAAGGCTCCCCCTTAGTTTGTGCATCCTGAACACTTTCACCAACAAATCATCAAGGCATCTTTATCAAAACATTAGAAATGGAATTATGAGAACTGGAACACCACCAGAGATACCAAACAGTATCTGAGATACCAAACAGCACTGCAGCTGTGCTGAAGAGAGCTGAATTCAACCAAAAATTGTCAGCAATCAGACATACACGGTTTTCTATGCAGGAACTCGCGTATATACGCGACTGTGTTTCAGGAAACCCGCGTATCCCAAGCCATCTTCTAAATTTCAACCAGATCTGATTCTCTGTGAGGCAAAGACAGTGTTCAACTTCTTTCTGAGATATTTGAATGATTCCCTGGACTACAGATAGATAGAACAGTGTAGTTGTGTCTTCAAGCGTCATCCAACGGTTGTAGCATCAACACAATAGTAACCAAGTCTTCATATTCCGTGCAGCATCAATACATTCTTTCCAAAAGAGATTATCATACCAGAACAACATCTTCAAATATGTGTCAAGCAATCATCCATGTGGTCCAATATCACCATGATCTTCAAGATTTAACATGAAGTAACATATGTAGGCAAACGATCTCAACCGTAGTAACCAACTCTGCATGATCTATTCTTATTTTTGAATCAAACGACATCCAACTCATCCATGTGTGAGCACAAAAGATACTTATCAGCAACTAGGCCTCAAAATCTCATCATAATAATCCATGTACCAAGTCATCATCATTTGAGCATGAGTATCACAAAGACCAAAGAATAAGAAATCATATTGCCAACAATGCAATCATTAGTATTTAACCTGCTGCTCCCCCTAAACCAATGCTCTTCCTTAACTTGTGCAATCTGAAACACCTTCAATAGTAAGTTATTAGCAACAATCTCTGCATGATTTGTCCTCATTTCTGAATTATAAGACTTTCATCTTAGCAACGAATGCTCTTCATCATAAAGCAACCAAGCTTCATCCATAATCTTCAACACAAGAACCCATGTATCATTTCATTATCATGAGTATAACCATAATAATGCTAACAGTACAATCATCAGCAGTCAGACTGATGCTCCCCCTGAACCTCTGATCCAGATCTTCAGCTATTAGATAAATTTTCTCATCATCAATGCATACGCGTCTGTGTCAGCTGGAACTCCCGTGTATACGCGACTTTGTTTCATATAACCCGCGTATGGAAAGTGAAATATAGAAAATTTCACACCTTCATCTCCTCCTGCAAATTTATCTTCTGTTCTTGTCTTTTCTTCACACCAGATGCTCTGTCAGAGATACATATAACCAGAATAATCAAACCAACCATGAGAGACATCAGACATTGCTCTCCTTGTGACGATACATTACTAGATCTCATAATGTATCTCACATCATTCCTGCAGTCAATCAGAGAAGTAAGCTTCAGAAGTGGATGACTGCAGTAGGGTCAGAATTCCCTACGTTTCTGATTGGTCCTCCATCTTTTTCCAGATTTGTTTGAACTTTCTATTTGTGTGCTGGAAGTTATCCAATTTCTCATGTTTGTTCAACCTGCATTCCTTTTCTACATGTCCATACTTGTTACAAGAATAAAACCTCATGTGACCAGAGAAATAAGCATAAGAATCATAATGAGTGTTTCTAATCTTCCTCCTTTTACAATCAGCTGCTTTATGTCCATACATGTTACATGAGAAACAATATCCCCTGAAGAAACTAGAGTACCTTTCTGAGTAGAACCTGTTTGTTTGTGGCTGAAATGATCTGCTCCTGCAATTTGCTGCAATATGCCCATAATTATGACATTTAAAACATTCAATGTTCTTGAATGAATTCATGATTGTTGGTTGATCTTTTATTTCTTTCAACACTTTAGGTTTTGCATTGACATCCTCTGAATTTTTAGCACTTCCTTGTGAGCTAGATTCACCTTTAACAGTTTCATGGAAACCAAGACCAAGTTTGATAGCAGGAGACCTTTGATTACTTAGAATATGGTTCAAAGTGTTAGTACTATCTTGAAACCTCAAAAGTTTAACTTTTTCTTCTAATTTACCTTTGAGAATGTTTACCTCAACCTCCAAGGTTTGACATTGCTTTGTCATGCTTTCTTCTTTCCTTCTTCCATCTTCTACTTGATCCTTCAGATTTAGAATCTCTTCTTTCAACCAATTTTCGTTTTCTTCACATGTTTGTTGCAGCTCTTCATTCTTCTTATTTGATTTTTCCAGATCTTCTTTGAGAGAGATGATTTCTGCTTCAAGGCCTCCCTTTTCAAATGGTTGTAGAGGTTCCTCATTCTTCTTACTTGATGCTTCAAGATCTGCTTGCAGAGAGATGATTGCAGCTTCAAGTCCTTCATTCTTCTTGCTTGATTTTTCGAGATTTGCATTTAGATCGTTGATTTCTGCTTCTAGTTCTTTAATTTGATTGGATGCATAAGTATGAAACCTTTGATACTTGTCCACCTGTCCATTCAACATTTCTATTTGATCTTTCATTTGAGAGATCATCTCTTTGTAGATAGTTTCTTGTTTATTAGTTGAACTTTGTAGTTCTTCAACTTTAGTCTTGAGAGCTTCTTGTAGATCCACAACTTTACTTTCGCTATCTTCACTATTGTTTGTACAAAGAAGAGTATTACAAGTGGCCTTCTTCTTTTCCTTCTTTGCCATGAGTATTTGTAGAGCTTCGTCAGAAACTTCTGGATCCATACTGTCACTTTCACTATCATAATCTTTGCACATGCAGTTAAGTAAGAGACAAGAACAACGATTAATACCTAGTTCATCTTCTTCAATTTTTGCTATACATGATTTCTGAGGTATCTTCTTGTTTCGAGTAGCCTTCTTCTTTTGCTTCTTAGCCATGAGCACTTTTAGATCTTGGTCAGAATCTTCTTCATCTTCACTGGACACTTCATCATCATCTTCTTTTCCATAATAACTCTTTCTTTTTTCAAATTGTTTCCCTTTACCATGCTTTTCTCTATAAGGACATTTAGCAGCATAGTGACCAACTTTTCCACACTCAAAACATTTGAAGGGAAGCTTACCTTTGAATCTTCCAGTACCTAGTTGGAGCTTTCTCACGAAATTCGCTTCTTCTTCATTGGAAATATAGCTGGATTCTTTGACAACTTCCTTTTCCTTTCCTTTTGTAGATGCCTTAAAAGTAGCTTCTCTTATTTGACAAGGACCTCCTTGTCTCATTTCAAAAGCAGTCAGAAAACCATGCAATTGAACAATAGAAAGAGTTTGCAGATCTTGCCTTTCTTCAATAGCCGAAACTTTAGAGTCAAATTTAGAAGTCAAGGATCTTAAGACCTTTTCCACTAGAGTAGTATCAGTTATGGTTTCACCCAAATTTCTCATTCGATTTACAATATCATCCAGACGAAGAAAGAAACTGGCAACACTCTCATCACTATGCATCTTCAAATTTTCATATTCAATTCTAAGAGTTTGGAGTTTTGCACTTTTTACCTTTATGTCTCCTTCATAGCTTAGAATGATTTTGTCCCATATTTCTTTTGCTGAATGTAGCTACATCACTTTAGCAAATTCTGATTCAGACATGCTTCCTAACAAGACATTCACCGCTTTGGCATTGATTTCATACTTCTTCCTTTCTGCTGCATCAGTAGGAATACTTGCTGGGTATTGATAACCTTCTTCCATGATTGCCCATACATCTGCACCAAGACTTTGCAGATATGCTTTTGTTCGTACCTTCCAGAATATTAGATTGCTTCCATTGAATAGAGGTGGCTTTATAGACATTACTCCTTCTTAACTTCCCATTGCGACGGATCTCCTTCAAGCGATCAAGCTTCTGCAGAAGGACCGGCTCTGATACCAATTGTTGGGAAAAATACTGAGAGGGGGGGGGTGAATCAGTATTTAGGGCAAACTGAAACTTTTTACTTTTTCATGCTCTAAAACCCATACGCTACTTTGCTGAAGCCAACTAGCGCAGATAATACCAGATATCCTTCATAAAAACTCGTTCATACAGATCTAATTATAAGCATAGTTCTTCACTTATATCATTCCATCATTCATTCATTAGATGTTCTATAAACAAGAACATGCAAGTAAGAAGAAACGTAATAAACCATCACACACAAAGATCACACATGAACACCAGGATTTTAGGTGGAAACCCAAGTCTAGATAGCATTGAGTACAGCAGCTCGCAATAAGCCAAACCCAATATTTTATTATGAGAAAACATCTTACAACATATGTGCCGGTGCACTTCCTACCACACGTTTCTCACCCACCCGCGCTCAAGTAATGTCCGCTCCCGGAAGGGGAGCTACGACCCCCGACTCCGTTTACCGCCCTCTCCCCGGAAGGGAGCTACGACCCCCGACTCGCGTTTAGCCCTCTCCTGGAAGGGAGCTACGACCCCCGATCTCGTTTACCAGCCTCACCTGGAAGGGAGCTACCACCCCCTGACTGAAGGCTACAACCCTCAGCACCACCTTGGACCACGTTTCATCAATTTTCACACTGGATCCAACAACTTTTAAGCACAAACATACATCACCAACAGATACTTATCAACACAGATCAGATAGCCGAAATACAGCAGAACAGATAAGATATTTCATACCCTTTGCTTCAGCAAACCCTAGTTTGCATACGTGCTTTCCTTTCTCTGATGTCGCGTATATACGCGCTTCCTTCCATATAAACAAGTGTATACTTCAGTACAAATTACAAAGCTAATTCTATTGCGCATACGCGCTTTTTCTTCAGCGAAGACGCGTATATACGCGCTTCCTCTTCGGGGAAGTAGCGTATAGATCTTCAACCATAATAGAGCAGCATACTTCTTCAGATCAGACATTCAGTTCAGATTTACCCTTTTACTTCAGACATATGTTCACCTCATTTCAGATCTAATCCTTTCATGAACAGATCTAGCAAATACAAGTACATTTCAGATCTAGAAATCCCACTTCATCATTTCTTCATAAGTGCATCATAGATTCAGATATATCATCAAACCTTTACCCTTTTCATACAGATATACTTCACAGAGAAGTATTCATTCAAGTTTAGACATCTTGCTCCCACACTCATTATTTGCACAATGAATTTCTTCTCCTTATATAGGCTTATCCTTTTTTCAATACCACGGGCCAAAGCAATACCATGAGCCTTCAATACCATGGGCCAAAGCAATACCATGAGCCTTCAATACCACGAGCCAAATCAATATCATGAGTCTTCAATACCACGGGCCCCTGTTTTTGCACTTTATGAGTACTTTTTGCCCATACGCTACTTGGAACGTTTATTCCCGCGTGCATACGCGACTTCCCTTAGGCAAATCCGCGTATTCCTAGAGACATACTCTTTTCATCAAGATTTAGTACATGCTGAATTCCTTTCTTCATTGCCTTCTGTACACACTGTAGATACATCAGATTTACTTCATCAAGAACAGGTTCTATCAAGCACAATTTCATCAAGTAAGTTGCCATCATCTTCATCAAGTGGGTTTCCTTTCAAGGACAACACTCAACATCATAATATCAACAAGCATCATATCATATCAGATTTACATCATTTACCAATTCCATCAAGTCAAGAATAACTTCATCAGGTGGATTTCCATCAAGGACAACACATGTCAATAGTTGCATGTCTTCATCTTCATTCAGTGGGCTTCCATCAAGGACAACACTCTGCATCATATTTCCAACAGAGACTCCATATGCAATGTTCCAAGTCCTGACAAACTTGTTGTAGAATAGCAATGATCACAGGAAGTTGGCACTAAAGGAAAAGCTTTGGAATATCAAGATGGAGAAAGGTGACACAACACCACACTACCTAAGTAGGTTCACCCAATGTTAGGATAAAATTTGGAGTGTTGGTGCTACGGTTGTAGAAGATGATATGGTAATCCTAGCATTTCTAGGACTTCTCAAAAGCTGACATGACTTCAAGAATTCGGTAAATGGGAGGGAGAAGTTATAAAATTCGGAACAATTGTGGTCTGACTTGGTGTAAGAAGAAGTAAGGAGGAACACTAGAGACATAACCTCATCCAAGTGTGATTATGAGGAGAATTTTTCCTTGGCTGTAAAGGAAAAGAAAGGGAGAGGAAGGAAATCCCAATCCAAAGTATAATATGATCAGGCAATCCAGACTAAACACTTGTTGAAAATCATGTGTTGGGAAACTATGCCACGAAGTGTCCACACAATAAGGTGGGTAAGAATCCCTCGAGAGGAGTAGTAGGTGAAGCTTTGGCTTGAAAATTCTAATTGGAATTCACCCTCATTTCTTACATGGAAATCACAATGATGGGTAGTGTGTGGTATCTGGACAGCGGTGCCTCATTCGATATGACGGGAAACAAAGAATGTTTCAATGAGTTGGAGGACAAGGATATCCATATGCACATCTAGATGGGAGATGATGGTAGGTGTAGTGTAATCGGTATTGGTACAATTACTTTTCAAAGGGAGTCAGGTTCCCCTCTCAGGCTCAAGGATGTGATTTTTATACTGAGTCTGAAGAATAATATAGTTTTCATAGTGTTTTTGGAAGACGGTGGCTATGATGTGATATTCATAAAAGGGAAGGCTTTCCTGAGACATATTTCCATGGGACAAGTGAAGAATATTGGGGTTCAAGTGAAGAAAATTTACGAATTATATGTAGAATATTGTGCATCATTGAACACAAAAAAAAAGAAGGTGCAGAGCCAAGACATCGATGAAATATAGCATAGTATAATTGGCCATTTTCACCATGGCACTTTTAATATGATGCAACAGATTTCTACAGGCCTTTCCAAAGGTGCACTAGAGAAGTGAGATATACGCAAAGGGTGTACATTAGGAAAGTACAGAAAATAAACCTTCAATGATCGGGGCAGTAAGCACAAGGAGTCCTTGAAAGGACTCACTCAAATGTGTGTGTCCCTTTATCGACAACCTCTTCTTCCAAGCACAGGTATTATTTTATATTTTAAGATGATTTATCACAGATTTTCTTCATGCAGAAGAAAGACTAGAGATTCTCCAAGTTTGTTGAATTTAAAGCACTTGTTGAGAAAGAAATTGGTAGGAACGTGAAGGCTCTCATGAGAAATAATGGTGGAGAATATGTGTCAAATGATTTTAATAATTTCTATGCAAAATGAGGAATTCGATGGGATTTGATAGAACCCCATAACCCAAAACAGAATGGGGTGGATAAGAGGTAGAAAAAAAAATTTTGGGAGTTGAATGGGAGATGTTGCATGACCAGAGCCTACCAATGCACTTGTGGGTTGAAGCATGCAACACAACTATTTATTTGCAGAACAGTAGTCCTCATTAGATTCTTGGGATGAGTACACCAGAGCAATAGTTTTCAGAGAATAAACTGGATTTGTCACACTTCAAGATCTTTGGATCATCAATTTATTGTGATGTTTCCAAGGATGCAAAGAAAAATATATAACCTACAGTTGAGCTATCCATATTTGTGGGTTACACCAAAACACCTCACAACTATCATGTGTATTTTCCATCTTTCAGGATGACAATTGTCAAGATAGATGTGAAGTTTGATAAGGATAGGGAAATGAGGTGTTCTCTTGAGAGGGAGCTTCAATTCCATTAAGATATGAATATTTTGACTCCAAAGGAAGAACTTCAGGGAGTTTTGGAGAGGCCATGAGAATAGGAGCAGAGATTGGAGGCATCCACTCAAGTAGAGACATCCATAGATGGAAGAAAGTGAACCAGGGAAGCTGGCAGATTATTTCATGATGCTAGAGAGAATGTGGGAGAACCCATATCACAGTGGAGGTAGAGGAGGTCACTAGATCGGTAAACTGACTACATGGCTCTAATGAGTGAGCTTGTAGAGTTTGAGCCATCCTCATTCAACGAATCAGTGCAACAACCAATATGTGTTGACTCCATATTATAGGAATATGATTCCATTATACGAAACAATGTTTGGGCAGTGGTTCCAAGATCAGAAGAAAAGTCAGTGGTAGGATATGGATAGATCTACAAGGTGAAGCAAGCAACCGATGGAAGCATCAAGAAACACAAAGCCAGATTTTTGGCCAAGGGGTTCTCTCAAGTGGAGAGAATTGACTATGAGGAGTCATTTCCTCTAGTAGCAAGGTACTCTTCAATTAGATCAATGATTGAATTTTAACGGATGACAAGAAGTTGATCAAATATTGGAAAGAGGATATTGCAAGAGAATTATAGATGAATGACTTGGGGCTCATGCATTATTTGCGTGATTTGAAAGTATGGCAAGGAGATGGGGAACTATTTTTCTCTCAGGGAAATTATGCCAATGCAATACTAAAGAAGTTCTGTATGGAGAGTTTTGTATGGGGAGCATCAAACCCATGGAGACTCCTCTAGCACACAATTAGAGGAAGGAACATGCTACTTCATGTGAAGTAATGGATGCTACCATTTATAGGAAGCATGTGGGTTCACTTATGTATTTGGTGATCACAAAACTGAACATTTGTTATGCAATTAATCAACTTAGTCAATAAATGGTTAGTCCAACCAAAATCTATTGGAAGGCAGCAACGCATGTGTTAAGATACCTCGGAAGCGCTACTCAGTTTGGTCTTTGGTACAGACATAAAAAGGGAGTGAAGTTGCAAGGCTTCATTGATGTAGGTTGGGTGCGGAGTCCATCAGATAGGAAGAGAACATCAAGAGGCATTTTTAGTCTTGGTTCAGTATCGGTTTCTTGGTATAGCGGGAAGTAAAGATTTGATGCACTCAGATCAGAAAAAGCAGAGTAATACATGGTTTCAAGTCAAAACACATGTGAAGCTATCTAGATGAGAAACATTATTGTTGGGTTATTTGGTCAGACGATGGATCCTACTATGATTTACTATGAAAATCAAAGTTTTATCAAAATCTTTGAGAATCTAGTATTTCATGATCGATATTGACATCGACATCCAGTATCACCATCTATGAAATTGTGTGTAGAGGTGGATCATGTTGTTTGAATACATTCCTACATAGTAACGATATGGATATATTTTGAAAAAGGATTTTTCAAGAGGAAAATTTGACTTCCATAGATATAGTATTGGGGTATCAGATGGTCAATTTCTTACTAAGAGGGAGTGTTGAAAATGCAACAAGAAAATTTACTTTTGACTTTTCCTTGGTCAAACTAGATTAAAATTCGAATTTCAATTTTAGTAAAATACTTGGAGGTATTTAACTAAGGTGATATGGAAATTATCACTCAGATAACTCAATTAATTTTATTTGGAGACACTCAAGTTATGTTTAGTATGATTGATTTCTAATTTCTAGAAATTGTTTTCAGTTAATTTGAGTTATTGTGAGTTTAACTAGTTCTAACTGATTGAGAACTAGTGGAGGGTCCAGTAGTGGGTGTGTGTTCACTTGTGATCAACTAGTTAAATAATCAATCAAGCTATAATAATTGATTCATGTACATAACTCGAGCTACCCAGTTGAGATTAGATTTCAAGGTATATGTATTATCAGTTTGATATTATTCCAAGTTGTACAAGAGGTGCATGCAGTTGGCAAGAAAGAATTGAATTCGGTGATAGTGTGGGTTTCCTTTAAAATAGATAAATTGAATTGAAATTAAGCAGGACCATATTAAAACCTCGTCGATAACATGTTTTGGAAATAAATAATTTAATTTTGTCATAGAATAATATATAAAATTGTTTCTGACTGACTAAAAGTTTGTTTTCCCAATACACAAGGAAATAAGTTAACTAAGAAATAAACAAAAGTATCTTTCAATAGTGAAATTCCACCCCCTAATGGCCTACCAATGAATCATTTCAAATAATATAATTTTCCTTAAATAACATTAATTAATTAGCTCTCACTCTATTTTTCTTACACAATATAATAAAAATAAATTACTTAAAAATAACCATTTTCAAATAACTTTCCATAAAATACGGTGATGTAATAATAGAAATTATAAACTTGAAATAGCCCAGTCCCTTCCATAGATTGAGAGGCAAAAGACGATATTGTTTTAACAAAAATCAAACACTAACATTACCTTTTCACAGTAGAGAGAGCAAGGGTTCCCCCGCTGCCTGCATCTACATTTTCCCTGAAGATGAAAACAATGAGAAAATCCTAAAGAAATAAATAAAAGTAGGAGCAAATTCAAATTTTCATCGATATTTTCCAAACGAATTAAAAGAATACATTCCTCCTCTCCATCTCTTATTTCTTGCTTAAGAATCCACTTCAAGTCAATATTTTCACATGCATAAATGAATCACGTATCAAATTTGAAAATATAAGCAAGTTAGATCTATGAATTTTCTCTATTATATCTTCCCTTCTTGTCGGGTTTATTTTCATGTCTGACACATTTCAAGGTTTCAATTTTGGTTGTTAGCAGTGTGATTGAAGTAGGCAGGGGTTTACGAAAGGAATCAAGCCAGGGATCCTATGGGGAAATATCGGTTATACTCGTTGTGTTTTTGAAATTGTATGAAATTCATTATTATCGTGTTATGAAAAAACAATGCAATGACTCTCTAGAATCATTATGAATTCTTAAAGTTCGGGTGTTTTTCATGGAAGAGAGGGTTTTAATTGTGAAACCATTGTTAGATGTAGATGTTTTATCAAGCTGTTAGAGGGGTAGTTTCCTTCCATTGTTCATTTAGGCATCGGGGCAAAAGAGCAGAGTAGAGTTAGACTTTAGGGACCCTCTAATGAGAAGTTTGTTAATCAGCATTGCTAATGCAGCAAAACCTATCAACAATAGTGAGTGCAATTGATGTTATATTTTGGAACATAGATGGTTCTCTTTCTATTTCTCATATTTCCATAAGTCGTTTGTATTCTCTTTTTCTAGGAGGTTTGAGTCATAGTCCTTTTTCTATTTATTTTTTCTCATTGAAAATGGTATTTTCCAACTCCTCAATTCTCTCATCCTCACTTAATTGACTACAAGGAAAATATCTTCTAGTGGATGTTTTTGAGGAAGCCCTTATAAAAATACTCTAGACACCCATTTCTACGGAGGTTACTAGAGGAGGTTGGCAGGCAGAGGGTTTTGCGGATGTTTTCCGCTCGGTCCACTTATCATCCAAAACCGCACTGGTGCATTCAACAAGACAAAGCACCGGTGCGCACAAAAAATTAGCACACAGAACATTGTGTGCTCCACACACACATGCCTGGAGCATCGTATTACTATAGAGAACTGGTGCTTTACAACTCCTTCACACCCGTGCACCATAAAAAACCATGCCAAAACCAAAACCGCCCAGTGCAATATTAAGAAACCGCATTGGCATGCCTATAAAACCCCACGCACCGAAACAAGGTTAAATAAAAAAAAATTACAGCTAAAAAGCTGCATTTTTCACTTTTCTCAGTGCTCCAGAGCTCTCAAGTATAGGTGCAATTTATCATTTTTTGAGCCGCCCTGACATTGGTGCTCCCATTACACCCATTGCACGCACTGCTGCCGTGCATTGCCCACCAATCTCTAGCTTGCATTTTGCAAAATGGTGGTCAAATTTTGTTTTGAAAATTCTACAACCAATATGCCTCCTTGACAGCCAAATGTACAAGTATTTTTCTTGTTTTTACATAATTAAGCTTTTTAGCAGATTATAATTTCAAAAAACCTTAAAATTAACCATTTAAAAGAAAAAATAAATTTGTGCGTTGCTCTCGAGCCATTCGGCTCGCACCAGTAAGTGATGATGCTTGTAAAATTTATAGGCCGCACTGCAACCGGTGCTAACGGTATCCGCACAATTTTTGGGGCAGTACCGAAAGGCACACCGCGCTATTTTAAAATTAAAAAAAAGTGCGGTGTCATCATTTAGTCATCTGCACTATTGACCTTGTGGAATAGCAGCAACGTGGTGCGTTGACGGAAATATTCACCCCGGTTTTTTTCAACGCTCCACATTCAGCATTCCGACAGGGTGAATGGTGCGGCCTGGTAAAAGACCACACCATTGACTATGTAATTAGTTAGGAGGTCAGTGCACTGACACAACTATATGCACCGTGGCATAGAGTTTAGTCAGCGCACTGCACTCCTGACACTGTACACAGTCAATGGTGCTCTGAAAATTTTTAGGTGCACAGCCTATGGTGCATTTAATGTCATTTGGGGCACCACCCCAAGTGCGCGACAAACAAAAGATGCACCGAAACTAGTGCATGACTAATTTTTGTGGTGCACCAACTGTTTTTTTTTTTTTTTAATTATATATCTTTATTCCTAAATAAATGTCTCATTTAATAATAATAAAAAATATTTAATATGTAAATCATTCAGAGAGAAGAGGGGAAACAATGGAAAAAACATGCGGAGTAGTCTGACATGGCTCACCTATGGGAGCCAAGAGAGAGGGAGAGAGATGCGTACCCTCACCCTATTATAGTCGCTACCCAAAGGCTCCTAATATAGGTAGGCCTCCTCAATTTCTATGAGGAGGCTACTCCCCTAAATGGAAATGGTGTTTTTTTTAGACATCTTATCCGCAGGTGGAATGCCCATTGACAGGCTTTCCAGGTTGGTCATAACCAGTGGTACACACCCACTAAGGAGGATATATATTTCATTATAGGGCTACCGAGGAGAGGGGTGGATTTTCCCTCATTCCCAGAGGTTCCAGCCAACTGTGTATTAGGGAGTTAGTTAGTGTACTCCCATAGATACATTGGAGCAGATGTAGAGTGTCCTTGATATTTTTTGGTCACTGGAGTTCAGTTACGTATTAGTGCATTTGGTAGGGACGAGGTGTAGTGTCTCTCACTTCTCATTTCAATCATTTCACACAACACCAGTGACAAGAAACACATTAGTTGCTCGCTTCTATATTATGTTGATTCTTTAGTACAGGAGCCACGACTTGTCAAGTGGTCTGCCATTGTTTTACCGCAGTTCTATACAGCCTTAGATAGAAGCCGTGCTCATGCACAAGGGAGTGTCAACTTCCCTTTTTCTTCAGAGCCTTTTTGTTTACTTTTTGAGAGGTTTCGAGAGACGAGGCCTAATTTTGTTCAGCAGCCACATAGGCCGATGTTCGAGGCATAGATACACATGTGGGGGTAGATGATGCCCAATAGGGGCGAGGCTATGTTTTCAACGAGGATATCGCATGATCCACTGGAGTTTCTAGCCAGTGTTGATGAGCTGCATCCCTTCATTATGATCCCCTGTCCTTATGCTGGATTGGATTGGCGAGGGTGTCCCAACATCCTCTTCATAGCTGATGGGTCGCCAGATGATAGAGGTAATATTTTTATTTTATTTAAATTTATTCTAACATGTTATTTAACTTATTTTTATAAATTGTGTAATGAAAATTTCTAATTATTGTTGTGTACTTGTATATATTTTGCAGATATTGGGTCTTTTGATGGCGAGGACATGCTGGCACCACCACATGATCTAGGTGTGGATCCTGATGATGGTCAGGGAATGCCAGATACTGAGGATCATCAAGAAGCCTGTGCAGAGAGACCTGCTCCTGCTTGTGCACCATTAATTCCTTTTACTAGGTACAGTAGACTTGATACTAGATACAAGATGGAGTTGGGCGACCAACTCACTACATTCATTGTTGAGTTGGGAATCACGCTCACTCATATGAGAGACATACAGTCCAATGGTAGGCTACTATAGATGTGGAGAGGCATGTCATGTGACATGTACAGGCTGATGCGGCATGTCAGAGGAGCTACGACCTTAGTTATGTAGCTGAGGAGGACCGTTGCATGTTATAGGCGTGGTCGATATGTAGCACGTGATCAACAGTCAGCGAGCAGGACTCATCATCTCTTGATCTTTCACGTCACAGCATGCCAGATGATCAACCTCCACTAGCATCTAGCAGCAGTCATCATGGAGATGAGGCTAGACCACCACCATGCTCAACCAGCACCATCGCATCCGCCAGCAGCATTTCATGATCATGAGCAAAGCTCGACTCATTCACCGTCGAGGCGACTCATTGACCGAGCGGTGCCTCAACCAATACCGCGATTGATGCCACCACCGGGGCTGATCCATGACATTTATATTACAGCTTGCACATTTTTAACATTATTCGCCTATATATATATATATATATATATATATATATATATATATATAGTCCATGTATTTTATGCTCATATTGCAGTTGTACTTAATTTACATGTTGGTGATCATCATGATGTGTATATTGTTAGATCATGTTAGATATATTCATTTAATGTGCAGCTTGTAGATAGATGTGTATGTGATAGCATGAGTTATTTGACATGAGATGCATCTTTGATTTTTGTGTTGTGATGATGTAATACAATGCTAATTGTGTTTTTTTAGATGATCATGATCATGATGATCTTAGTGAATTCAAATGTGTTTTTTAGTCGAATATGATGTTTGTACAATGGTTATCATGATTGTGATGTTTATTAATTAATTTAATATTAAATGACCATGATATTTATTAAATATTATGTCGTGATTGTAATTTAAATTTAAATTTTAAATCTATGAAAAATTTGTAAAATTGTATTTGTATTTGTAATTTAAATTTTAATTGTAATTGCATGTAAAATTTGATTGTAATTCTAATTCTAATTGTATGTAAAATTCTAAAATTGTAATTGTATTTGTAATTGTAATCATATGTAAAATATTTGTAAAATTGTAATTGTAATTGTAGATGTAATTATAATTCTAATTCTAATTGTATGTAAGATATTCGTAAAATTTCAATTGTATTACTGTGAAACGATTGTAATTGTAAAATTTTAATTGTAATTGTATTTAAAATATTTCTAATATTTTAATTATATTAATGTGAAAATTTTAATTGTATTAATGTGAAATGGTTTTATTAACATTTTTAAATTTGTAAATTTGTAAATAATTGTAAAATAATAAACCTTGAATAATATGAATTTTTGTAACATAATAAAGTTTAGAAAATAATGCAAACAAATTCATGTACTTTAGAATTATCATTATTTTATTATGATTTTACATACCAAAAAAAAAAACTTTATACAGTATGCCATTTCTAGCCGAGATTTCTAGTTTTTTGTCTGATGCACTTATAGTGATAACCTGCAACGGTGCGTCTTAGTACTAAGATGCACCTGTGCTTCACAACTCTTCCACATCAGTGCGTCATAAAACACTGCGCCAAAACATAAACTGCGATCTTATGAACCGCACCGGTGCGCCTATAAAACCCCGCGCACTGAAACAAAGTTAAATAAAATTTCGCACAAAGCATCTTTTCATTGAAATATCTTTTCCAAGAAGGAAAATTAATTCTATAATGTTCACTATTGGAGTAGTGGAGTGTTCGAATAGCGGGCAAGAAATTTCCTGAGGAGATGAGAGTTTGAAAATATGGGAGTTTGAATTTCAGCTGAGAAATTTATAGTAGAGAAAATGAGTGATTCAAACAGAAAGACGGAAAAATACGCTTACAGGGATGCAAACGGCTAAAGAGATTGATAGAGTACAAAAGGAGAAAATGTTTATGAAAAATCTGAGATGCACATGAGATAGATCAATTGAGTCTCTTGAATGGGATAAGAGACCACATCAAGGTAAGTATTCTCATTCTTCCAAGGATGGAAGGGAAATATTGGACAGTAGAGAGAGGTCAATCAAGGCAGTCGATAAAGCCAAGAGGAACCATGAAGGGAAGGATTATAATTCCCTTAAGGAAAGCAGAGAAATATCAATTGACATTGTTGATTGGGTTGGTAGGTCCCATGAAGGGGAAGATTCTCTAGAATGCGTTTAAAAGAAGATGGGAGTATTGTATGAGCTTCGGTTAGCTTACATAAAAAATTACCGGCAAAGCTGACATCGCATAAAATCACATCTTCGGCTTTCAATTGAACCTGAATGGCATCTCTAACTTGTCTGAGCGGTGGTCCTGTGGATAACGTAGAATATCACATGGAAGGTACCAAAAAATCCAAATTTTTGAAAGTATACATGAATTAGCACTTATCAAAGAACGAAATGCCAAACAAAATGTGAACGGGATAAACTTAAGGATTCCCTGGTTCCATTTTTTATTTAAAATGATGCTCTCTCTAGATGAAACCAGTAAAAAAATTTCTTGTATTATAAATGGAAATCCAGTGACCATTTCTATGGGAAGAAAAGCATAGATACTTGCAACTACCATATTTCCACCTGCAAATCGGTTTCCCATTGGAAAAGCTAATGTAATAGCCCATTTTGCAATGCCTTTCCTTTGCTCAACCCTATACTCATTTTCTACGGGAAAACATTGCCTCCACATGTAATAATTTCATATTCTAGTCGAAAATTGGTCTTCTTATGCTAACAAATGCAGAGGACTCGTTCTCATTATTCCCAAAACATTCAAGGTCAGTTTCTCGTAAAACAGGGATTGTATAAATTTTGTTAAGATCAAGATAGAAAGAACAAAGGAGAAAAGAGGAAATTGGATGCCAAGATGGAGGAGGAACTTACAAATGAGCAAGCAGATCATGGGTCAGCAAGTAGATCATGGGGCACCTTTTCTTGTTGCAGGTTATGGAAAGGTTCAAGTTTCTTTTTCTGAAAAAAAAAGAGGGGTAGTTTTGAAAAGGAATGGCCCAAATATTTTCAAAGAAAAATGTACATTTCCAACATGTCTAATTTTGGTGTACACACATAAAAGTAATTTCGGTGCCTCAACTTCAAATCGGTGTTAATGTACAGTTAGTTGCACCAGTGCATTCTAGTTACTACGCATCGGTGCGTTTTAGTTACTATGCACTGGTGTGGTGCTATTAAGTGATGCACCAATGACAAATAAATGCAAATAGAAAAAACACAACTCTATTTTCTTCAAGTGAAAAGAAAAGAGGCAAATTGAAAAATAGGCGGCAAAATATTTTTAAAAATCTAATTTCATAAAAAAATTCTTTAAATACTAAACACTTTTCATTATTTCACTATTTTTGTTAAAATTTTCAACTAGAGATTTGCAGGAGACATACCTGGAGAAAGAGAGCACAAGAACCCTGTGGAGCAGCAAAATACGTTGGAATAGAAGTATTCATACAATCAAAACCCAAACCTCTAGTGATTCAAACCCTGTAGCATAGAATTTAAAATGATCTCGTGATTACATTTTATTATTTTTTTATTTTTTTGTTGTTTTCTCCATTTTTACCTTAAACCCTTCATTCTTTTTGTTTCTGCCCGTTCTTCTCCCTGTTTCTGCGATTTCAGAATTAGGGCTTTTCATTTTAGATTGACATCCAACCCATGAGACGAATTGCATATTCGGATCCCAATCCATGTCGGCCCTTGTGTGAATTTTTTTAAAAAGTGGATTTTTTTTTATCGGTGCGCCCCGTGTAACCGAGCACACCGCGAAAATACTGTCATAAAAAACATTTAAAAACAATTTTTTTAAATTAGTGCGCCATATCTAAAATAGGGCACTGGTGCTCTATGTTACGAGGATATCACTGTACAGTCTATTATACTATTTGTGCGGTGCATTTATAATACCCCCAGGCACCGTACGGTCTATTATATTGTTTGTGCGGTGCGTTTATAATACCCCCACGCACTGACGTCAGTGCGTACATCATGAAAGGCACACCGATTTCTTGAGATTTATTTTTTACCTGAAAATTTGACAATTTATTTATAAATATATTAATGAATGATATGGTACAAGTTTCAGATCGAAAAAGAAATGACTAACAAGAGATCAAGTAACAAAAATACTGATAACAAATCAAGAAAAGAAAAAAAGGTAAGTTCTTTGTAAATTCTTTACAAAAATTATTATTTTTGAACTATATTTAAGTTTAACAAATCTGTATTGTTTATTGTGTAGCATGCAGAGCCACAAAATGACAAAGCTCTATAAGAGTATTTCTAATCTAGGACTAGAAGAGCTTAAAAGCTTGATGGAAAAATTGCAAAAGGATGAATCAGGTGAATGAAAAAATACTATTGATCCAATATGAGTTTCTTTTTTTAATTTTCATTAATAATATACTTAAAATTATTAGATAACATGTGTCAAACTGTCTATTAATTCACATCTGTTTAATGTTCTACAGGGACCAACAACTCATAAAATGAATGTTGTTCTAAGAAAAGAAAAAAAATAGAACATGCAAATGAAAATGAATTCCTCCTTAGCTCATCTGGAGTGGTGCTGGAGGTTAACGAAAGGGGGAAAAACTTTTACAAAAGTTTGAGGGATCTAGTGGAAGGAATGTATAGGCGTTCTTTCCACTTACAATACAAAAACCAATCCAATGATTCCAAGAACCAAATTTTATGTAAATTACAGGAATAGTTTCGAGAGAATTGGTCAATGAGACAAGTCATACTTTTAATAGCAAAAACGTACAACAACAAAAAAGAAGGAATGCAAAAGTAATATTCCTTTAAATTTTTGTCTAGAATTGTTTTAAATATCACTTTTTTTATTTTTACTTTTCATATATCAATATAAAAAGTAAATAGTTTATTGTGATGTTACATTTTCAGGAAGATTATGAAAATATGAAAAGATGAACTAGCTGATATTAGAAATATGCCAGTAGGAATGTCTAAAAAGGTGTGCAAGGAGATGGTCAAAGAAATGGACAAAATTGCATCGTAGGAGGAGCCATCTCAACAACAATGTGCTTAAAATTTAATATGTAATCATTGAATTTTTCGATCATTAGGTACAATAAATAAACAATTTAGCATTAAATATTAATTTTCGAGAATTTTCTTGCATAAAAGAAAAGAAAATGGAACCCATTCAACACATAAAATAGGACGAAAAGGAAGAAAAGGGTTCATATCTAAGTTTGTGAGTGATTGTTACTTCCCTGTAACAATTTAACTAGATTTAATTTTTGTATTTTTTAAGTTGTTATACAAAAATCATCATTAAATGTCTTCAAACAGGTGCTAACATACAAATAAGAACCATCAGATGAATTGATTGAAATTGGGTTAAATATGGGTTGTGAGTATATGTTGGCATATCAGAAATTAATTATGGAATTTGTAAGCATCTATCGATCTTGTTTTACTTAGATCCGTCTATAATTAATAGAAAAAAAAAATATATATTAAATATATGATTTTTTATGGGGTATAAAACTTGCAGGAAACAAAGTATGGAACTGTGCCAACAGATGAAATTTTGAAAGATGGCATGGTACATGGCTTTGAAAAAATTATTGCTATGGTACGCCATTTTTCTTTTCGATTGACATTGATGTATATTATTTAATATTGCAATTTTCATTATTCTCACCAATGTATATACACTCATTCCAGTTTATTTTTATGTTTGTAGATGGAAGGTGAAGAAGAAGAAAAAAATAAACATTCCTGAAAATAACCCAAGTCATGGAAGTAGCTCTAGTAGTGACATCAGTTCAAGCGAAGAATGATGATCACTATGTTTGGATATCAAAGCAAGGCGTTGTATTTTTTGAAATATATGTCTATGAAATTAGACATAGTGTCCCAATTGAAAGACAAAGGGATGCCAATAACTATCCCATTTTGTATGACAAAGACTGTCTTATATATATATATATATGTTTGTGTGTGTGTGTGTGTGTGTGTGTTTTAATTTATTCTATTGCGTTCTCCATTGCAGTTCTCAAATGCACTAATAAAAATTTAATTCATATGAATATTGTTATAAGATATATATATGTGTCGACTTTTGATGAATAATGAATTTAGAAAAATCACAATAATTGCACTATCACAGGTCGATGTTTCTAAAAAATACAATATGAACACTAATGCATGTCAGTAACTGTACACCAGTGCGTTTGTATGCAGAAACACACCGGTGCATTTCTACGACCTATGGGCCCCGCAAAAATACCAAAACCAATTAAAAATCTCGGTGCGTTTGTGCAATACTGCGCACTAGTGCTTTTATGTAAGACTACGCATGAGTGCATTTGTACGGCGTATGGGCACCGCACAAATACCAATACCAATTATAAATATCAATGTGTTTGTTTGATATGGCGCATCAGTGTGTTTCTATAAGTCTACGTACTAGTGTGTTGAGACGACCTATGGGCACCACAAAAATCCCAAGACAAATAGGTACAGCCCCGAGATTTGTATCACCAACACTGGGCCCAATGCGATTTTATACCTTGACGGTCTAATGCAGGAACCTTTGACCACCCCAGGGCCACCGTCTAGATGACACGCACTGGTGCGTTGAAACCTTAGTAGCGCACCGAAGAAAAAAACATCTGTAATAACCTGGGGCCACCCGAGTTCTTAAGTTGTGTTGAATTTCCATTAAAAGCTCTGCCAAAACCTCCGTAAACATAAATGGATGTTGTAGCAAATGTTGTTTTTTGACAATTTTTGCCATTATAACACTAAAAGCCTCCTTTATGACCTTTTCTAGAGGGTCTTTTCCGTGTAGTGATTAGTCCCTTTCTCACTAATGTCCTTTTGCAAATCCTTATAGCCTTCTTCATTTTCTCAAATATTTCAACCACCAATGGTTAGTTACCTCTACTTCCTCGAAGCTTGTTTAACTTTCTCTTTAGTTTTTTTGTCCTCCATTGTCATTTGATACTTTGAGGTCTCATATTTTCCAACCCCATTGTAACTCATTCCTTAATGCAAGGTTTTACAACACCATGCTCAGTGGGTTAGTAAGAAACAATTTTTCCTTCACAGATATTTTTTTAATCCTTGTAGGGTTTGTGTTCACTAATATCTCTCAAAAAACCTTCTCAAATTGGACCTTGGATTTTGAGTATAGCTAGTACAATTATACTACAAACTAGATACAATGTATCCTTCCATTATCTGCCCCCTCCCCCCCACTCTATCCCCCCCCCCCCCAAAAAAAAAAAAAGTCTATTGATCACTTAACCAAGTGATTTCAATGCTCCAAAGTTATTGGATTTAAGATTCGACTTAATTTTATTCTTGTCCCCTAAATGGCGATGTGGGGCTTCATCAATCATATGCATCCATTCACACAAACTCACTAGAAAAATTTATCCATGAAATTTCAAATATGTCTTCATACACGAATGTCTCCTTGAATTTTTTCCATTCTCCAACAAAATAATGGGGCTTCCTCGCTAACAAATATTTCGTTCTATCATCAAAACAACCTTCCACTTGTGGTTTAGCTAGTTGTTCCTTTATTTTTCTAAGGCCTCGTAATCATGTTGTAGTACCAATAACATAACCATTTATTGGCTCTAATTGGTAAAATAGGGTCCACTTAAGTGTCTAACAAAGATTGTATTAGTTTATCATTAACATTATCAATCCTTGAAGCAATAAAGGTCTCACTTGATTAGTGTTACCAATATTTTTGATAGGTGGGGATCTCTAAATAGTGAATTTATCACGTTCTGATTCAGTGATTTCAAGTAACATTCTATATACATCCATTTAACACCATGCAATCCAACAACCATAATTTTTCCTCTAGCTATGCCATGAAATTAAATTAGAGTGTTCTAATTGATATTAATAATGGAGAGAGATTCAAGCATTAATCTAAATGTGAAGCATAAAAACATAACATATATATAAATAAATGTGGAGCTTATAAATCCAAAGTTGAACATAACTAATTAGAATGTTTTTTAGACTCAGCTAGTTGTTAGGCTCGACAATAAAATCTTAAGAGTGGGATGTGAGTTTAGGATTAGGCTTTGATTTGTGATTATGACTAGGATAATCTCCAAGCTCATTATCAAGGACATTTTTTTGAAATGAAAGTTTCAACCCATACCTCCTATTAAACTTTCAAAATAATTTTCTTCCTCATTAGTAGTACTTGTGTAATAAATGGCCACCATAAAACCATTTGTAATATCAATTTTCAACATATTTTTTTGAATCTAAAGTTATGCTTTTTATAATTAATTTTGAACTAGATTTTGATAGGTTTTTTGACATATATTATATTGGTTTTTTTGGTGCTAAACACTTTTCAACGTAATTATCAACCTAATTGGTGACCCCTATTTAAAATATGGGTGAATAATAAAGTCACACAATAGGTTGAAAAAACATTTTCATAAGTAATTTCACGGTGCATTTGAGGCATAAAAAAAAGGCTTGTAGTTGTAGTGCTTTATACATTCTTTTCTACTACTAATTAGCCATAAATATGAATATGATCACAATCAATACCATGAAAGGGGAATTGGTTGCCCTTGGTGAAGAGATAGAGAGGTTGTAGATGATCATAGAGGTTGGGAAACTAAGGAATCTTTCACTTATTGGTTAAATTGTTTATTAGTTGTTTGAGAGGCAGAATTTAATATTCAAGTTATTACTGGAAATAATTCAACAAATTGGACTCTTCCTACCTATACTAAATAGAATTGGAAGGGAATACAATACCTATGGCATTTCTGAGCATAATAGGGAAGATATTCATTATGTCGTGTAGGGAAGTGAAGGAGAGTGTCATTGACATATGCAGGTTAGTTCATATGTGCAATTATTTGTAATGAAAGAATTAACCATTCCATGAGAGAAATGAGTTGGGTTGAGTGATTCAGAGCCTATATCTTACATTGATTTTCCATAGTTACCTCATAATACAACTTGGGGATGACACCTACAGTAGATTCCTATGACTAGGAGGAAAATTGCTCATGTGCAACTACTTTCCTTGGACCATTCTTAGTTAAAAAATAAGTTTCTATTAAATGCAATTGAATATTATTTATTGTAATAAATTTACATGGATTATGCATGTTATGTGTGGTCAAGTTTAATTAAACATATATTCTTGGTTTCTATGAAATGTTAATGAATGCTCATTTAATCTCGTTGCATTTTTATTACTAAACTTTATGTGTGCATTTGAATGAACTACAGACCTTCCTAAGAAAACCATATTTGTGTTATAATAGACAAATGGTCTCTCAAGAGCCAAAATTTTAATGGTGTGTAAGTTTTTATCCATCCATGGTTGAAAATCCATGGGATGGAGATTCCACAACACTTTCTACCCCTTAAAAGTTTTTACTTCTTACTAATGTCTAATTTCCACTTTAACTAATGCGACCAATTTATTAAGTAGGCTTGCCATTTTTTTTTAATTTATCTTGCATGTTTTCATTCCATTCATCCAATCATCGAGTCATCTCCCAAATACACAAACAACAAAATATGAGATGTTCACAATATTGAGTTTTCTTAGTCATTTAAGATCCAATAGTAGATGAATTGGCATAATTTATTTGTAGCTTCAAGGATAATTGAAATGATTCCTTTCATTCACACATGTTATTAGGTTTAGCTTCAAATACTACAATTACTTTTGTTCAAGACCTTATTGGTCTCCCAGATTTGACTATGATTACATTGGATTAAGAGGTGGAGAATGAAAATATAGAAATTAAAACCATGATTTTTTAGTCCTTCCAACTTAAATAAGAGATACTTTTTTTAATGAGAAAAGAGTGCAAGAGAAGTTGGTGAGATACTTTGTGCCGGTTTAAGTGATCCCATTACCAATCCAATGTATTCCATTAAAGCACACACCCTTTTAATACTAGGCAAGTGTCCCATCTATATTGTAAAACAATAAAAGGGAGAAAGTTAATATAATTGAATGAAATTGAAAAAAATCAACCTTCAACCCTTATTTCTCCATAAAAATGAGTAAGGGGGATTAAATATAAACAAGTATATTGATTTTTAAAAATGTTATTTAAATCTACAAATTATAACAACCTTATTCACTACTCTTTTTTATTCTAATTTATACTCTTTATTTTCTATTCTAAATTAAGCTATCAATATTACGTATTTCAATATAATTTAGAATTGAAACATCCTAACAAATGATCAAAATTAGTCACCAAAATTTCACTTCAAATTTTTTTAACTAATTATCTATTAACATATAAAAATGGCAAGGAAATTTAGTCAGACATGAATTATAAGGAACTAAAATTTTGTGTCACAATCAAAATTCCTAATAACTATTAAACATAAAAATGCACACATTCACACCACAGGAATTCCTAGGTACTATTAAAGATCGACATGGACACATTCACACCTCTCCCGATGAGGGAATTTAAATTTTGTTCCCTTTTCATCTCACCATTTCCATTTTATAAATTCTCACAAGTTCTTCACACGTGAATTCTTCAATCCATTCCAGACCTGCAGGCTTCTAGATCTACAAGGTAGAGTCTCTAATTCACATGGCACATTCTTCAATCCATTCCAGACCCGTGGGCGTCTAGATATGCAAGGTATCATCTTGAATTCACATTCCCATTCACCAGGTATGTATACATGATTATCACTACAATTCTAAAAGGTCGATTATTTAGAATAAAATGGAAAATAAAATGGCGAGGTCTATGAATACATTTCACTGAGGAGGTGGAAACTATCACCTACAAACAACATTATGTCCTCCCCCTTACACCACATTGTCTCACTTAAAATTTCTTCAACCCCCTAAGATCCCACTTTGAACGATCCATGGTGGTATTTGAATGACGGACCCCTCTAAGAATAATTCAAGAACAATCCCATCTTCACCAAAATTATTTTCAATGATTTCAACTCAATGAAATTTGTCAATGAGGCCCTCAACAATAGATCTGTGGTCTCAAGCATAGATAATCTAGTTGAAGGGACTCATTTACTTCTTTCTAATGATTTCAACTGAATGAAATTTGTTATCAAGGCCCTCAACAATATATTTTTAGTCTCACGTTGTTGCAGATGAAATTTCCTTTTGGTGTATCATGAACTGTTCGGCAGATTACAATAGAGGGATTCCTATTGTGGAGAAACCTCACCTCATGAGAATGATTTTTAAGAGGGATAATGTTATACCCAATATTTTATTGAAGGTTAAGCTGGTACTCACTGATCGCTCTATGGAAGTGCACATTTTCATGCTTATGCAACATGATTAACTGCCCGTGATTCAAGTAACATCAACGACGTCCCAGGGGAGATATCTGAAAATAGTATTATTGATATCTAGAATTTTGTGAAGGAATATACAACACTAGAAATGTCAACTTTTCATTTCACTGGAAAAATGATTCGAAATTTGAAGGAATGATTAGGCGCTTCATCTTCACTGGTAGTAGTTTTAGCGCATTTCTGGAAATCAGTATGAAAGCCCCACAAGTTCCAAATAAAGAGTCGTTGCCTTTGAATGGGTAGCTGAAGGTAGAGACAGAGTGAAACCGCCATTATCTCAAACACATTTTTGGAACTGTGTATCCATGGGTATTAGCTAGACTATCATGAAGTAGTTGTTTTAGCAAGAAATCGTCTTTGTTGCATCTCTCATCCAAGAAATCATCAATTCCTGCACCAGATAAGAGCACATCAATAATCAGATTGAGTGGCCTGAGTCTCATCTGTACAACAAGAGGGGTAGATTTATTTATTTTGGACATGTATTATACATTCTCCCAAATTTCATGTTTATGTGATAGACCATGGATTTGGAACCCCATCGAATGTGTGGGAGGAATTTATGAATTTATGAAATTTATTTGAAGGGATTAACTTAATCGAAAATCAGTAAGAAATGAAGCCTATTCATAGCATGACAGGTTGGTTTAAGAGATGCAAAGCTTAATGGAGGTCAAGGGTGTTTTGAATGCAGTTCAATATTAGGTTAGAGTCCTGCAAGGGTCGGTGCAGAGAGTTAGGTCTAAGCTTTCAAAGCCCTACAAATAGCTCAGGTTAAATTCCCAACAACTTTGACACCTCGATGATACTGTTGAGATTTTTAAAACCACTATTAGGTTTATAAGAAAGGTGAGAAATATGAGAGAATTAATGGATTCTAAAGGTGTTGGTAGCAAGTTGGACATCATGAAATTTTCGTTAATGTATAATGAAATATAAACCCTAAGAAAGGAAGCAATTTTTTTGGGCATTAATACTGTCAATGAGGAGATCCTCTAGTTAATGAAAGTAGGGAACTGATTGTGATCAAAGCTAATGAAGGTTTTTGAGAGCAGAATGGAAGCTTTGAACCAAGTTGTTCTGCAATGAGACATTTGAGGTAGAATTTGTCAGATAAATTTTTAGTCATTTAATCTCTACAATGATTTTTATAGATCCACTTTCAATGCTTACAAATTGGTCCCCATGCAGAGATCTCAAAATGTATGATTTTTAGCAGTTCACAACTTTTGTGTACATGGTTGATAACTATCCAATTCAATCATCCTCCCATTTATTTATCCCACAAGTCTCCTAAGCTTTATAGTCTATTCCTCTCTTAGTTAACTTCTTTCCCGCAAAAAAAGTTATTAAACCAATATGTACTTTCTATGAAGGAAAATTCCAATTCTATGTTGTTTCGAAATCCTATCCATTCCTTGGACCAAAAAAATCCCAATATATTTTATTGGACACTATATTCCATGGCTAAAAATCATCTTAAAAATCCCTAGCCTTGAAATTGAAGAAGTGTGGGTCCATCAACTACATCATCGATCTGAAAGAACACAAAGAACCATTTATGCCATATGCATGGATAGAATCCTATAGGAAATGGTGGACACGAACATTCCTTTGACCCCTCCCATTCATGGAAGCTCTTATTTTCCACCTAGCAACAAATGTTAATCTTTCTGTAATATCCCAAAATGGGAACTGTCAGCAAGGCATGACTGGAAAATGCATTTTCCAGGAATGGTTGCTACAAAAATGAAAATTAGAAATTGTATCCCTTATATCTGAGTATATAAGTCCTAAATCCAATATGGTATCAAAAAAAAATCCTTTTAGGTGGGTTAAACAGATCTCCCACACCTAGATTTCTTGAAAAGATGCCCCAAAGAGGGACTGCAGCAATATATAAACTCATTAATAGATATTTAGTGTAAAATAAGCCCATAGGAAATGTTAGCAACAGATATCCATCAATCCAAGATATAGCAGCAAACTATACTTCATTTTATGATCCAAAAGTTGGGGAAAAGCAACAATTTATGCCATAAAAAGGTTAATTTCAGATATGAGCGTAACAATAAGGGAAAGTGACTGAGGGATATCGTATATTAGGTCATAAGAGACTTAAATATCAAATTTGAGCCCAAAACAATGACTCTAGCTATATTAAACAATTCTACCACCCCCGATATAGCTTAAAAATGCCCAATCCCCATGACTTGTGGTGTGCAGAAACTTCTGAAGCACAGGAAACGTGATTTTCTGAAGGTGATGGATGCATTATAGTATTTAATTTGGTAAATCAGATCAATATCATGGTTTATACAACTTTCAATAGGTAAACAGAAGAATTACACGAAGAAACCCTCAAGAAAGAGGTGCTGCAACAACAAGATGGGACTGCAAAGCCTGAAAGCATTATTTTATTGTTGCTACAGATGATATATATTAAAAATCAGATATGGAGAAGATCTATACACAAAAAGATAGATCCAATATAGATCTGTGTACTATATGGGCTCCTTAATACCTTCCCCTTGGGGATCTGAGAAAATCATGAACATCAGTGAGTAGATCTGAGATCTAAGTTGCAGTCCTACAGTAATATTCAGGAATTGTGCATTAAATAGAACCATATTCAAATCATATCTTAAATTAACATGGATTGTATGGCCAATCCATGGATCACCACAGTGCAAGGAAAACTCCTCAACACTAGAGATCACTCCTCCAAAACGTTGCTCAAAACCCTTGCAACTTCCCTCTTGAAAATAACACAGTTATGGGAGAGAAATTGTGCTGCTTGCTTTAGTACTAAAGAGGCCTGATGCCTAGATCTGAAAATGCAGCTCTAATGATCCAATACACTCTTCCAGGAGGTTAAAATACACACTCACTGAGAAGAGGCAGTAGATTTTCCTAGATCTGAATAGATCTAGCTTCCACTACTGCAGCTTAAAAAAAAAATAAAACCCTCAACTGGATCTAAATTATGGTTCGAAGATGAAGCTTGGCCCAAGCCTTATAGTGGAAAAGATATAACAAGTCTCCTCCAAGAGCTACTCAAGAAAGGAGGTGGGATTCTTGACCAAGAACACCCAAGTGCTAAACAGCACTATTCTCAACTAAACAACTAGAGAATGAGGTTTTTCTAAACAGAAAATACCTTCAGAAATATCAAATGATCAACCCCTCTCTTGGTGTCCTCATCCTTCTTTTATAATGTGGGAGCCTTGCTAAACCCTAAACCAACTTGATGATTTAGCCTCATTCACGTGAGTGACCTCCAACATGAACTGTGTTGTGCCTTTAGGAGATACATTGCATGTAGACAGCACTGTGGATTTTGTCCTGTTGACCCAGTCAAGTGGCCCAGCCTTGTTCACACTTAAGTGTGTTTATGAAAGTAGCTCAGATTTAGCTTGTTTCACATTGAGCATTGATTTATTTTGATGTTTAGGAGTCATTATTGGTCCTCCTTTACAATTTTATTCATAAGTATGAAAAAAAAAACAAAATTGAATATTCCTATTAGCTTGGGCTAATTAGGAATATTGCACTTTGATCTTGCATATCAATCAAACCAAGCCCTTCGGCCTACCTAGATATTTTATAGATTGGAGATGATACTAGTAGGATATTTGTCTTTTCTCCATCCTCCTTTGAAGGAACCACCTAATGAATATCTCTAATATCCTCTACCTTGTTGTAGACAGAAAGAGGTAAGAAAGATAGTGAATATGATTTTATTCCAAATTTATATCTGTTATTATGATTCTTCCAATGGGTGGTATATCTAAGTGACTCATTTCTTAAGATTGTTCTCAATCATAGTCAATATCCAATTCCAGAGGTCTGCTGAAGATACATCAATTCTAACCATAATACCTAGGTGCCTTATAACTTCCATGGTTGAATGAATTTCCATTTTATAACAATCTAGTGAGGAAAGTCACCATGCCCAATAATAAGAACCTCCATCGTGATCCTCTCCAAACGTTGCTTCTAATTCTTGAGTGAAGATTTCTAGACACTTCATCATTCCCTCTACATAATTTCAGTGAACTGTGGGATGAGATCAAAATTATTCCAAAATGTATATTAAGCAACTACTCTCCATGAGGAAAGAGAATTCATGAAATTTTTCCTTGCAATCAAGTAGCATCAATGATATATCCACAAGTATCCATTGAAATAACATACAAATAGGGATCCAAAGGAAACCTATTCATGATAGACCTTTGTAGAAGAATCACCTCTAACAAGTTCCCATTGACACAAATTATAGATTTTTATTGTGAAAATAACAAAAATCAACAGTCTTCATTTATAACATTTTTTTCATGATTTAATACTTTTTTTTATGAAAATTTAAATAATTACTTTTAAAAAAATCACATATGGAAATATTTCGAGGGAAAGTAGAACCATAATAAAATCCATCAATTTCTATGTAATTTACTATTTTCCGAAGTTCCTACCATAGTAGCAAATAATGTTAGAAATGAGAAAAAAATTATTTTTCTATCTCTTGTTCTTTCCTGCCTCAACTAAATATACACATCCTTTCTAGTCCTATATTTTTTTCAACCATGTTGCCAACATATCCATGGAAAAGGGAAATTTGAGAAAAATATAATTTGGTTCATTTTCAATGTTTGACCTCAAATTTCTTGAGGTGAAACAACTATACAAGCCAGGTATGTATGCATATTTCCAGTTGGTCACATGCAACATGCATGGAACTAATGAAGGTAAGATAAAATATTAGATCAGGGATATATATTTCTATGTCTCTCACAAGGTGAAACAAATCTGGAATCCTAGCCAGGTATGTATGCATCTTACTAGTTGGTCATATGCAACATGCAGGGAACTCAGAAAGGGAAGAGAAAAGATTGGATAAGAGATATATATTTCTCTCTCTCTCTCTCTCTCTCTCTCTCTCTCTCTCACACACACACACACACACACACACACACACACTATATATATATATATATATATATATATAGTGAGAGAGAGTGTGTGTGACAAATTCGCATCTATTTATTTTTCTTTTTGAATCCATTAATGTTCATGGTATCTTTTTCTCTCTTATTACATTAATTCAAGTTACCAGACTTAAATTTACTTAGTTCTTTTTTTGACCCACTAGTCAAGATGGACACAGTACTCGGAAAAGACCCACCAGAAAGTTGTCATCTGTTTATTTTTTTCTCTGAATCCTCCGAACTTTAATGTGTATTTTTCTTTGAGCCCAGTGATCTTCAAATATTTTTTGATCCTCATTGTGTTTGAGCCAAATTTACCAGAATTGAATTGACTCAAGGCCCATTTTCACCCATTAGTGAAAATTGGCTGAGTACTTGGCAATGACCCGCTATTCAACATTGCAGTGACTTGGAATATAGAAAAATTAAAAAAATTATTGTCATGAAAAATAGAAAATTTGGCATTGAATTTACCCTAGCTAAAATATAGCATCATAAAGTTGAATATAACATAAATATAAAATATCAAAGAGTATTTTATATATGTATTATCAACTTACATCAAAATTTCCATGGATCATGGTAGTAAGTTATGACCTTAATGTACAAGGTTCAATATGTTCAATGTCAAGAGTCAAGTGTGAAATCATCTGACAAAATAGTATACTACATATTAAATATAACAACCCAGGAATGAGTGCCAACAAAATGCCATCCTATCCCTTTCCCTACCTTAGAATATTTCATTAACAACATGAATTCATCCTCTAAAAACAATGGCTCTTGTGAATCATAATTCCTAGCCTTGCTCAATAGTCCACTTTAAGGTTACATGGAAATTGTAGTAAAATTAATGTCGCCTAAATGTGAAAGAATTTATGACCTGGATTCGACCCATAAAACTTAGCTATGTATTTCTAGAACTCACTAGATTCACCCTATTCTTAACAGTTTGACTCAACTAGTCGAGGTCTGGCTAATTTTGGATGAAACTGAGTTTCCTAGCTAATTTAAATTAGTTTATTGCTCTAGCCTAGTCAAACTAGAAATTTCTAGTCAACTTGTCCTAGTCTAGTAAATATGATTTGAACATGGTTGCGTTATTTCTATTGTTATCTCAACAAAATAGTGCCACTTTTCCAAAAAATTATACTTGACAAAGACGATTGTAAATAATGATTCTCCAACATGACAGGAAATGGTTTCAACAATGATCTAATAAAGCTTTATATTCAAAATGAATATCTTGACACCCAAATTATGAAAAGCTTTCTTTCAATATAATAATGTTGAGAAATATTTCTCTACAAAATGATTTCTTGTCTTCTTGAGTGCCAATCTTTTCAGGACTTGAATAGTACATCGGTAATATATGTAATTCAATCTAGGAATTTACATAATCATAAAACCTTTGGAGAAGAAAATTTGGCTTGGGGAGAATAATATGAAACCAGATGTTATTCCCATTTATGAACCTGAGCTTTGAAATTGTTATGATTACATGATATTGCGCCTAGCTCGAGGTCCAAGTATGTGCTTTATTTTTAGATTCCATTTCATACTTAACAAAGTCTAACAAATAGATTTGGTTTCCTAGTTTCTTGTGTTTTCTTTATGAAAAATACCAGTATAAAATAATTTTTAAATAATGTTATTCTTCTTGAGATGTAAAAAGAGGCATTTGAGTTGGCGGAGCTTTTCACCAGGCCAATCTCCATGACCTAGGTTTTTCTAGTTCTGTTGTCGGCTTCCCACAACAATCCTTCCCCCCCAATCAAATCTACTACAACCCACTACCTTGACAGCTTCAGGCTTTCCGATGACTGAGTCTAGTGTGGGGGTAGCTGCTCCCCCCCTACAGGCCAGCTTCCAACAGGGATGGCAGCAAGGGCTGAAAACGTCAATCAACACAACTCTAGCCTGTCTCAAGAAGACACAGGGGTGACACCCATAGCACAGAAGAATAACACTCAAGCAGCAGCAGTAGAGAACATGAAACCTGCCACTTGCATACCAAAGGAAACCAAGAAAATATTGATTGAACTCCCTACGCATCGCATCAATGGCAGAATTAAATTCACGAAATATCATGCATTGATAGGAAAGTTCATGGGCTTCTGGCCCATAGAAAAATAATTGAGAGGATGGATAGCCTCGAAATGGAAACTCAAAGGACACATAGAACTGCAAATGTGTGCTAAAGACTTCTTCAACATTCTCTTCACTTGCTCTAAATACAAGGATAGGATTATGGATGGAGGGTCATACTTCTTCAACACTGGAGACCTCTACTTCTAACCTTGGAGTAAGCGCTTCAACCCATATAAACAGGATGTAGCCTGGGCATCGGTTGGATCCAGCTCTACTCTCTCCCCAAATACTATTGGGCCAAACTTACCCTCCGAGACATAGGAAATGCGCTAGGTGAGTTCGTCAAGACTGTAGAAGAAACCAAAATCAACCACTATGCAGCCTACACTCGCATTTGTGTCTACATGAATCTAGTCGAACTTCTCCCAGGTGAGGTAAGTATTTTGCATGAAGAATTTGAAAGGACTCAAACTGTTGATTGTTAGTCATCAATAATTTTTTCATTTTTATAGATGAATAAATGCTTATCCTAGATTTCTAGAAACAAAATTCATGAATATTGTGAGTTCTAGAAATCTCACTGCCTTCATTATCCTTAGGATAATTTTTTCACTATTTTACTATCCTATCATGTCATGGTCATTCTATCACTCCTAGAATATCCATCATGGGCTAATGCCACTTATTTTCATTGTGTTTTTCCACCTCTAACCTTAACACTCTTTTTTTACTTGCCTAACCCTTCCACTTCCACCTTGGGTTGCCAAGTAGCCTAACCTTTTCCCCTATTCACAAAGTGCCTCAAGCATTGGTGGTCTCAAGCTACCCTTCTATGCTCTTTATATAAATCAAAATCAATAGTTTTCGGTCTGCACTGCATAAATTTTGTCATAAGCTCTGTTTTACAACTAAAGACAACAAGTCAAATTTTCAGCCAAAGACCAACCCAAAGAGCTTCTCACTAGGTCATTTAGGGTTTCATAGGTTATAGGATTTTTTTGGTGTTCTAAAACACTATTTTTCTTATTCCAAGAAGATGAAACCAAATGTGAGAGAAGGTCAAGTAATTGTTTGTACAAATTACATCAAAAGACCTTCAAGAAGGATTACTTTGCCAAAGACAACATTTTTCCAAAGGATAATTATGCATCTTAAAAATTTCTGCAAGAATGATTGAGATGGCTATCATGCAAAAAATGTGGTAAGGTAAGAGGCAAGCTCATCATTAAGGACAGGCATAGCAAAGGAGAGGCAGTAGGCCTATGTTCAAAGAGAATCATGCTTTTCAGGATTGATTGGCTAAAGAGTGTTGCCAAAAAAAAAAGCTAATGCAAAAGGCCACAAGGACAAAGGCACATCAACACAACCAAGCACACATTGAAGATTTTTAGAATTTATAAATGAAAAAGGGAAAAAGGTGGGATGAACTGAACAAAAATGAATGAACTTGAAAGGGCTATAGAAAACTTAGGAGACAACACTAATTTTTTTTCTCTAACAACCCTAAAACCTAAAGTTTTGGAAGGATAAGAAAAGTAGGTGAAATAAGGATGATGGGCCTCCATCATGACAACAAAAGGTTAAAGAATATATCAGAAGGTGATTCCTAGGGTTTCCTAGGCAACAATGCTTCACTACATCAAAAGGAGAAAATGCAGAGAGTATCAGTATGAGGGAGACTAAGCCTTCAAGTAAAGTCAATTGCCCTCAAAATTTTCAAAAGGAGAAAAAAATAAGGTTGAGTGTCAAAATTGAAAATCAAGTTGAGCATGAGATCACTGTTGAGTAACTAGGACTGTCAAACTCCAAGAATGACGAAGGCAACAAAAACAAATGTGTCATAGGAACCCGCAAAAATCAGAAGTGGCCAATGGAAGACATAGCAGACATAATTTGTAGTCTTTGTCAAAGTGAGTGTATCACAGTTAAAAATAGTAAGGAGATAAGAAGAGCATGTTTTTAGGTCACTAACACTCAGACATTTCAAAAGGGGATGAAAACAGGTTTTTCAATTTCCTAGTGCAAACAAGGAGAGGATTAACAATGCCAACACTTCCAAAGTTAAATGAGACCTCTTCATATTTTTAGCACACCCTCACCAAAAGAAGAAAAATCTCTTTGGCAAGTTGAAAATCACCTACAAAAAGGGTCACAGGAAATCAGTGAAACTCATAAAGTGACAAAAACCAACTTAGCAAAAGTGGGTTTTCTAAAATTAATTTATCTTTCAAAGGGCATAAAGGCTCCTCAGTTATCTTTCAAACTCACTTGTCATTTTTCAAAGAAAGAAAACCTTCAGGAGAAGATTCAAATTTTTTTACTGTTCCAAACCACAAGGGAGGGAAAGTGAATAGATTTGAACCCCAAAGCATAGTGGCTATCACCTCATCTCCCATGATCCTCTCATGTTTTCATAATCTAAGGTGCTTCCATTTTTGTGAGAGAGTCAAGCAAGTGCAAAGCCACCTAGAGATTACAAGGATTTTCATTTTTAACCTGCACAAAAAATAATAAAGCGTTGTAGTATTTGTTGGAACAAGGTCTCCTACGAGCTGTGAATCTGGTCCAATTTTGTATATTTTTTATTATATTTAATCTAGCGCAGGGGTTTTTGGGTGGGCCAAAGCCCCGAAAGCATTGTAATGGGTCAAAGGGTAGAACTAGAATCCGCAAACCATGGTTTGTGGACCATAGGAAAGATTAGGCTAGATTGTTATAAATAGAGGAACATTTTGAATTGTAAGGTAGAAAAATAAGGAAGAAATATTGATGGGAATTGTGTTTTAGTAGATCTGTTTGGGTTTTTGGGGAAAGGACTCCTACTGGGTGTCTGCACGGAGATCCAGAGTCTTGTTGTGTGCGGACCCTGCTGCTGTGTGCGCAGGTGGGGATGGGTATTGTAAGAAGGAATTGATGAATGGATGAATAAGAAAGGTTGTTTCAGAATTTAATCTATGTGTATTGTGTATGCAAATCATTGGTAATTGTTGTATTATGTGTATTCTATATTCAACTGCAAAAGTTCTGTGTAAGTGCTTTTGCTGCTTCTAGATCTATTTTTTCTATTTTATGAGATACTAAGCTACTGTCTTAGAACAATATAATCATCAAGCACCATAGTATAGTTAAACTTGCGCCCGTGGATGTGAAAGGAGACCTATAGATCCTGCTCGAGAAGGGTCGATCTAGACATCACCGGCAGGATGCAGCTCTGCTTGCCTTACCTATCCTTTCTCAAGGTGTGAAAACTTGGTTCCAGCACCCACCCATACTAATTTGGGTGATACTTTGACCTGTGCAAGTAGGTCACTGCCAAAAGGGCCAGTAGTATAGGGGTTTGTTAGCAAACCTTGAACTCTGACCCTAATTCAGAACCCCTCGAGCCAAAAAATGGTTCCGTTGCTGGGACCCGAAGCATTTTGAGGAAGGGATCGGGTAATGACAAGAGAGTATTGGAAGCCTAAAAGGAAGTAAATTGAGGAGTGGTTCGAAAATCAGATTCAGGAATTTGCAATAAAAGAGAATCGTAGCATGAAGTTAACGACGGAAAAGTGGAAAAACAGGTACATTCCTACAGAAAGCTATGAAATTTTCTTTCTGATGTTTGCAATCGAGCTTTAGGAGTGGCTAGCTAGGCTTGTATAATTCCAGAAGATTTGGAAGGATGAATGAGTCACTCAATGGACTCCATAGTTGATCCAACAACTGGAGAGGACTGATAATACCATCACTCGCACAGTGGATCACTGGGTGGACAGTGTGCTAGGAGGATTTGTGACAGAATTATCTTTTGATTAGTTTGTCTCCTACTCTGAGGCCGAGCGGATATTCTTTAAAGGGTTCCGGGGTAAGTTTCCGAAGACATTACCTTTGCTGATTAAAATATTAAAAAACTCAGAAACAGGTTATTCCTCTCTTTTGAGATTAAGATATGACTATGCAAGAAGAGTATTCTGTGTAGTCATACAGATTGAATGACCTCTGATCCAGATGAGAGCACGATATGCAGTGGTAAATACTATCAGACCAACGTTGACGGGGAAATATCTTCTTATAACCCTCTGCAGGAGGCAGCTGCGCAAAGCCCTCCGGCTACACCACCATCCAGGCCACACAAAGGTAAGAAATTGCCCATACCACCACCTCCTCCAGACTGTGATATGGTTGCACACTTGAAACTACCTACCTTCAAGGGGGTAGGGGATGAGGATATGGACCGATTTTGGTTTGTAGCAGATTCCGTATGGACTGCGCAAAATGTGACAAACAATACGGTGAATAGGGCACAACTATCCCTAGCATTTGAAGAAAGAGTGTTGGACTGGTATATACGATACACCTCTCAGAATGGGAGTGCATCTATTCAAGATATTAAGGATGCTCTAAAGTAACAATTTTGAAAGCCAAAATTGTACTCTCAATTGGTACCAGAAGTGAAGGACTTCAAGCAAGGTGCATCTGAGTCTGTATGGGAGGCTAATCAGTGACTGAATAAATCAATCAGGGAAGGAGTATTTGAGTATGACGATAGACAATATACAGAATGGTTCATTGTTATGTTGTTGCCCCACCTGCATATGCCAATGAGTCACCAAACCTTTGAGTCACAGGAAAAAGCTGTGAAAGTCACTATGAAACTAGAACCTGTTCCCAAAGAAGATACTTCGTTAGGAGTACATCAAATTTAGGAGCAGCTCGGAGCTATGTACATGCAAATTCAGAACTTGCGAGAGGAACGAGGAAAAGGAGTCAGCGCAGATTTATGGTGCATACGATGTCGGGTATCGAGCCATACGAAGGATCAGTGCCCTCTATTGGCAGATTACATGCAGGAAGGTGGACCTAATCTGGTCCACCTAGGAGCAAATGGGGAACCCATCCTATCACGACCAGGCTTGAACGGACCTGCGATGTGGTGCGATGACTGCCATGTAGTGGGGCTGCATGATATGAAACATTGTCCTCGGCTAGGTGCATATGTCCTAGAACTGAAGCAACAGTGATGCATGTTTTGCTGATTGGTAGGAAACAATGAGCAGAACTGTCGCACTTACGACCTGATGATAGATCGCAGGAACTTTTATAGGGTACAATCAGACCCTGCGTCTCCTAGATCCCCCATGGGATTTGGTGGCTCTTCAGCAAGGGGTAGGGTAGGTCGAGGAGGAAGCACGAGATGAGGACATGAGTAGCTAATATGTTATAACTACAGGGAAGTAGGACACTTTGCAAGGGACTACCCAAATCCTATAAGGAAATCTTGAAAATATTGTAGACAATTAGACCATGTGGTTGAAGATTGCCCAATTTTAATAGCCAAAATGTAGGAAAAGCAGCCCATCCCCATGCAGAATGTGCAAAGAGTTAAATCCGAGCTAAGGAACATAGACCCAAGTGTGAAAGTCATAACACGCAGTGGGATGGTCACCCAACAATCGAAGGAAGAGACTTCCAGGAATCCTCTGACCTATCAAGAAGGATCAAACATAAAGAAGGGACAAGAGACAATGGTCGTAGTTGACCAGGACCTCACTTAGAAAGTAGCAGCTACTGCACAGGTACCAACACACCCGAAGACAAATGAGGGGGTTGAGCCCTTTCTGTAGGCATGTCTGACGCTACTACTTAACCCAAAGGTTGTAGAGAACCTCCAAGCATTAATGAATAGCTGCGCAGCGCAGCCCGATCCGACTCCCGGGACTAAGGATGTACACAAACTATATAGGTATAAAAGATGAACCAGAAGAGAAATGCAGATGACTGCACATATTGGTGACTATGAGATGGATCAAGTAATTTTTTACCTCCAATCAGATGCAAACGTATTATCGAAGAAAACATGCCAACGAATGGGAGAATCTAAATTGGAATGGTCCACCATCTAGCTGTGCATGGAAAATCAATAGAATATCATCCCTCTGGGAAGGCTGCTGAAAATCATGGTAGATATCGCAAGAGTAAAGGTCCAAGTTGACTTTGAGGTAATATAAATCATGGAAGATGTGGATCCCTACACTGCACTCCTAGGACTGGACTGGGCTATAGATATGGGGGGTGTTATCAATCTCAAAAAGCACAGCATGGTGTTTGAAAATAACGACACAGGAGTAATATTATCACTATATCCTGCAGAAGGAACACGGTATACAGAGCCAGCGCAGGATGCGGAGGAAGTGGATCACATCTACAAACTCACTATGCAAGACAAATATTGGATTAACCCCATGGCAGAAGGAGTAATCTACTAGGAAAAGGATAGTGAATGATTTTTTGACTCCGATGGGGAACTAGAGAATTGGCAGGGCGAGTTGCATGAGGTTTCAGTGCTACGATGTCTTTGGGTCACAAGGAACTTCCGCTGCATCTACGCCAAGGTAATAGAACTGCCCTACTTTGGGGACTTGGGTAACATTAAGGAATTTTTATGTGCATTTGAAGCAGAAGTTCCCAAGGGATGCAGGCTAGGGGCCCTTAAGCTAGCCCTACGTAGAATTCCTGCGCGCTGTTGGGATATGCATGGGAAGGTCTTCCACAATTGGGAGGAATGTTGGGATAAGATGATCCTGCGATTTTAAGCTCCAGCTGGGAGACGGATCCAAACATTCCTTGGGTCAGAAGACCCACAGCGATATTTTCTTATTTGGGAAACGCAATGGTGCAATATAACCCCAAAAGAAATGGTTCACTAATTTATCCATGCCCTAGGACTGCATCTAGTTACATGGTATTTAGATGGGAATCTACATCAGCGCACACGCCACTGGGAGAATTTGCAGGATGAGTTTATGTGGACATTTAGGGTGAAATATGGCATAGGGGTGCTCGACGCAGCTCTGAAGAACATGGACGCCTTGACTAAGGGAAGATCATGCCTATACATCTCAAGGGGAATGCTGGTACTACACATGGTTGAATACTGGAGCCTTAGCCCAACAGAAGGAAAGAGTGATCCCTGAACTATCCCAACCACAATGCTGGACGGTGTTAGTCATTAGTATTTTTCACCTGTTGACGATGAATAGTTTTTAAAGCCAAGTTTTCTAGAAGTTGACCTCAAATTTTTCAAAACTATCATCTAGAAAACACCCCTAAACAATTTATGTTCTCCTACCTTTTCCAGTCAGCCTATGATGAGAAAAAACCTAGTTGTCAAGTCCTATCTAGTTTCAGTCATATAATCCTGTCCATGAGTTGTCATAAGCTAAAGTTATCTATTGTCATTTACCCTCATCCCTAGGTCATTCATTAACCACATGTTGATAAGAATGTCAGCCACCCTACCTCTGGTCATATGCCATTTTGAGATATAATCATACCAAAGAGAATACTCAAAATCTATCAAAGATCTCCCCTAAGTTAGGAAGTGGTGCTTTAAGGAATTCCTTCCTTTGCAAAAACATCCTGAGCCAAAATATTTTGTTCAATACCAGCCAACCCTGAATTAGCGCTTAATCTGCAAAAAACAAAGCTTCATACACTCATAGGTCGTGCCACGAAAAGGTCTTGATGTCTCAGTAGTACATATTTCAAAAGCCAAACTGATATAATGTTGATCTACAATGTTTCAATGTCTCTATCAAAAACAGAGATGTACAAGTATTCTAGAAGACATTGTCAAGCTAAACATAAGAACACAACTACTTCTCATGTTGACTTGAGCCAGGGATAAGAATACTAGTCAGAGAGAAAATTCAATAAGCCTTTGCAAGCACAGTCAAGAAAGGTTAGTAAGTAATGACTAGCCATCAATTACTCTACAAATACAAGTCATGTGGCTCCTGGTTTAAAAGATTCACAAGGATATTCCAACCACAAGATACATATCTCAGAACATGCCTCTTATAGCATATTGTCAAATTTTCACTTTATTACTTATTGTGACATGCCAAGAAGAGATATGTATTACAAGTACAGATGACACAGTTTGAGAAAGGGATGAAAGATCATGATTGTGTTAACCTCCTCCAAACATGAGCAGATGGTTGGGTCACTTGTTGTTAACCTCCTCCAAACATGAGCAGATGGTTGGGTCACTTGTTGCAAACCTCCTCCAATATAAAGAGCAGATGGTTTTGGAATATTATGTTAACCTCCTTCATTTAAAAGCAGATGGTTTGGAACATGATAAAGGCCTCCTTCATTTAAAAAGAAAAGGGTCAGGAATAGAGGTATAGCCTTATTCAAAGAGCACAAGACTAACAGTGTTTCAAATGGCCTAAAGACCTATTTACACGACTTCCTCCAAAGGATGAAACAAATGATACCTCAGTAGTGTTTCAAAGGGTGCTTAAATGAGTTTATTGTTGAAAGGATAGATTTGAAATTCAGTGACAAGCAATTTAAGGTTTATGAGTTGAATTTTGGTGTCAAACATACGCCAAGCAGTGATATTATGATGTTCAATAAGCTTTGTTTTTCTTGTCCATAAAGGTCTTCTTCAAAAGTAACCAGAGGCTAGAATGTCCAAAACTTGGAACAAGCTCATCAAAATGACAGGAAGGATATGACACAATGATTCAAGTTTAAGACACCTTTCAAAGAAATAAGACATACCACAGTCATAGACAAGGCCTTTTTATGTACTAAGAACAAACTCTGTTGTTTATATATGATTGCATTAAGGGTCTTTAAAATCCTTCTCCTTGACGAACACATATAGGTCAAATCTTGGTGAGTGAAAATGAGGCTTTATCCACAGTAAACAGAAAATGTCAATGTAAGGTGCCTAACAGTGTTTGAAAAACTTCAATAATGGGCATTATAAATCATAAAACAGCAAAAGGTTGAATTGACAAATTAGTTTCTAGAATTATCAATCATATCCTTCCAAGAGATAGGCAAAGGATGCTTCGGTAGTCTTGGATTTGTTTCTTGAGCAGTGTTCCTTTTGAAGGAAAAAGATGAAGAAACAATGAAAAGGTCTTGTTTTTAAGGAAGCCTCTTTACTTCGAAAAAGTCATACATATGAATGTTTGCAAAAGAAGCTAGCCACAACATTATGTCTATAAGTCTTGTTCGAAAATGGGTCTTTATGGTATTTTAAAAAGGTGATATATTACTGAAGGCAGTGATTTATGTATTTATATGACAAAAACCTTTTTAAAAAGGCATCCAAACCCTTCCAAAGCAAATGCAAATGTATTTGATCTTATTTGAATTTTAAAAGGTGGAAGATACCATTTAAGAGGCCCATGAGTAATTGCAAAACACAAATCATACCCTCATTGGCTGCTCACTGAAGAAACACAACATTTTCGAGAAAATTTTCAAGTATTTGGAGCTCAGAAGCATGCATGGTGCACCTGTAGGTCTGCGCGGCATGCTTGTGAGCACCCGAACATAGTGGTTGAACTACGACATGGCGCACCTGTGTCTTCAATCACCGGGCACCCAAAACTGACCCAACTACCTCCATATGCGTAGCGCCCTCTGCTTCAAACGGCCCGCTCCTCCATTAGCCTTAAAAAACGTTTTTTTACACTGCTCCAATGATCAAACAAGATGCATAAACATTGTTCAAGGTATTTTCCATTACCTCTTGGTAAGTTTCAAAGTTTAAAGGGGGTGTTCTTTTCTGTGTTTTCCAAGAAGAAACAGTTTATTTAAAGGCACTTCATCACCTAAAAAACAAAGAGAGAAGCAGCGATTAGAAGATTGGGCCTTTGGTCAAAAAATCAAAAGGTTTTGTTGTTGTGAGTATCAAACATTAACATAGTGATAGGGAAGATGTTTTATCAGTTTTAACAGCCCTAATTACCCTTTCAAAAGCAGTAATAACAAAGAGCAGTGTTTGAAGGAAAGGGTGTTTGTGCCAAAACAAAGGGAGAGTCCACTTCAAACAAAAAATCGTAACATATCTTGTTTAAAACCTTTTGCTCAAATACAGTGATTAAAGGAGATAGGTTTTTTGTCAAATTGAAAAAGGTCTCTTTGTCATGGAAAGTAAATGATAAAACGGTGAAATAAGGGGGGTTTGTTAGGCCAATTTTAAAGCTCTGTTTGTGTTATTAAAAAGCTAAAACTATACACAGTTGCTAGACAGATAAAAATAGGTTTCAGAGGTCTCAATTTTTTTTTTAAATAATCATCTAGATAGTGGCAAAAGGGATGAATGCTTGGTCAATATAAAGAGTTCCTTTCTGTGTTGTGAGATAGTGAAATTTGTGCAGCCCCCAGAATTCAAAAAAGTAGAGTCTGTTTTCAAGGTCTTTGAGTCAATTGAAAGATATCTTGTTTGCTTTTTAAAGGGCAGTAAATAGCAAAGGGGCAGTGCTTGAGGGGATGAGTTTTTGTGCCAAAACAAAGGAGATCCTTTTTCAACAAAAAACCACAAACACATCTTTTTCAAGATCTTTTCCCAAACACAGTGATAAAGTGATTTTGGTTATCATTTGACAAGTACTTGTTTGTTAGCATAAAATAAGCACAGTGACTTACAAGGAGTACAAGGTGTGGTGTGTTTGCGTCAGTCTTTGCAGCCTTCCTCCAGTGATCAAACATGCTCTTACAAAGTGATTTTAAGGTGTCAAAGTCAAATTTTGTCATTTAAGTCAGTCTTCAAGTAAAATTTGGTCACTAGGTATTAGGTCTACGGTTTGTTTTCACTCCTTTCAAAGTTGTCCAAATGTCGGTCCATGTCACCATCTAGCTGAGTGTACCATTATTCATAGGGTTTTCATCATCATGTCAGGTTCCACTGGGTCATTTTACACCTTGTTCATGCTTCAGTTGTGCCTAGGTAAGGTTCATTTCCCTCTCCTAGGTTTTTGAGGTAATTTCTCTTGGATGTTCAAATCATCAGCAAAACTTGTATCCTAATGTTCATACACCTTTCCTTATCCATAATTTACCTTATTAAACACTTCCCATCACTGAGATCCCCCAAATTCCTCATTTTCGCACAAACCCTAGTTTCTTGCTACAACTTGGCAATTTTCTAGGCTAGGCCTGTGTTTTTCCCTTTTGGACCCCTTCCCCTCACTAAATCTCTGAAATTCCACTTTCCCCTGCTTCCTAACATCCCTTCATACTTCCCCAAATTTTCTCAATAATTTAGAAGCCCCTTATCCCCTTCATCTCACTTCATTTCGACAAATCCATTGTTCCACCCATTGGGATAGGTTTTATTCCAATGATGTTTCTGAGAAAGAAAAGATGAATTTGGGAAAAATGAGAGATTTTTTTTTCAAAAATATGCCAACGAAGAAAAACCTCCTTCACTTTTTACACAAGTGTCATGGTTTTAGAGAAATGTCAAAAATATAGTTGCCTCAGGACAATTGATGCACCTCTGAAGTGACCTTGAGAAAATCAAGATTTCTCCTATCTTGGTTGGCCAAATGACTTTCTTGATGAGTCAAATGATAACTAGACATAAATATATTTCCCATGAGCTATCATGAGCTCAATTTGGATTTGAGGAATACCTTCAGAAGTTGGCTGCAACAGCACTCTGCCTTGCGGCAGCCTAATTTTTCTCATTTTGACCAGTCTTGGGAGATTTGATTTTTGACACGGTAAATGAACTCCAAATTGAAAAATTCCAGTTGGGTTGGAAATTATACTCAATAAGATTTCCAACAAGCTATCCCACACCCAATTTGGACACTAGGAAGGTGTCCAAAATCTTCCTGTAAAAAGGCGCTACGCATTGAGATTGTCCAAAATCTTCCTGTAAAAAGGCGCTACGCATTGAGATGGCGCTACGCATTGGGCAGTGGTTTGCAGTGTAATTTTGTAACTGGCGCTACGCATTGAGATGGCACTACGCATTGGGCTAAAAAGCCTGAAATCCATTCAAATATTCCACCAAAGCTCTCAAATTTCTAAATTTTTCATTTCCCAAGTAATTTAACATCCCTCCATGACCAATGAATGAATTTCTCTTGGTGCTTATGGTGATTTAATGAGAAAAAATCAAAACCCTACCTCTTTACATTTCTTGCCAAAAGTAGTTACATAGGGTTTGAAAATTGCATGTTTCACTGCCAATTCCACTCCTATCCATTTCTCACTCCCTCATTCCTTCATTCCATCAATCATTTTCTCCCTCTCTTTACATTCTCATCTACCCATTCCACATTTCCCATATCCCTAATCAACTAGCCCTAAATCCCTAATCCCACTATCCCAAATCATAGTTAAATATCCCCAAACCCTAATTTTCATCCCAAACCCTAGATATCATCCCCTAAACCCTTTCATTCCCTAAAATCCTACAGCTAGCATCAACCCTCCCCTCATCAGTCCCACTCATCCATGGCGCTCAAAAACATGAAGGCAAAGTTAAAGAGGGCATTAAAGCGTCGCAAAAAGCATGATAGACTCCAAATTTTGGCTGAAGCTTCTTTGGCTCAGAATAGCACTTGATGGTGGACATTCAGCCCAAATTTCAAGAAATTTGGGAAACTTTTTGTCAATTTTGATTTTTTTTTTGGCCTTAACACATATTTTCCTGCCCGACGCGTAGCACCAATTGGAACGCGCTTATAATTGGTAGCTCCTCTTGAAGAAAAATTTGTATTTATGGATTTTTCATCCAAAGTTATGCATTCCTACCCATTACCTAAATATTTTGACAATTTTTGGGTTGCCTGAGGGGTCAAAAACACCCTAAAAATGACCTTTTTGACCTCTTTTGGACACACATGAAACAGTGTTAGGAAAACTCATTTTTGGAGAGTCAAATGGCAACCAAATTCAGAAATTCCACTTGGGTTAGAAGTTAGACAGGCATATCTTTCCAACGAGCTATCATACACTCAATTTGGACTCTAGGAAGGCCCTCAAAATCATCTCCAAAGTGGCGTGACGCATAGAGATTTCAGGCGCGGTGCATTGGGAATTTTGGCCTAGTTTTCACTCAGTAACTCAGTTTTTCGCCTAGTTTTGGCCAGTTTGACTTTTTTATTTTCAAATGTATAGCTCTTGATGTAACTTGATGTAATTTCATGTTTTTTATGTAATTTTTATTAATTTTCACTCATGTAAGTAGATTCATTCACCAAAAAGTGAATTGTAACTGAATGAATCACTTTCCTATCTTATAGAGGCAAGTTGTTCCACTGCCTATTTTCTAGTTCTTAGTTTAGATCTTGTTGAAATAGCTCCTAAAATTGTGAGCTCGACCCCTAGAGGCTGGGGATGAGTTATTTTGGTCTATATCTTGTAATTTTTCAGTCATTAGCATAGGTTGGACACTTGGGATTTCTGGGCACTTCATTGTACATTTCATCTCTGCAATTTTGGCGAAGGAATAGACCAGGTTTTGTAGCACTCTTTGGGATCCATGTGGCTCTATTTTTTGATGGTGTGTTTCTCTCATTGATTGTAAGTTTACTGATGTTTTATGTGTACCATTTCCCTTCCTATTTTCTTCTTAAATTAAAAAAATGAGTGATAAATGTGGAATTCATTAGATTGCTTTGCTCTACCTTGAGTTTTGTTTAATTTTTCATGTTTTCATCTGTTTGAAGAAGATTATTGAAAGCCTCTTGCCCTCTTCAGCTCCTCACTGGTCTAAACTATCCATTCATTCAATCCAAAGCATCAAAAAAATTGCCTTCCTTGCCCCATTAAGAACTCTGCAAAAACTAGGTCTCATACCCGAACCCAAAACTGTGTTTCCCTTTGATTCCAACAAAACCCCAAAAATCAAAATCAAAATCATTTAATTATATACCTAGCCTAAAATCAGATTTTATTTCAAGTAATCTCAAGCCCTATTGATTATCTTTGCTGAGATTGACCCGAAGAGAGCCCTCTCCTGATCTGGTAGGGCTAGCTACCAGACTGAGCGTGGTTTGATGTTACCCTGAAATCTGCCTTCTTTCAGCCTGAGGTAGATTTAGGCAATAACATGGTGTTGGGAAACCATTTCAAATATCATTTGAAATAGCTTGTCTTGCTCGGCCAGCAAAGAGTATCCAAAGCAAAATTTCTTCCAGGCAAGATAGCAAAAGTGGCCCTCATAAAAGGTATGAACCTTTTTCAACTGAGGAAGTAAATTCCCATCCTTCAGTTATTTTTAACTTTCATGAAGTTGGATGTTTATAGTTTTGTCAAAGGGTTTAGGAGGTGAAAATTTATCTTCCCTTGACACATCTATTGGCTTTAATACTGCAATGGAAACATGTTCAGCTAGCAGGCTTAGACTTCAAGCTTTCTCCTAGATCCATTTCTAGAGCTACCAAAGTTCTGTATGTTGGAAAAAAATGGTTTAAGCAGAGCTACCTAGACTCGGAATAGTACAAACCCTTTTTGAAACTAGAGCATTGGGATGCATGCCCATCCATCTTTCCTTTTTCATATTTTTTGACCAGCTATGCTCCCCTCATGAAGATAATCATAAAATATTTCACATGTGAGGGAAGGTTTTCCCGGGTCTATGCTTACCATGTCTGATTACTCATGCACTTCACAAGAACCCAATTGTTAAATCTCCCCTTTTTCCTCCATATAAGCATTGAAAAGATGGCTTCCACTGTTCAAAAGAGACCTCCCTCTCAGCAGCCAACTTGTCTTTTCCATCATTCCCTTATCAAGATTGTCATTCTTAATTAACTTGAGAAGAAGGGAATCTCTTGGGACACTTGCATTTCACATCTCGATTTCACCACTGCTTCTTCATCCCATGCATCTCCTTCACCTTCCACTCAGGATGTTTCTCCTTCTTCTAGTAATCCCATTTCTAAGAAGCTAAAATCTCCCATGATTGATCAAGAAGAAGAGCATAATGAGGAAGAACAACACAGTGAGGAAGAACAACACAATGATGAAGAGGATCACAGTGAGGAAAGTCAGCATAGTGATAAAGAACAAAACAATGAAGAGGATCCAAGTCAAAGGGAGAAAAGTGAAGAAAAACATAGTGATGAAAGGCAACACAGTGATGAAGAAGAGCGCCATGAAGAAAAGAAAAATAGTGAAGAGGGAAATGATGAAGAAATGGAACAGTTTGATGAGGATGTTGGTAGCCTTCACAGCAGTAAACATGATGAGGATGAAGCACAAAACATTGAAGATACAGAGCCTAAAAGTCCTGAAGAAATACATGCAAGGTGATAGTCAAAGCATTCATGAAGAAGGTCAAAAAAGTGGCAAGGATGATGAGGGGAGTAGCAAGGGCAAAGACCAAATTGAGCATGTGCTAGTTGCCTCTCCTAGGCAAGGGGCCATGCTTTCTTCTCCAAAGGTGACAAAGCCCTAAACATCAAGAAAGAGAGTGCCCCAAACTGTAACTCCAAAAGTTAATAGAGCCTTCTGAAGCAAAGGGAAGTTGCCCAAGAAATCCATTGTTGAATCACCAAAGAGGAGGAAGACCAAGAAGGTCGCGCAAAGCAAGGGGAAGGGGAAGGAAGAAAGTAGCCATGAGAAAGAGAGGGACTTTGACATAATTCATATAAATAGTGATGATAGTGACAATGAGGCCAAAATCCTATAATATCTCTCGATAAATAGAGAAGAACAAATTCATGATCTAAGAGCGGATCTAGAGAGGTCTAAAAACCTCATTCACTTTCTGCAAACACAAAACAAGCAGATGAGTGTCCACATGGCAGTATATGAGACACGGGCTATCAAGTATCAAAAAGAGGCCTCCAAGGCAAAAATCAAGTTGGAAGAACTCGTGGGCGAGTTCAATTATAGTGAAGAAGAAGATCAGCCAAACAGAAAGAGGCCAAGGACCATGGGACTCAGAAGAGCCTTAGAGAAACAAAAAGAGGAAGAGGCTGCCCTTTTCCAATCTTTTCCTCTTACTACCTTATTCACTCAAGAGATAAAAAACAATAGAGAATCATGGCTTGAAAGGGTGAATGAACACTTGCAGAGGAAGTTGGAAAAGGCCAATAGAGATTTGGAACTTCAAAGAAGAATGACCGAGCACTATAAAAAGCTTAATCAGTTCACCCGATGAAAATTGAAGGCCAAACAAGAAAAGCTCAAGGAGGCTCAAAAGAGGCGTCCGGCCCCAAAAAATAAGAAAGACACATCAAGGCTTCAAATTTTTTCCTCCGCTTCTCATCATGCTTCTGAAAACCCATGAGGGTCATGCTTGCCAAAATTGGGAAAAATTCAACAAGTTTTGGTTTTTTGACACTTTTGGGATTTTTTCTAAAAATCATAGGCATCGTCATTTTGTTTGAAGCATCCTCAAAGGATTAAAATGGATTCCATAATTTCATGGGCATCTACTCAATGATTTTTAGATCCATTGAAGATAATTTGGTCCTCCAAAGTGGCGAAAAACAATCACTTTTTCAACACTCTGCCCCGCATATCAGTAAAGTCTATTTTATGGGTTTTTCACACAGGTCAGTTTTTCACAGGGTTCCAGTGATCAATTTTAAAAAAAAAATCATTTTCAGAAAATAGACATCTAGAGCTTTCCAACGAGCCATCACGGGCCTTGTTTCGACATCGGAAGGCCTCCAAAAGTTTCTCACAAGACAGGGGATTTTCTGATGATATGTTTCTTAAGTATTTTTGTGAAAAATGAACTTTTTTGAAGTGGCTTTTCCTAATGTGTGTTTAGCCTTTTTTTGCCATGGTTAGTTAGGAAAAGTCAATATAATTTCCTTTTTTAGCATTTTAAGATATTTTTTGACGCAACAACAGCTGAAAGTCAACCACACAGAGAGATGGTCAACCGTGACGTGGCTCTGCCTGCATTTCCCTTTGGAATCCCTTCTTTTCTTGGAATCTTATTTATTAAATTCAGGGAATTTGATAAATAAATATCATTTGACAACCTTTGAAAATTTAAATATATCTCTCTCTTTATATTACGCCGCCCGACCTTATAACCGATGTTTAAACTTTCAATACTTTATATTATATTTCCCGGCTCATATACATTATCTCCGAACTTAGGACTAAAGTTATAACCTTTGCACTTTATAATAATATTCCACGCATTTTATATAAATGACTTACAATAAACCGTGGGCTCTTTTATTAAACTTCGTGCATCTTCCTCAAGCGACCACCATCCGATGGCCCTTCTCCAAATCAACGACTCTCGTTAATCTCGCTCGGCATCCTGGTACGATTGATAACGTGCGATGGCGCGGTTTAACCAGTTTTTTTCTGGGGGTCCACTTCGCCACGCGTCAACATCTCTATGGAATCGATCCATGACCGGGAAATACCACCTACTCTGCGAAGGTGCGATATGGGCAATCCACCCTTGCAAATCTGCTTGTGGTTTTGGCACAGTGATTAACCAAGGTTCCATGTCAGGTTTGCGTTCTTCTTCGTTTATTCTCCGTTTGTTAACTAGGGTTCTGAACCGGTTAGGAATTCCTATTGACAACTGAAAGTACTCTTGTCCTATGGTCCTTCTGAATGGTCTTTTATCCAATATTTTCTCTGGTTGTAATGGCTGTGCTAGAGGTAGTTGTTCCTTCCACTCAATCTGTTCCTTGTCTGCTGCTCTTTCTTCTACACGGTCACCTTCATACTTGTACAAATCTGCAACATTAAAAATGGGAGATTTTCCAACATCAGGAGGTAATTCAATCTCATAAGCATTTGCAGAAAACTTCCTAGGTATTTTGCATGGCCCAATGTTTTTGAACTTTAATTTGTTGTACTGCTTCTTTGGGAATCTCTCCTTTCTCAAGTGTTCCAAAACCTAATCTCCTACTTCAAAATGAACTTCCTTTCTACTCAAGTATGCTCTGGTTTTATATCTGATGCTGCTGCCTTGTAGTTGCTGTTTCACTTGTTCATGTATGGCCTGGATCTTTGAAGCAAATTCCTCACCATATGCACTCCTTAGCTCTGCTTTACCCAGATTTCTTAACTCTGATATTCCTCTGGGGTGCATTCCATAAACAATGTGGAATGGACTCTGCCCTGTGCTCCTATCTGGTGAGTCATTATATGCATATTCTGCCTGGGGAAAAATATGATCCCACTGCTTGGGATGTTCTCCTGCAAGACTTCTCAACAAATTTCCCAAACTCCTTTTCACTGCCTCAGTTTTTCCATCAGTCTAAGGATGATAAGATGAGCTGAAACTCAATTAAGTACCAATTTTCTTCCACAGGGTCCTCCAAAAGTGCCCCACGAATCTGGTGTCTCTGTCTGAAACAATGCTCTTGGGCAACCCATGCAGTCTAATAACTTCTTTGAAAAACAAGTTAGCAACATGGGTGGCATCACTAGTTTTATAACATGGAATAAAATGTGCCATTTTGGAGAATCTGTCCACTACAACAAAGACTGCATCATTCCCTCTCTGGGTCTTGGGAAATCCTAAAACAAAATCCATACTCACCATGTCCCAAGGCCTGTCTAGAATAGGTAAGGGAGTGTACAATCCTGCATTCTGGCTCCTTCATTTGGCATATTGAAAAATCTTGCAATTCTTCACAAACTTGTCCACTTCTGCTCTCATCTTGGGCCAAAAATAAAAGTAACTCAGCTGCTCATAAGTCTTATCAGTACCAAAGTGTCCAACAAGTCCACCACTATGCTTCTCCTTGATCAAATTTTCTCTCATGGAACATTTTGGTACACATAGTTGGCTTCTTCTGAATAACAATTCCTCCTGTCGGAAATAATCCAGCCACTGGCTTCTATCGGCTAAAATGGGGTTATTACATGCCTCAAATGCTTCCTTAAAATCTGGATTCGTTTTATACAATTCTTTGAGAAAATCAAACCCTGCAACTTCAAAATTAGTTTCTTGAACAAGCATGTGCCTCCTACTCAAAGCATCAGCTAATTTATTGGCTTGACCACTTATATGTTTCAAAACAAAATTAAAACTTTGGAGATACTCAACCCATTTAGCATGCTTATGTTTCAACTTGGGCTGTTGTACAATATACTGCAAAGCATGATTGTCAAAATATAATACAAATTCCCTAGACATCAGGTAATGTCTCCACTTCTTCAGTGCCTGAACAATTGCATAGAATTCCTTCTCATAAGAGGAATAATTTCTTCTGGTGTCATTCAGCTTCTCACTGAAATATGCCACAGTCCTATCATCCTAACTCAATACAGCTCCAATGGCTTCTCCACTGGCATCACATTTTACTTGAAATGGTTTAGTAAAATCAGGCAGAATCAAAACAGGCTTCTCCATTATCTTTTGCTTCAAAAGTTTGAAGTTTCTTTCCACTTCAGCAGTCCACTTAAATGGCTGTTTTCTCTTCCTTATTGTCTCAATTAGGGGTGCATTGATCTTACTGAAGTTTCTTATAAACTTTCTGTAAAAACTAGCAAGTCCATGGAAACTTCTTACCTCAAAAACATTCCTGGGTGAAGGCCACTCCACAATTGCCTTAACCTTTTCTGGGTCCATCTTCAATCCTTCTTCAGAAACAAAAAAACCCAAATACAACAACTCTTCCTTCATGAATGAGCATTTCTTCAGATTTATCAGCAGTTTCTCTTGGTTCAGCTTCTTCAAGACATGATTAAGATGCCTTAAATGTTCTTCTCTAGTTATGCTGAAAACTAATATATCATCCAGGTACATTATCACAAATTTACCAATGAATTCTTTCAATACTTCATTCATGAGTCTCATAAAAGTGCTAGGTGCATTTGACAACCCAAAAGGCATTACCATCCATTCATACAGTCCTTCATTTGTTTTAAAGGCAGTTTTCCACTCATCACCCTCTCTTATTCTAATTTTATGGTATCCACTCCTCAAATCTATCTTTGAGAAATATTTAGCACCACTCAAACACTCCATTAAGTCCTCAACTCTGGGCAAAGGAAATATGTACTTGATTGTGATTTTATTGATTGCTCTAGAATTAGTACACATCCTCCAGCTTCCATATTTCTTTGGGCTCAATACTGCTGGTACGGCACATGGATTCAGGCTTTCTCTGATTGACCCCTTGTCCACCAAATCCTGTACTTGTCTCCTGATTTCCTCATTTTCTTTGGGAGTCATTCTGTAGGCTAGCTTATTTGGTAGATTTGAACCAGGGATAAAATCTATCTGATGGCTGATCTTTCTCATAGGTGGTAGCTCATCAGGTAAGTCATCCAAAACAATGTCACAGTAATCATCTAACATCCTTTGTATCTCTACTGGTAAATCAGAAATCTTTGTGGAAGTAAGAACTACTTTAGGTTTGCAAACTAAAGCAAAAATTACCTCTTCTTCTTCTATCTACTGCAGATATTCCTTCCTGCTCAGCAACAAGGTCTTTGGATCAATCACTCTACCGGATGGCTCTCCTTCTTCCATGGGTATCAATGTATGATGTACCCCATCCTTGAAGAACTTGTAAGTGTTCTTCTTGAAATCATGCACTGCTGCTCTGTCAAACTGCCAAGGTCTTCCCAGCAGTATATGACACACATCCATGGGAATCACATCACATAGGACCTTATCTTTATATTTTCCCATTTGCAGCTCTATCTCACACTGTTCTTTCACAACCAGCTGATGTCCTTTATGCAGCTAGGACACCCTGTAGGGAGTTGGATGCTCCCTTGTCTTCAACTTCAGCTTTTCTATTACCTTAGTGGAAACCAGATTGTCTGTGCTACCACTATCAATGACTAGCTGACAGCATTTCCCTTGGACTTTTCATATGCTCCTAAACAAAGTCTTCTTTTGTGCAGGCTCAATGACCTCTTTGGCTTGCTTCAACATGACCTTATTCACCACCAAGGATTCTCCCCTCTCTGGAAGAATTTCTTCTTCAATTTCTGGCTCTTCTTCAGCCTGGGAAATAACAGCATTCCTTGGACCAACATCCACATTCTCTGGACATTCATAGTTCTTGTGTCCCACTTGCTGACATCTATAACACCTCAATTCTCTACCTCTGCCTCTGTCTCTGCCTCCTCTTCCTTTTCCTCTGTAAGAACCCCTTCTTCCCCTTGCATCCTCCTCTGTAGATGCATTTTGAGGTGAGCTACTACTAGCTCCATCCCTAGGTGTAGCAGGATTTCCTCTACCACCCTGACTTCCCTTTCCTCGGAAAGTACCTCTCTTCTTGGCAGACTATTTCCTCAGGAGTTTCTCCTCTGCTTTCAAGGCCATCTAATAGGCCTCTTCCACTTTCTTAGGAGACAGGAGACCAATCTCATCTTGGATCTCTAGCTTGAGACCATTCACATATCTGGCAGTCTTCTCTGGTGTGTCTTGGAATTGCCCAGCCCTTATGCTTACTCTGTAGAATTCCTATGTGTATTCTTTTACTGTTAGCAACCTATGTCTCAGGTTCAGCATTTGCTTGTACAATGTCAGCTGGTAATCACTAGGCAAGAATTTACCTTTTAATTTAGCCATCATCCTAGTCCAGCTTTTGATAGGTTGCTTGCCAGCTCTCCTCCTTTATGCCTGCACTCCATCCCACCAAAGTGCAACATGTCCTTTCAGCTTTGTTACTGCAAAATTTACCTTTTTATCTTCGCTTATTTCTTCATAATCAAAGCACTTGTTCAATTAATTTATCCAGTCCACCAGCTCCTCTAGATTCATTCCCCCTGCATAACTCGACACTGCAATTCTAGGCTTAACTGCAGACCCCATAACAGTTCTAAGGAGCCTCATGTTAGGAGGAATTTCAACATTTTCTTTAGCTTCTTCTGTTTCAGGTTCACTGATGTCTTCCAGATCTCTGGGCTGTCTTCGCTCCATGGCATCCATTCTAGCTTCGACCCTCTGCAACATCCCCAACACCTCAGCGTTGGTAACAGGTCTTCTTCTGCCAGCACCTCTACCAACTCGGATTGCCATGTCAATAAAAAAAACTTCAGACAACAGCTCTGATACCACAAATGACACAAAAACAGCTGAAAGTCAACCCCATGGAGAGATGGTCAATCGTGACGTGGCTCTGTCTGCATTTCCCTTTGGAATCCCTTTTTTCCTTGGAATCTTATTTAGAAAAATCGGGGAATTTGATAAATAAATATCATTTGACAACCTTTGAAAATTTAAATATATCTCTTCCTTTATATTATGCCGCCCAACCTTATAACCGATGTTTAAACTTTCAATACTTTATATTATATTTCCCGGCTCATATACATTATCTCCGAACTTAGGACTAAAGTTATACCCTTTGCACTTTATAATAATATTCCACGTGTTTTATATAAATGACTTATAATAAACCATGGGCTCTTTTATTAAACTTCGCGCATCTTCCTCAAGCGACCATTGTCTGATGGCTCTTCTCCAAATCAACGACTCTCGTTAATATCGCTCGATGTCCTGGTATGATTGATAACATGCGATGGCGCGATTTAACCGGTGGTTTTCTGGGGGTCCACTTCGCCACACGTCAACATCTCTATGGAATCGCTCTGTGACCGGGAAATACTGCCTACTTCGCAAAAACGGTGCGATATGGGAAATCCACCCTTGCAAATCCACTTATGGTTTTGGCATAGTGACTAACCAAGGTTCCGCGTCAGGTTTGCGTTATTCTTCGTTTATTCTCCGTTTGTTAACTAGGGTTCTGAACCGGTTAGTAACTCCAATTGACAACAAACAAGCATAAGTTTCTTTGTTATGCGGGCTTCTATTACCATAAAAAATAGTTCCATGACCAAGGTTCTCTACATAGGCCTCGCCTGCGGTTATGGTGAATCTGCAGGGTTATCCAAAAAATTACGGGAATTCAAGGACAGAGAATGGAATTACCATTACACAATCGCCTCACAGTCAAACAATTCTTCACAAATATAAATACAGGCAGTTTGGAAATCAACAGACTTGAATTTTATTCAACTGGAAGAAATCGTTCAATACACAGAGTTTTATTGCAGAAAGCTCCTCTATTCCCTCCTCTTCCTCCTTCTATACATCAGAGGGATCACAATTATATACATAAACGTATGACTCTTCGGTTCCTATGAGAGGACCGTTTAGGAAATCAACAGCCTAATTAAAATAATTCAATTAACTAAAATATGAAAGCTAGACTAACTGAGCTATTCAACTTCTATGACTCTAACTAATCTAAATAATACAATTAGCTGAGGTATTGGCACCTAGCTATTACAATTCAATTGTTTTTCAAACCCTCCTAGCCACAACATGTGGACAAAACTCCTACATTGCTGGCTAGGGTCTAATGCCCCTGCATTATTTTTATAGATATTTTGTGCCTTAGGCTTTGCAAAGCGTCAAGGAAAAAATCAGATATTTTTGATGGGCCAATGAGCTTGCTAGTTGCACTAGGATGTTTTCCCTCATCTTGGCTTATATTCCAAGAGACTTCATTGTAAACAAGGCTGAACTTGATGATATAGAGCAATATATGGTTATAAAAGCTTGGAAGAAATACTTGTCTCATGCATTGTATAGTTTCTTGAATGTTTTTAAATGATGAAAGAGGACTGTTGTTGGATTCCTTCACTTGGTAAAATGGTATAGCGTCCCTCTCTATTATGCTTCTTAGTTTTCATTCATATTTCATGCTCTTGCTTTCTATAAGACAGTAGAGAATAGATTTGAGACATGCCCTTGGAGGCACCTCAGATTTCCTGTTTCTTTATAGATTCTACGTTTTCTTCCTTCTTAGTCATATCAAAGAATCATTGATTTCTCTTTGATCACTGAAGAAATTTTTTGGTTGTTTCATTTATGGATTTATGCATGCTAATTATGATTCACGATGTGCCCTGCTTACTCATGGCTAGTCATAGCTCCACCTCTGAAACCTTTCTTTGAATGTTTCATTCTCCTAGTTGAACCAAGGAGGTCTTGTACTGATCTTTCCCTTTGCCTAAAACTATGCAATCTTACTTCAAAGTGCCCGATAGCTTGAAATACTATGCCTAGGTGTTTCCTCATAGTGGTTTGAGTTATTTATTTGTCTTAATTGTCTTTCCCCAAAGTCTAATAGCAATTTCCTAAAGTTATAGTCATATATCTCTATGTATTGCTTGAATGTTTATTTCTATGCATTTATTAGTTTGTAGTTACATTCATCACGATTAATGGTTAGCTCTACCATGTTTATGTCAGCTATTAAACTATTTATGTTTGAAAATATTTTTTCTTCACAAAATTAGTGTCCATCCCAATTCATTTTACCTTAATATCCATTTTACCTTGATCAAATTGTCCCTTCAACATACCTTGTATCACCATCTGAAGCTTTCTCAACCTTTTCGACCCCGTAGCCTAGTTGATCTGACAATATTTTTATCTATCTTAGTCTTTGATCAGTTCCTCCCTCAAAAACCTAAAAGCAAAATAAAAAACCTACTTCACAACTAGCCTAAAATCATAAACATAAGAAGAAAAAAACATAGATATCCCTTACACAAATAGAGAGAGCCCTCTCTGAGTCCAGGAAGGCTAGGTCCTTGGGCTCCAAAGATTGGTTTGATGTTACCCTGTCACATGGCTTGCCAATCAGCCAAATCACGGGACACTAACATAATGGTGATCACGGTGGGACTCTGAGTGATAAACAAACTTAGATTCCCTAAACCTTCGGATAACTTTGAGAATACTATCTTGTGGACTTATCCCACCACTCACTAACATAATGGTGATCACGGTGGGACCTTTCAAGTTAGTGACAATATAAGTACTCCTTAGTAACTCTCAAAGTCTCAATCAAACTCAGAAAAACTTAAGTGTTGTTGGAAGAGTAGAAACTATCTTTTTCACCATCTTAGAAAAGTGATGAATCAAGTTTAAAATACTCTAATAAACCATAGGTTGCACATAAAAACTTAGAAAACCCCAAAAACATCCACATATTGGCTTTTCCTAGTTATTGGTGGTGGACCATAACTACATCCCTATAAAAACAACCAAATTACACCTGGCGACTCCACTAGCCTCTAGTAGGCCTAAAAACTCCATAAAAACCAAAAATTTCATAAACCATACCTTTCTGTTGACTCATCCTTTCCAAACTTAAAATTCTTGGTGCAAACTCTGTAATCAGTGACAAACTAAGTATAACTTAGCTATTCAGAAAGCTTCACCTAAACATAGAAGATTAACATAATAAACTTGCAAATAGAACCATTAGCTTGTCCAAACAGTCTAGAAAACTATTGAAACTAAGTGATAAGTCTTTCTTGCAAGTCTCACACCTCAAATTTTGCTAAGAAAACTTTTTACTAAAAGCATCTTTGATTTTATTAGTGGTGGACCATAGATCTCAAAGAAATCCACCTGGTGACTTCACTAGCCTTAATTTTTGTTTTGACCATTCTTCACATTAGAAAAACCCCTAGAGAGGCCATCCATCAAAAACATTCACAAATACCATCCTCTCTAAACTCTATATTCAAAATCTGGCTTCACGAAGAATCAATACCAGATCTCATCCAGACCCAAATCCCCCTATCATAGTTGATAACCCAGAGAAGATTCTGTGGCAAGCTTCTGAAACTAGAAACTTAGCTACCGATAGGTCCATCTATAAAGCAAGATCAGTACCTGAACATATCACATCCTTGCAGGATTCCCCATTTGACTTAAAATCGACAAAAACCCTTTTTAGAAGCAAGTCATAAAGTAAAATAAACTTTGACGATCTTGTGCCCTTAGATTTGCAACAGAGTCCTGGTAGAGAAGCCTCACCTACTACACCTCCCGACTTTCAGCTTCTCCACCACTTTGGCTCCTACCATCCCAGATCTACTCAAAATTAGTTCACAAGTCCGAGTACATCTGCCACACCCATCCAAACCATCACTGTTCAAATCACCTCAGCTCATCCTACAAGCCCTCATATTGTAAATCAACCATTAGCTCTGCCATGGCAACTTGGTATGCACCCTTGCTGTTGCCACAACCTTTGGAACCTTTACAACATGACTACCAATCGAAAATCCCATACTTCACCGGAATTGAGGCTACTACCTGTTGGGTATGTGTTATATTCTTTCCACGACTAAGCACGCGCGGGGGGGTAAGAGGGGGGGCGATAGCCCCCCCTTTGCGCTGGGCGCAACGGGGGGGTCACAGGGGGGACGGTAGCCCCCCCTGTGGAAATCTGGGGCGCTAACATTGGTTCAGCAATTTCGTGGGTAGTCTACGTCCATGGTTTTGTGCATGGTTTTGCACATGGTTTTGGGGTTCGATGGTTTTATTTTAGTATTTTGTAGATACGGTCGAGGAACTATGGTTATGTTCTAATCCGGGGTTAATGGATTGGGGTTTATGTATGCTTCGGCATGTATATATATGTGTTGTAACACTAAAAGGAATATAATGAAAAATCAAGGTAGTCGTCGATTTGGGATCAGGGAAAATCTCTATGTTTATCGTTTTATGTTTTATGCTCTACTTAATTTAACATTTTTGTTATAAGGTCGTGTGTAGATAATTTATATTCGAGTTAAAACCTACTTTTAGTATCAGTAACTGTTGGCTTCAAGGGGACGCCTTTGCTGCTGAGGTTTTTTTTAGTTCGGGCCTGAGGTAGACCCTATTCAGTGGGAGATCTGTGGGATCGATTCTTGCGGTGAGAGAAGATGGCGAGCGGCGGAAAGATAGAGATTGAGAAATTTAATGGTCAGAGTTTTGAGTTGTGGAAGCTCAAGATGGAGGATCTTCTGGTGGATAAAGATCAGTGGATCGCGGTAGATCCAGGTACTAAACCAACGACAATGTCAGATGAAGACTGGAAGAAACTGGATCGGAAGGCTAAGAGCACAATACGGTTGTGTGTCTCAGATTCAGTGTTGTTGAATGTATCTGGGGAAGCTACGGCGAAGAATTTGTGGGAAAAACTTGGGACTTTGTACCAATCTAAGTCTCTGGTGAATAAGTTGTTCCTGAGGAAAAAGCTGTATAACCTGAGGATGAAGGATGGAGACTCGGTGACAGAGCATCTGAACGCCTTCAATACTGTGGTAAGTCAGCTGTCATCTGTTGATATTAAAATCTCGGATGAAGATAAGTGCATCAGTTTGTTGTGTTCTCTACCAGACTCGTGGGATAGTCTGGTTATTGCAATAGGTAGCAATACAACTACCTTGAATTTTGATGACATTGTCTCAGCCTTGCTGTCGGAGGAAATGAGACGGAGAAATATGGAGGGTCAGAATGGAGATGCCTTATCTTTACGAGGAAGGTCCCAGAACAGAAACAAGAATAAGGTTTCGAGTGGGAGATCTAAATCTCCTGGAAAGTTTGTAAAGGTGTGCTGGAAATGCGGAAAGGAAGGGCACTACAAAAAGGAATGCGGATCTAAAGCTCCTGAGAAAGGAAAGGGATCTGATGAAGCTCCTTCTGCAAAGGCAAAAACCACCTCGGATGAAGGTGGGGATGTGTATTTGGCTTCTTCTTCAAATACACATGTAGATCATGAGTCATGGTTGATTGACTCAGGTGCATCCTTTCACTTCACTCCCCTTAGGGAGTGGTTCTGCGAGTATGAGAAATATGATGGTGGTGATGTCTTCCTAGGGGATGATAGGAGGGCCAGAATCATCGGACGTGGAAAGGTCAAGCTGAAGCTGCAAGGTGGAAGGATTAGAACACTTCCTGGTGTTCTGCATATTCCTGGGTGTTCTGCATATTCCTGCATTGGCCAGAAATCTGATTTCTGTAAGCAAGATGGATGATGCAGGTGTAAAAACAGTGTTCGAGAAAGATGCCTGCAAGATGGTTCGGGGAGCACTGGTACTAATGCGGGGAGTACGGACTGGAACTCTGTACAAGATACAAGGTAGCACTATTATCGATGGGTGTAACAGTTCTATGGTTCCTGAAAATGGAGCAGAAAGCCTAGCTGTCTCTGGAGAAAAGACCATGCTATGGCATCAAAGGCTTGGACATATTGGAGAGAAGGGCCTTCGGATACTGCATAGAGATGGTATGGTAGAAGGTATGTCTAATTGTTCTCTGGATTTCGATTTCTGTGAACATTGTGTATATGGAAAGCAGAATCGGGTGAGTTTTCCTTCTGGTGCTAAGAGGGCAAACGAGATATTAGAACTTGTGCACAGTGATGTGTTTGGGCCTGTGTCAGTTCCATCACTGGGAAAGTCTGTGTACTATGTTTCATTCATAGATGACTTCTCAAGGAATACATGGATATATTTCTTGAGGAAGAAATCTGAAGTCTTCGACAAATTTAAAGAATTTAAGGCTCTGGTGGAAAACCAGACAGAGAAGAAGATAAAGGCATTGATGACAGATAATGGTGGGGAGTTCTGCAAGAAGGAATTTGAAGAGTTCTGTAAGAAGTGTGGTATAGCACGGCAGAAGACTACTCCATACACACCTCAAAAAAATGGAGTTGCAGAAAGAATGAATAGAACACTGATGGAAAAGGCAAGAAGCATGCTCAGTGGTACCGGGTTAGGACAAGAATTCTGGGCAGAGGCAGTGGAGACTGCATGTTACTTAGTTAACAGATCACCTTCATCAGCGTTGGAGGATAAGAACCCACATGAGGTATGGACCGGTAAGAAACCCTCTCTTTCACATCTAAGGGTATTTGGATGTGATGCATATGTACATGTTCCAAAGGAGAAAAGGACCAAGTTGGATAATAAATCTGAAAAGTGCATCTTTATTGGGTATAAGGATGGCTTAAAGGGTTACAAGCTTTGGAACCCAGAAACAAGGAAGGTTGTGTACAGCCGAGATGCGGTGTTTAGAGAAGTGAAAGATGTTGTTAAACATGAAGTCCTATCAAAGGAACCTGAAAAGATAGAGTTTGAGCTAAAGGAGGATGAATCAGACTCTACAACAGAAGAAGACTCAGAAGATGAAGAGCCACAAACTCCATCTTTGAGAAGATCAGTTCGGGAAAGAAGGAAACCAGAAAGGTATAGTCCATCTGCTTTTTGTTCAGGTTTTTCCTTAACTATAACTGATGATGAACCCAGAACTGTCAGGGAGGCAGTAGATTCAAAGGATGGAAAACTTTGGAAGGAGGCCATGGTTGATGAAATGGCATCCTTGCACAAAAATGATGCATGGGATCTGGTGGAGTTTCCGGTTGGAAGGAAGCCCATTGGGAGCAAATGGGTGTTTAAGAAGAAGATGAATGTAGAAGGCAAGGTGGAGAAATACAAAGCTCGATTGGTAGCGAAAGGTTATTCCCAGGTGCCGGGAATTGATTTTGGTGATATTTTTTCTCCTGTTGCCAAAGTTACTTCTATTATATTACTTTTATCTGTTGCTGCTGCATTTGATTTTGAGATAGAACAGATGGATGTGAAGACAACATTTCTTCACGGGGATCTAGAAGAGGAGATCTACATGAAGCAACCTGAAGGCTTTATGGTGAAGGGTAAGAAAGAACTGGTATGCAGGTTGAAGAAGTCTCCGTATGGGTTAAAACAGTCACCAAGGATGTGGTATCAGAAATTTGATACCTATATACGGGGACTTGGCTTCAGCAGAAGCAAGGAGGATCATTGTGTTTATTTTAAATTAATTGGTGACCGTGTTATTTATTTGGTCTTGTATGTGGATGATATGTTGTTGATTGGAAATGACAAAAAAATTATCCAAGATTTGAAGACCCAACTATTCTCCAAATTCGACATGAAGGATCTTGGTGCTGCAAACTATATTTTGGGCATGGAAATTAAGAGAGATCGGGCAAAGAGGAAGCTCTGGTTAAACCAGAGGAAGTATGTCGAGACTATATTGCAGAGGTTCAATATGCAGGATAGTAAACCGGTGAGTGTTCCTATTCCCGTAGGTGCAAAGCTTTCTGCTGAACAGTGTCCCAAGACACAAGAAGAAGAGGAGGATATGTCCCGTGTTCCATATGCAAGTGCAGTGGGTAGCCTGATGTATGCAATGGTCTGTACTAGACCAGACATTGCACATGCAGTGGGAGTATTGAGCAGTTTTATGTCAAACCCAGGGAAGGAGCATTGGACAGTAGTGAAGCGGGTTTTCAGATATTTACGTGGCACTAGTGATTATGGCTTGTGCTACCAGGGAAGACCAAGATTGGAAAGAATGTTGGACATTCGTGGTTTTGTTGATGCAGACTGGGCTGGAGATCTGGACCAAAGAAGATCTACAAGTGGGTATGTTTTTAGCCTATTTGGAGGCGCAGTCAGTTGGATGAGTAAAAGACAGTCTGTAGTGGCTCTTTCAACTATAGAGGCAGAATACATAGCAGCCACTCATGCAAGCAAGGAAGCAGTTTGGTTGCAGAGATTGTGTTCAAGTATGGGGTTGGTACAGCAAGCTATAAGGATAGACCGTGATAGCCAAAGTGAAATTTTCTTGGCTAAGAACCCTGCTTATCATTCAAAGACAAAGCACATTGATGTTCAATATCACTTTGTTAGAGATATGGTTGAGGCTAAATGGGTGTTGCTGGTAAAGGTGGACACTTTGAAGAATGTTGCAGATGCATTGACGAAGTCTGTGAGCACTCAGAAGTTCTCTTGGTGTAGAGAAACAATGGGTGTTGAAGAATTGGCCCAATGACTAAGCCCTCCTGTGGCCCCCCATGGAAAGAAAACAACAAGTGGGAGAATGTTGGGTATGTGTTATATTCTTTCCACGACTAAGCACGTGCACCCTTGGTGTTGCCACAACCTTTGGAACCTTTACAACACGACTACCAATCGAAAATCCCATACTTCACCGGAATTGAGGCTACTACCTGTTGGGTATGTGTTATATTATTTCCACGACTAAGCACGCACGGGGGGGTAAGAGGGGGGGAGATAGCCCCCCCTTTGCGCTGGGCGCAACGGGGGGGTCACAGGGGGGACGGTAGCCCCCCCTGTCGGGGTCCGGGGCAGCGCCCCAGCAAAAATTTTGGTTCCTTAATTTCCGCTGGGTAGTCTACGTCCATGGTTTTGTGCATGGTTTTGCACATGGTTTTGGGGTTCGATGGTTTTCGGCCCCTGGTATTTTTGTAGATCCGGTCAAGGGAACTACGGTTATGTTCTAATCCAGGGTTAATGGATTGGGATTTATGTATGCTTCGGCATGTATATATATGTGTTGTAACACTAAAAGGATTATAATGAAAAATCAAGTTGGTCATCCCAATTTGGGATCCAGGGGAAAATCTCTGTGTTTATCTGTTTTATGTTTTATGCTCTCGCAATTGTTTATTTTTCTGTTATAAGATTCGTGTGTAGATAATTTATGTTCAGGGTTAAAACCTACACTACCGCCCAACAACATGTAGATAGAATTAGCGATGCCTTTGAATACATGGAAATAGAAGAGGAGACCATAAGAATGAGGATGTTCACCCAAAGCTTGGGTGGAGAACCCAAAAAATGGTTTAAGATCTTAACTCCAAACAGCATACATGATCTCCCAAAACTCTACCAAACCTTCATAAATAAGCGGGAAATCAGAAAAAACCCCATTCAAATCCTCTCTGAATATAACAATATGAAAAGGGATAATGGGGAAAGTGTTCGGAACTACTGCACTAGGTTCAACAGTGTTTATAATGCCCTCCTGCCTCACTTCAAACCTCCGCTTGGCTCAGCCTTAGCAAATTTTCCAGAAGGCTTCGACCCAGACATAACTTATCAATTAAGAGACAAGGACCCTGCAACCTTAGAAGAAATGCAAAAAGTGGCCATAAGTTCATAAGCCAACTTAGCAGAAAAGAGAACTAGGACCAGATCAGAAAGGAAAGTCACATACCGGGATGAGGCCGCCCCTTCAGTCCCTTCCTTAGATCCTAGAATAGATGACTTGGTTAGATCCATGGCAAAAATGTGGGAAAAGATATGTGAAAAGACACCTCTTAGGGACAACCAGCCAAACCCTCAAAACAAAAACTGGAACTAAAACTTTAGGAGAGAACAGCCTCAAAACAAACCAAGGGAAACTGACCAGCAAATTAGGCCACCCTTTAATGAAAACTATGTTGATGAGGAAGAGAGGGATACAAAACCCATTGATGAAAGTCATTTAAACCTAATAGGTTCTGATAACGAGAGTGAGGTTTAGCTCATAGAAGAAGAACAAGATTTCTTCTCCCCGAATCAAAATGAAACCAACAATGAGGACCCCGAATATCCTGCTATAGGATTTCAGAACACTATAATAGAATCCCACAGGCAGTATGATCTTATAAGTAGAAAAAACCAAGACAACTACAAGAAAGGTAGCTCAGACACTGCTGTTACTAAAACTCCTAATACCATCCTTAAAAGAGTAGTGGATAGCAACAAAATCGTGGTCAAGAAAACTGACGAAAACAAAGATAAATATATTTATACAAGCCTTGGCCCAGATCTTCCCGATACCTCTACTAAGATTCCCGAGATGACTGTTTTAAACAAAATCCCGAACCAAATTCAGAAAATTAAGAACATAGAGAAAGTCATGGCTGAAAAAACTGAAGAAAACCTATCTAAACTACAATCACCCTTCAGTTTTGAAGGAGAAATCACCATAATAAATATCACCATGCCTCTCACTGAACTTATCACCCAAAATTCTTACAAATCCCAAGTGCTAAAGGTCCTGAATATAGGAAATGATACAAACACCCTAAATCTAGCTAATGACACCCCTGAAGTGTTGTTCGGTCCAAAAATAGAAGGGAAATTCCAAAAAGGAACCAATTTTCCCTTTTACATCAGTCTGAATATACATGACCAAATCCTACACAATGCCATGCTAGACTCTGGGGCCTCGCATAATCTCATGCCAAAGGTGGTAATGGAAATATTAGGCCTAGAAATAACAAAACCTTATAAACATTTATATTCATTTGATTCAAGTAGAGTCAAGTGTCTAGGCTTAATCAAAGATCTATGTTTCAGTTTGGCCCAAATACCTGCAAAACACCTGGTCATGGACATAGTGGTAGCAAACATCCTTCCCAAGTACGGAATGCTTTTATCTAGAACTTGGGGAGCCAAGCTTCAGGGAAATATTCAACTTGATATGTCATATGCCATTATTCCTGTGTTTAACCAAAATAGAATACTCTATCGGGAATCACACATGAAATATATGGTCAGTAGCCAAGAAAGTCCAGATAACATCTCGATGTACTCCTTGCATTCTGATCTGAATTTTTTCATTTTACACACTAATGAAGACATTGAGAAATAGTTAGGAGAATTTGAAACAAACTTAGACCCACCACATCAGCTACCCCAAGTTCTCTATGATGAGCTGGACACTCAAAATTATCATTACCATGAGCAGTTATGACTTGAGGAAAGAGAGTTCGTTCCTCTTGAAACATAAATAGAGAAAGAAGAACAAAACATTATATACCATCACGAAAATTGCTCAAACCATAGGAAAACATCAGCAGTAACATCAGGAGACTTTTTCAGAATAGAGGCATTAGAAGACTTGCATATCACAAACCTCTTTGGAAATCAGGGGCAGGGAAGCTTAATGTTCTTACCATACCTTAAGGATTAACCATCTCATAACTCTACCTCTTCAAATGAAACCTTGACTGTAGCCACAACAGCTAAAAATCCATAAAAAGTGTTTGATAAACTTCTTAGGCAAAGATATGATGACTGCAGTCCAAATATACCTAAGTTGTTTGAACTAGCTAACATTCTGCCACTTCACCAAAGACTTAGGACTGCTAGAAGTTGCAAGAATGTTCAAGATACTACTACATGTAGAGAAAATAGTGAGAAGCACTATGACACTTCTATCACTCCAAGAAACAACTTCGACAAAAGAAAATACAAAAATCTTGACCAAATAATAATAATAAAATACAAGAAAGTTGGACGTAGGATCTATTTTGACTTTAGAAACACAAATACACACCCTTGTGACAGAAATTATATCCTTCCTGCCCAAGACCATGCTATACAAATGATAAGTGCTTCTAATCATGTGTCTTTACAAGATGATGTTTCAGGGTATCACCAAATAACTCCTTTGCAAAGCGAACATCTCAAAGAATTTTCAAGTATGCTGGAAGTAGTTCCATCTTCAAACCCAGAATTGCAAAACCACCAAACACCAAAAACATGCTCCTAAAAGCTATGTTTCCAGTTATAAATTTCTGCATTCTGATGTACCTTGATGATGTCATCATATACTTAAAAAATGACAAAGAATATTTGCATTATTTGAAAAAGATGTACATCAAAAGAATAAGTGGAGATCAAAGGTATAAAGAAGTACAACAGGAAGATATGGGGTTGTTTAGAGATTCATGCATGAATCCTTATGTTATGCTTGGAAGAGAAAATTTTCCAAATTTTTCTTTTCAAGAGCTGAGAGGACCAAGAGTGGTAGGATATCCTTCTGAAGATAGGATGCTCAAGTTTCACCATTTTCAGAATTTCTAGTTCCAAATTTTTCAATCATTGTATATATCATTGTTTGAAGAAATAAAACAAAAAATAGAAAACTCAAAAACAATAGAAAAGTAGAAAAATAGGGCATCTTGAAAAATAAAAAGAAAGCCCCATGTTGAAAAAATAGTCATTCTGAAAGTGTGCAAGTCTAAATGCCGCTATTAGTGCTCAAAATGTCTTTTTTAGTTATCTAGCCTAATCATAACTGAACATGTTTTAAATTTATTTGCTGATAAGTTAGTGAGAGAAGAGATATTCAATATTATGTAAGCTTGACTTGTCAAAGAAAATAGATTAGGAAAAGATATTGGTTCCACATGCTCAAAATAGAACCAGAGAGGAAAACAGGGATGAAAAGCAAACTATGTATCCTAACCCTGATTTTTCTAAATTTCATGTTCATGCAAAATAATATGTGTGTATCTTGTCTTTCATGCCACAAGTACATGAAAAATCAGACTGTCTAATCCTGATTTGGTCATTTTTCAATTTCATGTTCTAGATTAGAGAATAAAATCCTGTCAAATAGCTTAATCTTGACAATCGATCTAGCATAGTTAGAGAAACAAAGGAGTTCATCAGTTTAATCTAAACTCTCGGCGGATATAAGTGCAGAATTAGATAGTGTCATTTTTCAAAAAAATATTTCCAAAGGGTTGCTAGTCTAAATGCACCCGAAAGAAGAAAAAATGTTAGGAAATGTAGCTGGGAAGGTAGAAATGACCTGGATGCTAATCATGCTGTCAATTTTCAGAAATAGAATCAAAGAAGAAAGAAATTTGTGCCAATTGATAAAGGCACTGGTCTTCAAAGGCCAGAGATCTAAAATTCTAGACACCTCCTGAAAAACAGCTTCCCTCCCCAAATGGAGCCACTGTTATTCATTAGTATTTTTCACATGTTCATGATGACTATTTTTTAAAGCCAAGTTTTCTAGAAACTGATCTCAAATTTGTCAAAAATGTCATCTAGAAAACATCCCTTAAAAAACAAATTCTCCTGTCTTTTCCAGTCAGACTATGATGATAAAAAACCTAGTTGTCAAGTCCTATCTAGTTTCGGTCATATAATCCTGTCCATGAGATGTAATAAGCTAAAGTTATCCACTGCCATTTACCCTCATACCTAGGTCATTCATTAACCAAATGTTAATAAGAATGTCAGCCACCCTTCCTCTGGTCATATGCCATTTTGAGATCTAATCATACCAAAGAGAATACTCAAAATCTGTCAAAGATCTCCCCTAAGTTAGGTAGTGGCACTTTAGGGAATCCCTTCCTTGGCAAAAACATCCCGGGCAAAAATATTTTGTTCAATACCAGCCAACCCTGAATTAGCGCTTAATCTACGAAAAACAAAGCTTGATACAACCATAGGTCATGCCACTAAGAGGTCTTGATGTCTCAGTAGTACATGTTTCAAAAGCAAAACTGATATAATGTTGATCTATAGTGTTTCAATGTCTCTGTCAAAAACAAAGATGTAAAAGTATTCCATAAGACATTGTCAAGATAAACATAAGAAGACAGTTGCTTCTCATGTTGAGTTGAGCTTAGGATAAGAATACTAGTTAGAGAGAAAATTAATTAAGCCTCTGCAAACACAGTCAAGAAAGGTTAGTAATTAATGACTAACCAGCAATTACTCTACAAATACAAGTCATGTGGTTCCTGGTTTAAAAGATTCGCAAGGATATTCCAACCATAGGATACATCTCTCAGAACATGCCTCTTATACCATAATGTCAAATTTTCACTTTACTACTTATTGTGACATGCCAAGAAGAGATATGTATTACAAGGAAAAATGACACAGTTTGAGAAAGGGATAAAAGATCATGACTCTATTAACCTCCTCCAAACATGAGCAGATGGTTGGGTCACTTGTTGCAAACCTCCTCCAATATAAAGAGCAGATGGGTTGGGAATATTATGTTAACCTCCTTCATTTAAAATCAGATGGTTTGGAACATGATAAAGGCCTCCTTCATTTAAAAAGCAAAGGGTCAGGAATAGAGGTATAGCCTTATTCAAAGAGCACAAGACTAACAGTGTTTCAAATGGCCTAAATACTAGTTTACATGACTTCCTCCAAAGGATGAAACAACTGATACATCAGTAGTGTTTCAAAGGGTGCTGAAATGAGTTCACTGTTTAAAGGATAGATTTGAAATTCAGTGAGAAGCAATTGAAGGTTTATGATTTGAAGTCTGGTGTTAAACATAGGCCAAGCAGTGATATTATAATGTTCAAGAAGCTTGTTTTTCTTGTCCATAAAGGTCTTCTTCAAAAGTGACAAGAGGCTAGAATGTGCAAAACTTGGAACAAGCTCAACAAAATGACAGGAAGGATATGACACAATGATTAAATTTTAAGACACCTTTCAAAGAAATAAGACATACCACAGTAATAGACAAGGCCTTTTTATGTACATAAGAACAAACTCTATTGTTTATATATGATTTCATTAAGGGTCTTTAAAATCCTTCTCCTTGATGAACACATATAGGTCAAATCTTGGTGAGTGCAAATGAGGCTTTATCCAGAGTAAAAAGAAAATGTCAATGTAAGGTGCATAATAGTGTTTGACAAACTTCAACAATGGGCATTATAAATCATCTAACACTAGAAGGTTTAATTGACAAAATAGTTTCTAGAATTATCAATCATCTCCTTCCAAGAGATAGGCAAAGGACGCATCAGCAGTCTTGGATTTGTTTCTTGAGCAGTTTTCCTTTTGAAGGACAGAGATGAAGAAACAGTGAAAAGGTCTTGCTTTTAAGGAAGCCCCTTTACTTCGAAAAATTCATGCATATGAATGTTTGCAAAAGAATCTAGCCACAACATTATGTCTATAAGCCTTGTTCGAAAATGGGTATTTATGGTATTTTAAAAAGGTGATATATTACTAAAGCAGTGACTTATGTTTTTATATGACAAAACCTTTTTAAAAAGGCATCCAAACCCTTCCAAAGAAAATGCAGAGGTATTTGAGCTTATTTTAATTTTAAAAGGCGGAAGAGACCATTTCAGAGGCCCACGAGCAATTGCAAAACACAAATCATACCATCATTGGCTGCTCACTGAAGAAACACAGCATTTTCGGGAAAATTTTCAAGTGTTTGGAGATTAGAAGCTTGTGTGGCGTGCCTGTAGGTGTACGCGGTGCGCCTGTGAGCACCTGAACACAGCAGTTGAACCACAACGTGGTGCGCCTCTAGTAGCGCACGGCGCACCAATGTCTTCGGTCACCGGGCACCCGAAACCGACCTGACTACCTCCATATGCACAACGCCCTCTGCTTCAAATGGCCTGCTCCTCCATTAGCCTTCAAAAACACTTTTTTACGCTCCTCCAACAATCAAACAAGATCCATAAACATTGTTCAAGGTATTTTCCATTACCTCTTGGTAAATTTCAAAGTTTAAAGGGGGTGTTCTTTGCTGTGTTTTCCAAGAAGAAACAATGGCTTTAAAGGCACTTCATCACGTAAAAAACAAAGAGAGAAGCAGTGATTAGAAGATTGGGCCTTTGGTCAAAAAATCAAAAAAAAATTTGCTGTGAGTATCTAACATTAACACAGTGATAGGGAAGATGTTTTATCAGTTTTAAGAGCCCCAATTACCCTTTCAAAAGCAATATTGACAAAGAGAAGTGTTTTAAGGAAAGGGTGTTTGTGCCAAAACAAAGTGAGATGCCACTTCAAACAAAAAACCACAACATATCTTATTTAAAACATTTCTCTCAAACACAATGATTAAAGGAGATAGGTTGTTTCTCAAATTTAAAACGGTCTCTTTGTCATGAAAATTAAATGATAAAATTGTGAAAGAAGGGAGGTTTTTTAGGCCAATTCGAAAGCTCTGTTTGTGTTATTAAAAAGATAAAACTATACACAGTTGCTAGAAAGATAAACAGAGGTTGCAGAGGTCTCAAAACGTTTTTAAAATAATCATCTAGATAGTGGTAAAAGGGATGAATGCTTGGTCAATATAAAGAGTTCCTTTCTGTGTTGTAATATAGTGAAATTTGTGCAGCCCCCAGAATTCAAAAAAGAAGAGTCTGTTTTCAAGGTCTTCAAGTCAGTTGAAAGATATCTTGTTTAATTTTTAAAGGGCAGTAAATAGCAAAGGGGCAGTGCTTGAGGGGAGGATTTTTTTTGCCAAAACAAAGGAGATCCTTTTTCAACAATGAACCACAAACACATCTTTTTCAAGATCTTTTCCCAAAAACAGTGATAAAGTGATTTTGGTTATCATTTGACAAGTACTTGTTTGTTAGCATCAAAGAAGCACAACGACTTACAAGGAGGACAAGGTGTGGTGTTGGGAAACCATTTCAAAGACCATTTGAAACAGCTTGTCTTGGTCAGCTAGCAAAGAGTATCCAAAGAAAAATGTGTCCCAGGCAAGATAGCAGAAGTGGCCCTCACAAAAGGTATGAACATTTTTCAACTGAGGAAGTAAGTACCCATCCTTTAGTTCTTTTTAACTTTCATGAAGTTGGATGTTTAGAGTTTTGTCAAAGGGTTCAGCAGGTGAAAATTTATCTTCCCTTGACACATCTATTGGCTTTAATACTGCAAGGGAAACATGTTCAGCTAGTAGGCTTAGACTTCAAGCTTTCTCCTAGATCCATTTCTAGAGCTACCAAAATTCCATATGTCAGAGAAAAATGGTTTAAGCAGAGCTACCTAGACTCAGAACAGTACAAACCCTTTTTGAAACCAAAGCATCGGGATGCATGTCCAACCATCTTTCCCTTTTCATATTTGTTGACCAACTATTCTCCCCTCATGAATATAATCATGAAATATTTCACATGCGAGGGAAGGTTTTCCCGATTCTATGCTTACCATGTCCGACTACTCATGCACTTCACAAGAACCCAATTGTTAAATCTCCCATTTTTCCTCCATAGAAGCATTGAAAAGATGGCTTCCACTATTCAAAAGAGACCTCCCTCTTAGCAGCCAGCTTGTCTTTTCCATCATTCCCTTATCAAGATTGTCATTCTTCATCAACTTGAGAAGAATGGAATCTCTTGGGACACTTTAATTTCACATCCCAATTTCGCCACTGCTTCTTCATCCCATGCATCTCCTTCACCTTCCACTCAACATCTTTCTCCTTCTTCTAGTAAGCCCATTTCTAAAAAGATAAAATATCCCATGATTGATCAAGAAGAAGAACATAATGAGGAAGAACAACACAATGATGAAGAGGAGCACAGTGAGGAAAGTCAGCATAGTGATAAAGAAAAAAACAGGGAAGAGGATCCAAGTCAAAGGGATCAAAGTGAAGAAAAACGCAGTGATGAAAGGCAACATAGTGATGAAGAAGAGCGCCATGAAGAAAAGAAAAACAGTGAAGAGGGAAATGATGAAGAAATGGAACAGTTTGATGAGGATATTGGTAGCCTTCACAGCAGTAAACATGATGAGGATGAAGCACAAAACATTGAAGATACAAAGCCTAAAAGTCCTGAAGAAAGAAGGGACAAGAGTGAAAATGGAAACCTTCAAAAATACATGCAAGGTGACAGTCAAAGCATTCATGAAGAAGGTCAAAAAAGTGGCAAGGATGATGAGGGGAGTAGCAAGGGAAAAGACCAAATCGAGCATGTGCTAGCTGCCTCTCCTAGGCAAGGGGCCATGCTTTCTTCTCCAAAGGTGACAAATCCCCAAACATCAAGAAAGAGAGTTCCTCAAACTGTAACTCCAAATGTTACTAGAGCCCTCTGAAGCATAGGGAAGTTTCCCAAGCAATCCATTTTTGAATTACCAAAGAGGAGGAAGACCAAGAAGACCACCCCAAGCAAGGGAAAGGAGAAGGAAGAAATTAGCCATGAGAAAGAGAGGGACTTTGACATAATTCATATAAATAGTGATGATAGCGAAAATGAGGCCCAAATCCTAGAATCTCTCTTGATAAATAGAGAAGAAAAAATTCATGATCTAAGAGTGGATCTAGAGAGGTCTACAAACCTCATTCACTTTCTACAAACACAAAACAAGCAGATGAGTGTCCACATGGCAGTATATAAGACACGGGCTATCAAGTATTAAAAAGAGGCCTCCAAGGAGCAAATTAATTTGGAAGAACTCATGGGTGATTTCAAAGATAGTGAAGAAGAAGATCAGCCAAAGAGAAAGAGGCCAAGGACCATGGGACTCAGAAGAGCCTTAGAGAAACAAAAAGAGGAAGAGGCTGCCCCTTTCCAATATTTTCCTCTTACTACCTTATTCACCCAAGAGATAGAAAAAATATAGAAGCATGGCTTGAAAAGGTGAATGAACACTTGGAGAAGACGTTGGAAAATGCCAATATAGATTTGGACCTTCAAAGAAGAATGACCGGGCATTATAAGAAGCTTGATCAATTCGCCCAATGAAAATTGAAGGCCACACAAGAAAATCTCAAGGAGGCTCAAAAGAGGTGCCCGGCACCAAAAATGAAGAAATACACATCAAGGCTTTAAATTTTGGCCTCCGCTTCTCAACATGCTTCTGAAAACCCATGAGGGTCATGCTCACCAAAATTGGGCAAAATTCAACAAGTTTTGATAATTTGACATTTTTAGGTTTTTTGCTAAAAATCATGGGCATCGCCATTTTTTTTTGAAGCATCATCATAGGATGAAAATGGTATCATTGGATGCCATAATTTTAGGGGCATCTACTCAGTGATTTTTAGATAAATTGAATATAATTTGGTGCCCCAAAGTGGCGAAAAACAGTCACTTTTTCAACACTCTGCCCCGCATATCAGCAAAGTCTATTTTCTAGGTTTTTTCACATAGGTAAGATTTTCACAGGGTTATAGTGATCATTTTGGGAAAAAAAAGCATTTTCAGAAAATAGACATCTAGATATTTCCAACAAGCCATCATGGGCCTTGTTTTGACATCGGGAAGGCCTCCAAATGTTGCCCACAAGACAGAGGATTTTCTGCTGATATATTTCTTAAGTATGTTTGTGAAAAATGCACTTTTCTGAAGTGGCTTTTCCTAATGTGCGTTTAGCCTTTTTTGGCCATGGTTAGTTAGGAAAATTCAATATAATTTCCTTTTTTTATCATTTTTAAGATATTTTTATAGATATTTTGTGCCTTGGGATTTGCAAAGCCTCAAGGAAAAAACCAGATATTTTTGATGGGCCCATGAGCTTGCTAGTTGCACTAGGAGGTTTTCCCTCATCTTGGCTTATATATTCCAATAGAATTCATTGTAAACAAGGCTGAACTTGATGATATAGAGAAATATATGGTTATACAAGCTTGGAAGAAATACTTGTCTCATTCATTGGATAGTTTCTTGAATGTTTTTGGATGATGAAAGAGGACTGTTATTGGATTCCTTGACTTGGTAAAATGGTATAGTGTCCCTCTCTGTTATGCTTCTTAGTTTTCATTCATATTTCATGCTCTTTCTTTATATAAGACAGTAGAGAATAGATTTGAGACATGCCCTTGGAGGCACCTCAGATTTCCTGTTTCTTTATAGCTTCTATGTTTTCTTCCTTCTTAGTCATATCAAAGAATCATTGATTGCCCTTTGATCACTGAAGAAATTGTTTGGTTATTTCATTTATGGTTTTATGCATGCTAAGCATGATTCACAGTATGCCCTGCTTACTCATGGCTATTCATAGCTCCACCTCTGAAACCTTTCTTTGAATGTTTGATTGTCCTAGTTGAAACAAGGAGGTTGTGTACTGATCTTGCCCTTTGCCTAAAACCATGCAATCTTACTTCAAAGTGCCCGATAGCTTGAAATACTATGCCTAGGCATTTCCTCATAATGGTTTGAGTTATTTTTTTATCTTAATTGTCTTTTCCCAATGTCTGATAGCAATTTACTAAAGTTATAGAGTCATATATCTCTATATATTGCTTGAATGTTTATTTCTATGCATTTATCATTTTGTAGTTACATTCATCATGATTAATGGTTAGCCCTACCATGTTTATGTCAGCTATTAAACTATTTATATTTGAAAACCTTTGTTCTTCACAAACTTAGTGTCCATCCCACTTCATTTTACCTTAAGATCCATTTTACCTTGATCAAATCAGCCCTTCAACATACCTTGTATCACCATATGAAGCTTTCTCAACCTTTTCGACCCCATAGCCCAGTTGATCCAACAATATTTTTATCTATATTAATCTTTGATCATTTCTTCCCTCAAAAACCTAAAAGAAAAATAAAAAACCTACTTCACAACTAGCCTAAAATCAGAAACATAAGAAGCAAAACACACTTGATATCCCTTACACAAATAGAGAGAGCCCTCTCTAAGTCCAGGAAGGCTAGGTCCTTAGGCTCCAAAGATTGGTTTGATGTTACCCTGTCACTTGGCTTACCAATCAGCCAAATCACGGGACACTAACAAATGGAATGCGTACAGTTTCCAAGTTGCTTGAGCTGTACCTTAATCGCATTACAACACACTCGACGTCAGTTTTAATTCGAGATGCACAAATAGCATGCACGCTTCATCAAAGGTCAGTATATCCGTGGGAAAGCCATTACGTGATCTAGGTGGATATTGGTGGTCACCCGCCTATTCCACTTAGGGCCCCACCATTGTCTCTTTCAGGTTTTTAGTTTCGGCACAACTTACTATTTTTAGCAGTTTTTCGGGTCCTAAACTTCCAGAGTCATTCTGAGGCCCTAAACAAAGTTTCTTTGGAAAACAGAGAGCAACATGTGTCCATGGACCCATGTTGCTCAAAATTTTTAGTCCTCAGATAGATATTTCTAACGAGGTATGGTATGTGTCAAACAGAGATCGTATGCCAAAGTTACGCCCCTGGGAAGTTGAAACACCAATTTACCCAAACGGGGCCCATAGTTTTGGCACTTCATCTCCTAGGGTTATGGTTTTGGCTATTGAGGATTTCCCATTGTATCTAAATAATAAATATGCCCTCAAGCCTTATTTTAACTCAGTTCAGAGGCCTGTAGCAGCCACATCTCTTCTTAGAGATAGTTACCAGCGCCCTAGCTAGTTTTATTTCCACTCTGTCTGTAAGCAAATTTTAGTTCTTTGATATTAATGAAATGAAGTGTTATTTCTGCTGCATCTTTGTATTTATGGTTATATTTTTATTCTATTGCATTCCTGCATAAATCCAGATCAGTGGTATCAGAGCGGTATGTTTTTTCTTGATCTTTCTTTGCATGTCCCTAATGAGGTCGGGGTATAAGGAGTTAGGGCTCGATCTGGTGCAAGCTTTGCAATATCAACCTCGCAAACCTCGATGGACGCCCATGGGGGACAAAAATAAAGATGAGGGAGCAGGAGATCCTATCAAAATATTTCTCGAGGAGGCCCTCGAAAAACAAAGGAACGAAATGATGGATAACTTTTCCTAGATCCTTCAACGACTGCCCACCAATGGCACATTTGCATCCAGAAGCCACTCTGGAGGCGCGACTCCTTTTAAGGTACAGGTAAATTTTGACATTCCCATATTTGAGGGTCAAATAGATGCAGATGTTATAGATAGATGGTTGAATCTATTAGAAGGATATTTCTCCGTTCATGACTTCTCCGACAGGGAGAAGATTATTTTTTCACTCCTCAAAGCTGCCCCCCATATCAAGGACTGGTGGGAAACCCACTGTGAGAAAAAGGACAAGACAGAACCCTCTCTTTTCTCGACCATACCCACTTGAAATTCTTTCCAAGATGCCATCAGGGAACAATACTATCCCGTGGGGAGCTATGAGGACAAGTACATATAATGGACCATGCTGCGACAACAGAGGGATCAAGATGTGCATGAGCTGATGAATTTGTTCCATACCCTGCGCACCAAGTTGGGTATCAAAGATTTAGAGTAACATCTTGTGTTAAAGTATCGCAGTTGTCTGCACAGATACATTCAGGAGGAAATGGAGTTCCTCGACATCTCCTCGCTTGGTACGACATACTGATATGCTGCCAAGATTGAGTAGAAATTCAAGCAGAAGAAGTGAGACTTTGGATCTGTGAATCAAAAGCAAGGGAAGGGTGCTCCCAAACCATAGAACAAAGGACATAGCCAAGGCATGGCAACTTAAGACAACCTATCAAAGCCACAAGCAAAGAAAAACACTGCAAAGCAAAAGAAGGACATGGGAAAGTGGTGTGAGTTCCATAAGAGCTCCACTCACAACACAAGTGAGTGTCGGGCCAAGCAGTCGCTGGTGGCCAAGATGACGGCTTCTGAGTCATATGCATGCTCCAACTATGAATCATAACATGACAATGGGAATGACAAATGGAAACAGATTATTGATGGGGAGCCCAATGCCACTGTTGCCACTACGAAGATCTAGAAGGAGGAACCGGAAGATCTAGAGGAGGAGAAACGTCTCTTCCACTCCCAGATGTGGGTAAAGGGCTCCCCAGTATAGTTCATTGTCGACAATGGGAGACAAAAGAACCTCATTTCAGTAGACGCCATGAAATGGTTGGGCTTGTCGACCACAGCTCACCCACATCCATACACCATCGGGTGGCTTCACCAAGGATGAGTTCTCTGCGTCAGCCAGCAGTGTCACCTTCCCCATAGGATCAAGCCCTTGACAGATGAGGTATTATGTGACGTTTCTCCTATTGATGTTTCTGATGTATTATTAGGACAACCATACTTGTGGAAGCGTAATGTTGTGTATGAGTCTCGGCCTCGCACTGTTATTTTTACTTTGCGAAATAATTTGTACAGGATACCAGAGGTACCACCTCCTGTCGCTATCTCTTTGGTTACTACAAAACAATGCAATAAGATCATTTTCCAAACCATGAAATTTGTTTTCCTGATGATCTGCCCCCAAGGCAAGAAGAATATTGTGGCCACGACCTCCAGATAGGGCTCCTCTGCATGACAACAACAAATGGATAAGGTTGTGGAGGAATACGGGGACATCTTCACCTCACCCACAGGGGTTCCTCTGCACTGTCAGGTCAAGCAATCGATTGATCTGACCCCAGGTGCGCCGCTACCCAATGGACCAATCTATCGGTGCTCTCTTCTAGAGAACAATGAAATCAAGAGGCAGATTTAGGAGCCGTTGCAGAAAGGTCACATCCGACCAAGTTCATCGCCCTGTGGGAGCCCGATCATGTTGGTACAAAAGAAGGATGGTGTAGGTTTTAACCTTGAACAGAAATTATCTACACACGAATCTTATAACAGAAAATAAACAATAGCGAGAGCATAAAACATAAAACAAATAAACACAGAGATTTTCCCCTGGATCCCAAATCGGGATGACCAACTTGATTTTTCATTATATTCCTTTTAGTGTTACAAAACATATATATACATGTCGGAGCATACATAAACCCAAATCCATTAACCCTGGATTAGAACATAACCGTAGTTCCCTTGACCAGATCTACAAAAATACCAGGGGCCGAAAACCATCGAACCAAAAAACCATGTGCAAAACCATGCACAAAACCATGGACGCAGACTACCCAGCGGAAATTAATAATATAACACATACCCAACATTCTCCCACTTGTTGTTTTCTTTCCACGGGGGGCCACAAGAGGGCTTAGTCATTGGCCCAATTCTTCAACACCCATTGTTTCTCTACACCAACAGAACTTCTGAGTGCTCACAGACTTTGTCAATGCATCTGCAACATTCTTCAAAGTGTCCACCTTTACCAGCAACACCCTTTTAGCCTCAACCATATCTCTAACAAAATGATATTGAACATCAATGTGCTTTGTCTTTGAATGATAAGCATGGTTCTTAGCCAAGAAAATTGCACTTTGGCTATCACAGTCTATCCTTATAGCTTGCTGTACCAACCCCATACTTGAACACAATCTCTGCAACCAAACTGCTTCCTTGCTTGCATGAGTGGCTGCTATGTATTCTGCCTCTGTAGTTGAAAGCGCCACTGCAGACTGTCTTTTACTCATCCAACTGAATGCACCTCCAAATAGGCTAAACACATACCCACTTGTAGATCCTCTTTGGTCCAGATCTCCAGCCCAGTCTGCATCAACAAAACCATGAATGTCCAACATTCTTTCCAATCCTGGTCTTCCCTGGTAGCACAAGCCATAATCACTAGTGCCACGTAAATATCTGAAAACCCGCTTCACTGTTGTCCAATGCTCCTTCCCCGGGTTTGACATAAACCTGCTCAATACTCCCACTGCATGTGCAATGTCTGGTCTAGTACAGACCATTGCATACATCAGGCTACCCACTGCACTTGCATATGGAACACGGGACATATACTCCTCTTCTTCTTGTGTCTTGGGACACTGTTCAGCAGACAGCTTTACACCTACAAGAATAGGAACATTCACCGCTTTACTATCCTGCATATTGAACCTCTGCAATATAGTCTCGACATACTTCCTCTGGTTTAACCAGAGCTTCCTCTTTGCCCGATCTCTCTTAATTTCCATGCCCAAAATATAGTTTGCAGCACCCAGATCCTTCATGTCGAATTTGGAGAACAGTTGGGTCTTCAAATCTTGGATAATTTCCTTGTCATTTCCAATAAACAACATATCATCCACATAGAAGACCAGATATATAACACGATCACCAATTAATTTAAAATAAACACAATGATCTTCCTTGCTTCTGGTGAAGCCAAGTCCCCGTATATAGGTATCAAATTTCTGATACCACATCCTTGGTGACTGTTTTAACCCATGCAGAGACTTCTTCAACCTGCATACCAGTTCTTTCTTACCCTTCACCATAAAGCCTTCAGGTTGCTTCATGTAGATCTCCTCTTCTAGATCCCCGTGAAGAAAAGCTGTCTTCACATCCATCTGTTCTATCTCAAAATCAAATGCAGCAGCAACAGATAAAAGTAATCTAATAGAAGTAACCTTGGCAATAGGAGAAAAAATATCACCAAAATCAATTCCCGGCACCTGGGAATAACCTTTCGCTACCGACCGAGCTTTGTATTTCTCCACCTTGCCTTCTACATTCATCTTCTTCTTAAACACCCATTTTCTCCCAATGGGCTTCCTTCTAGCCGGCAACTCCACCAGATCCCATGCATCGTTTTTGTGCAAGGATGACATTTCATCAACCATGGCCTCCTTCCAGAGTTTTCCATCCTCTGAATCTACTGCCTCCCTGAAAGTTCTGGGTTCATCATCAGTTATAGTTAAGGAAAAACCTGAACAGAAAGCAGATGGACTATACCTTTCTGGTTTCCTTCTTTCCCGAACTGATCTTCTCAAAGTTGGAGTTTGTGGCTCTTCATCTTCTGAGTCTTCTTCTGTTGTAGAGTCTGATTCATCCTCCTTTAGCTCAAACTCTATCTTCTCAGGTTCCTTTGGTATGAATTCATGTTTAACAACATCTTTCACCTCTCTAAACACCACATCTCAGTTGTACACAACCTTCCTTGTTTCTGGGTTCCAAAGCTTGTAACCTTTTAAACCATCCTTATACCCAATAAAGATGCACCTTTCAGATTTATTATCCAACTTGGTCCTTTTCTCCTTCGGAACATGTACATATGCATCACATCCAAATACCCTTAGATGTGAAAGAGAGGGCTTCTTACCAGTCCATACCTCATGTGGGGTCTTATCCTCCAACGCTGATGAAGGCGATCTATTAACTAAGTAACATGCAGTCTCCACTGCCTCTGCCCAGAATTCTTGTCCTAACCCGGTACCACTGAGCATGCTTCTTTCCTTTTCCATCAGTGTTCTATTCATTCTTTCTGCAACTCCATTTTGCTGAGGTGTGTATGGAGTAGTCTTTTGTCGTGCTATACCACACTTCTTACAGAACTCTTCAAATTCCTTCTTGCAGAACTCCCCACCATTATCTGTCCTCAACGCCTTTATCTTCTTCTCTGTCTCGTTTTCCACCAGAGCCTTAAATTCTTTAAATTTTTCAAAGACTTCAGATTTCTTCCTCAAGAAATATATCCATGTATTCCTTGAGAAGTCATCTATGAATGAAACATAGTACACAGACTTTCCCAGTGATGGAACTGACACAGGCCCAAACACATCACCGTGCACAATTTCTAATATCTTGTTTGCCCTCTTAGCACCAGAAGGAAAACTCACCCGATTCTGCTTCCCATATACACAATGTTCACAGAAATCGAAATCCAGAGAACAATTAGACATACCTTCTACCATACCATCTCTATGCAGTATCCGAAGGCCCTTCTCTCCAATATGTCCAAGAATTTGATGCCATAGCATGGTCTTTTCTCCAGAGACAGCTAGGCTTTTCGCTCCACTTTCAGGAACCATAGAACTGTTACACCCATCAATGACAGTGCTACCTTGTAGCTTGTACAGAGTTCCAGTCCGAACTCCCCGTATTAATACCAGTGCTCCCCGAACCATCTTGCAGGCATCTTTCTTGAACACTATTTTTACACCTGCATCATCCATCTTGCTTACAGAAATCAGATTTCTGGCCAATGTAGGAATATGCAGAACACCAGGAAGTGTTCTAATCCTTCCACCTTACAGCTTCAGCTTGACTTTTCCACGTCCGACGATTCTGGCCTTCCTATCATCCCCTAGGAAGACATCACCACCATCATATTTCTCATACTCGCAGAACCACTCCCTATGGGGAGTGAAGTGAAAGGATGCACCTGAGTCAATCAACCATGACTCATGATCTACATGTGTATTTGAAGAAGAAGCCAAATACACGTCCCCACCTTCATCCAAGGTGGTTTTTGCCTCTGCAGAAGGACCTTCATCAAATCCCTTTCCTTTCTCAGGAGCTTTAGATCTGCATTCCTTTTTGTAGTGCCCTTCCTTTCCGCATTTCCAGCACACCTTTACAAACTTTCCAGGAGATTTAGATCTCCCTCTAGATTTAGATCTCCCACTCGAAACCTTATTCTTGTTTCTGTTCTGGGACCTTCCTCGTACAGATAAGGAATCTCCATTCTGACCCTCCATATTTCTCCGTCTCATTTCCTCCGACAGCAAGGCTGAGACAATGTCATCAAAATTCAAGGTAGTTGTATTGCCACCTATTGCAATAACCAGACTGTCCCACGAGTCTGGTAGAGAGCACAACAAACTGATGCACTTATCTTCATCTGAGATTTTAATATAAACAGACGACAATTGACTTACCACAGTATTGAAGGCGTTCAGATGCTCTGTCACCGAGTCTCCATCCTTCATCCTCAGGTTATACAAATTTTTCCGCAGGAACAACTTATTCACCAGAGACTTAGATTGGTACAAAGTCCTAAGTTTTTTCCACAAATTCTTCGCCGTAGCTTCCCAAGATACATTCAACAATACTGAATCTGACACACACAACCGTATTGTGCTCTTAGCCTTCCAATCCAGTTTCTTCCAGTCTTCATCTAACATTGTCATTGGTTTAGTACCTGGATCTACCGCAATCCACTGATCTTTATCCACCAGCAGATCCTCCATCTTGAGCTTCCACAACTCAAAACTCTGACCATTAAATTTCTCAATCTCTATCTTTCCGCCACTCGCCATATTATTTCACCGCAAGAATCGATCCCGCAGATCTCCCACTGCACAGGGTCTACCACAGGCCCGAGCAAAAAACCCTCAACAACAAAGCCGTCCCCTTGAAGCCGAAACAGCTCCAATACCAAATGTAGGTTTTAACCCTGAACAGAAATTATCTACACATGAATCTTATAACATAAAATAAACAATAGCGAGAGCATAAAACATAAAACAAATAAACACAGAGATTTTCCCCTGGATCCCAAATCGAGACGACCAGCTTGATTTTTCATTATATTCCTTTTAGTGTTACAACACATATATATACATGCCAGAGCATACATAAACCCCAATCCATTAACCCTTGATTAGAACATAACCGTAGTTCCCTTGACCGGATCTCCAAAAATGGGGCCGAAAACCATCGAACCCCAAAACCATGCACAAAACCATGGACACAGACTACCCAGCGGAAATTAAGGAACCAAAATTTTCGCCGGGGCGCTGCCCCGGACCCCGACAGGGGGGGCTACCGCCCCCCCTCTTAACCCCCCGCGCGTGCTTAGTCATGGAAATAATATAACACATACCCAATAGATGGGACGTGGAGACTCTGTATTGATTATTGGGTGCTGAACAAGATCACTGTCTAGAATAGGTACCCAATCCCATGGATTGATGACCTTTTGGACCAACTCAAAGGTGCAAAATATTTCAGCAATATCAACTTGAAGTCGGGTATCACCAGGTACCAATTGAAGCCTCCGAGGTGTGGAAGACTACCTTCAAAGCCAAGGAAGGCCTTTTCGAATGGCTGGTCATGCCTTTCGGGTTGACGAATGCTCCCACAACCTTCACGAGGATGATGGATGACATCTTGCAGCCATTCACCAACTCATTTGTAGTGGTGTACTTGGATGGCATTTTGATCTTCAACAAGACTTGGGAAGAGCACCTTCACCACATCTGACAAGTCCTCCAAACACTGCGGCAACACAAGTTGTGTGCTAATTTGGAGAAGTGCACTTTTGGCATGACCCAGGTTCAATATCTGGGATACATTATTGATGAAAGGGGGGTGCATGTGGATCCAACCAAGATCCCATTCATTCGGGATTGGCCAGCCCCAACCACTATAACAGAGCTTCGCAGCTTTCTGGGTCTTGCTAATTTCTACAATAGGTTCATTTTTGGATTCTCTCATATCACTTGGCCCTTGAGTCAAGTTACCAAGGGAGGAGTGAGAGCAAAATTCTTTTGGTCAGAACCTCAACAGAAGGTATTCACAGAATAGAAAAATTGCCTCTGTTCTGCCCTCGTGCTCACATTACCAGACCTGCAACAGTGATTTGAGATTGAGACAGATGCCTTTGACTATGTTATTGGGGCAGTTCTTAATCAGCAGGGACATCGAGTGGCATATCACAACGAAACATTTTCTGACACAATTCACAAGTATCCCACTTATGACAAAGAAATGTATTCCATTGTGCAAGCTTGTCGACAATGGAAGCATTACATTATGGGGAAGGAAACAGTCATCCACACAGACCACCAACCCCTGCAGTTCATACAAACACAGGGGAAGTTGTATAATGATTGCCATCAGAAGTTTTCCACATATCTGCAATAGTTTCATTTGAACATCAAGTACAAGAATGGTAGCGTGAATAATGTTGCAGATTTCCTCAGCCGACCACCAATTGTGGCGCTCACCATTGTTCTCAACTCTTGTGGGCATGAGACTTCTTATTGGCTGCTTCTCTATGAGAGTGGCCTAGAATTCGGCCACACTTACAAGGCACTCTTGGGAGGTGCGCAAGTTCTAAATTTTCACCTCCAAGATGCACTTTTATGTCCCCTGGGACACCTTTGTGTTCCTTCAAGTGAGCATGCGAAGATGATATGGGAAGCACACTACAGTCGAGTTGCTGGGAATTTCAAGGTCGCAAAAATAGTAGCTATACTGCAGAAGTATTTCTATTGGCCGAACCTTCGAAAGCATGTCGAGAAGCACATCAGATCCTGCATTGCCTGTGTGATTGCCAAACCGACCATCAAGAAGCAAGGCCTATATGCTCCGCTACCTACCCCTAGTCAACCTTGGGAATCTATATCCATGGATTACATGTTGGGCCTACCTTCTAATAAGCATGCAAATGACCATGTTTCCATGGTCGTCGATAGATTCTTGAAGATGGCCATTATGGCAGCCTGCAAGAAGAATATCACAGCAGAAGCCACTGCTAAAATATTCTTTGAATGAGTGTGGGTGCACTTTGGGATCCTACAGTCTATCATATCAGATCGGGATAGCAGGTTCCTCAGCAAATTTTGGTCCACCCTCTAGTCAATGCTAGACACCAAGCTCACCAAGTCCACAGCTTTCCATCCCCAAACAGATCGCTAGACAGAGGTCACCAATAGAATGATTGTACACATTATGCTCATGTACAATTCAAATCATCTGCACACATGGGACAAGAGCCTCCCCTATGTACAACATAGTTATAATCGGGCTCTCTACAGTTCAATTAGCCATAGCCCCTTTGAGGTTGGCTTGGGATTCCAACCACTATGTCCCATTGATGTAGCCATGCCATTTGTGTCTACTCAGGCCGATTCGGCTCATGTCTAGTCTAAATTTGACAAAGAAAATAGCTTCTTCGAATGAATTAAACACATCTACCAACAAGTTCATGAAATATTGGGTAGAGCCAATGCTAATTACAAGAACTGCCATGATCAACACCCGGTGCCACACAACTTCCAGGTGGGCGACAAAGTATGGCTACATTTGCAAAAGGAGTGCTTCACTTGACCCCACCACAAGCTTCGCCCGCTCTGATACGGGTTTTCCACCATCACCAAAGCTATAGGGAACAATGCCTTTGAGCTCAGTATTCCACCATTCCTTGGTATGCACCCAGTATTCAATGTGGACCATGTTCGTCCTTACTTCCCACCTCTAATAGACACCTCTGACATTTCAGAACAACTCACACCAATAGATTTAAACCCAGACTACCTGGAACAGGCCACCACAGATTTTATCATGGACATGCAAATCAAGAACACTCACCAACAAAAGATCCAACTGCATCGGGTTGTCAAAGCTAGCCAACTCCTACATCAAGGAAAGTGGCTCACCAGGGATCAAGTTTAACAGAAATTTCCTCATCTCATGGAGGAACTTAACGCAATGTGGACCATTTCTTCCTAAGGGGGGAGGAATGATATAGGTGGATATTGGTGGTCACCTGCCTATTGCACTTGGGGCCCCACCATTGTCTCTTTTAGTATTTCAGTATCGTCACAACTTACTATTTTTAGAATTTTTTCGAGTCCTGAACTTCCGAAGCCATTTTTAGGCCCTAAACGACGTCTTTTGGGAAAATGGAGAGAAAAATGGGTCCATGGACCCATTTTTTTCATTCAAAATTTTTATTCCTCGGAAAGATCTTTCTAACGAGGTATGGTATGCATCAAACGGAGATTGTATGCCAAAGTTACACCCCTTGGAAGTTGAAACACCAATTTACCCAAACGGGGCCCATAGTTTTGGCGCTTCATCTCCTATGGTTAGGGTTTTGGCTGTTGAGGATTTCCCATTGTGTCTAAATAATAAATAGGCCTCAAGCCTCATTGTAACTTAGTTCAGAGGCCTGTAGCTGCCACATATCTTTTCAGAGATAGTTACCAGTGCCCTAGCTAGTTTCATTTCCATTCTGTCTGTAAGCAAATTTCAGTTCCTTGATATTAATCAAATGAAGTGTTATTTCTGCTGCATATTTGTATTTATGGTTATATGCTTATTCTGTTTCATTCCTGCATAAATCCGGATTAGTGGTATCATAGTGGTCTGCTTTTTCTTGATCTTTCTTTGCATGTCCCCAACGAGGTCGGGGTATAAGGAGTTAGGGCTCAATCTGGTGGAACCTTTGCAGGATTAGCCTCGCAAACCCTGATGGACGCCCATGGGGGACGAAAAGAAAGTTCAGGGAGTAGGATATCCTATCAAAATATTGCTCGAGGAGGCCCTCGAAAAACAAAGGAATGCAATGATGGATAACTTTGCCCAGATCCTTCAAGAGCTGCCCACCGGCAGCGCATCTAGATCCAGCAACCACTCTAGAGGTGCGACTCCTTTTAAGGTACAAGTAAATTTTTACATTCCCATATTTGAGGGTCAAATAGATGCAGATTCCATAGATATATGGTTGAATCTATTAGAAGGATATTTCTCGATTCATGACTTCTCCGATAGGGAGAAGATTATTTTTGCACTCCTCAAAGCTACCCCCCATGTCAAGGACTGGTGGGAAAACCACTGTGAGAAAAAGGGCAAGACAGAACCCTCTTTGTTCTTGACCGTACCCACTTGGAATTCTTTCCGAGACACCATCAAGGAACAATAATATCCCATGGGGAGCTATGACGACAAGTACATACAATGGACCATGCTGCGAAAACAAAGGGATCAAGATGTGCATGAGCTGACGAATCTGTTCCATACCCTGCACACCAAGTTGGGTATCAAAGATTCAGAGAAACATCTGGTGCTAAATTACCACAGATGTCTGCATAGATACATTCAGGAGGAAATGGAGTTCCTCGACATCTCCTTGCTTGGTACGACATACTGGTATGCTGCCAAGATTAAGCAGAAATTCAAGTAGAAGAAGTGAGACTTTGGATTTGCGAATCAAAAGCAAGGGAATGGTGCTCCAAAACCATTAAACAAAGGACAAACCCAAGGCATGGTGACTCAAGACAACCTGTCGAAGCCACAATCAAAGAACAACACTGCAAAGCCAAAGAAGGACACGGGAAAGTTGTGTGAGTTCCATAAGAGCTCCACTCACAACACGAGTGTCGGGCCAAGTAGTCGCTGGTGGCCGAGATGAGGGCTTCTGATTCAGATGCATGCTCCGACTCTGAATCAGAACCTAGCAAGGGTAATGACAAAGGGAAACATATTATTTATGTGGAGCCCAACGCCACTATTGCCACTACGAAGATCTAGAAAGAGGAACCGAAAGATCCGGAGGAGGAGGAACGTCTCTTCCACTACCAGATGTGGGTAAAGGGCTCCCCAGTACAGTTCATTGTCGACAATCGGAGCCAAAAGAACCTCATTTCAGCAGGCGCCGTGAAGTGGTTGGGCTTGTCGAACACAGCTCACCCACATCCATACACCATTGGGTGGCTTCACCAAGGACGAGATCTCCACATCAGCTAGCAGTGTCACCTTTCCTATAGCATCAAGCCCTTCACGGATGAGGTATTATGTGACTTTGCTCCTATTGATGTTTCTGATGTATTATTATGACAACCATACTTGTGGAAGCATCATGCTATGTATGAGTCCCGGCCTCGCGCAGTTATTGTTACTATGGGAAATAAGTTGTACAGGTGTTACACAGTAATTTGTCACCGTCCTAACCATTCCCCATCCCGCACAATGGAGGACCCATTCCGTGACCTGTGAACATTGTCATGCTTTGAAATCACCATCAATGCATCCCTCTGAATGTGAGCTATATTTTCCCTTGAGACATCTCCTTGCAAAAATCACAAAAAACATCCCTTTTTGCATTGGCGCGGGCAGTCAGTTCAGGACTCGCGCCACTGAGGAAAATCCTACACATAGGTCGCGCCACTTGGCGCTCTGTCATAGAGCAGCAATCGCGCCACCCATTTTAGGGACTGTTTTTTAAATATGGATGGCGGAAGTTGAGTTCAAACAAACTCACAACCACTTCCTATCTTGAGTTGGGAGGTTTGGCTGCGGGAGTTCTATGGAAGGGAATTGGTTTTGCCACCTCCCATGGAACCTTCCTTGTTGATAGGGCCAATCCCATAATAATAGGGATCCCAACTCCCTCCTTCCCCATCTATATAAGCTTGCTCAAATCCAATGCAAGCTAGTCTTGAAGTGCTGAAGCTTTGCATCTCCTATTCCCAAGTGCCTTTGTGCTGAAAAGAATCCCTTCTTTCCCTTAAGGCCCATTCGAGCGAGGAGACCATTGTTACGAGACTCTGGAGAGGTTTCCCTTTCCCTTGGCGAGCTTTGCGAGACGTGGACGACCGGAGACCCGTACGAAGGAGGCTGCAGCGTCAGAACTTGGTTGTAACTTCTATTCGTTTATCATTTTAATAGATGACTATGATTATGGTTCCACTCCTTTTTCCATTATGTTAATGCGAGTAATGTCTTTTCTGACCGATGTTTAGTTACGTATGCTGGTTCCTATGCATGTATCTGTTCGTCTCTTCTGTGTGCAGGTGTTCATCAACGGAGATCGTGGAAGGATTGTGATCTGCTAGGATCGAAGGACGGGGACATCTCTTCTTCAGATCGAGCGCTGGAATCCAGGTAGGTTTCTATCCCAAATCTTTCATTCGTAACTAGGAGCTTGCGTCATAGCATTGTTTGTTTGTTGCTAGACCCCTGCTGGGCTAGTAGGGATCGCCTCTGTCCGCAGAGGGGATTTACCTCCTCAACAAATTGGCGACTCCACTGGGGACCGTCCGGTTTTCCTTGTCCCGTTTATGATTGGTTCGCTTTGATTGTTTCTCCTTGCTTGATGAACCTTCTGGGTTGGATTCTTTCACTATTTTAGCTTCTTGGTTTGCTTAGCTTGTATTGGTCTACTTTCAGAGTAGCTTGTTTTTTAATTTTTATTGGAGAACTCGACTGGCGCGGGTTTTAACCCGACAGTCGCGCCACTTGGCGCTTGTTGCTTTTGTCTGTCTCGCGCCACTTGGCTTCTGGCGCTAGTTTCAAGGCCACAGTCGCGCCACCCCTGTGACTTTTTTGAGTTTCTTCATTTTTTGGCTTTCTGAGCTTGACCAGTACTTTTCTTCTTGATTTCTCGACTGTTTGAGCCTGTTGGAATCTTGTTTGACTGGAATTCACCTCTATCCTTTGGTTGTTTGCCTCTATCTACCGATTTCACGTTTTGAGCCCTAGGGCATCTAGTGGCTTAGTGAATCGAGCCTTCCTTGGGAGTTTTGGTGTTCTGATTGTCCTGTCAACTTGTTGATTGAGTCTCCACGCTCTCTTAACAGTCTTTGATTGTTTTGTTGCGTTTTTTGAGTGATTGTTCATTCCTTCATTCAGAATTCGTTTGTCTTGCTTTGGACCTAGATCACACGGTCCATCGGAAGTTTTCAAGTCTTTCTTTGCTTTGAGGGACTTCGGGTCGATTTAGAGATTTGGTTGCTTGTTTCATTGAGTGAATGTTGTGTGCTTCGCTCTCTTAGACATCATTTCTCAAATTGTTCCTTTTTGTTTTCAGTGCACATTAGCCATTAAACATTGAAAATTTAAAAAAAAAATATATATATATATGATCTCTTTTGCTTTTGTTAAATTAGTGCAAATCGTGATCTTTTCCATATTGCTAGTAATTAGTGTTTGAATGAAAAGCGTGCAATTGCATTAGTTGCATTAGAGACATTCTTGTTTGTATTCCATTCATTTCGTTTGCATAAAAACTCTCAACTCTCATTTAATTAGTTTTCATCGAACGAAATGCTGCACTATGGCATATAGCTTGCATTTAGGAGACACTACATACGATAAGGCTTGGAAATTGAAACTTAATTGAAGATCAACTGTAAAATTTATTCAATTAACCTAAGGCAACATTGGAACTTAATGCAACATATTTAGAAGGTCTAGGCTAGAGACGTGTTCCGGCGTCGTTAAACCTAGCAGCTGTCGTTCGCCTGTTGGCTTTAGACAGCGCTAGTACGGACTTGCGCTCCCCGTACCGTCGCGTATATAAAGGGAGACCCATATAGGTTTTCAATCCTTTATCCACAGGAAGCCGAGTCTGCCGCCCTATACCCGTGATACACCGAACACAGCATTCGGGGAGACTACCTGCACGTACGGAAAGTCCTTGGTCGATTTTTGTTTCATTTTGAAACCAAGGTGTATATTGCAGTTCATGGATATTTGGTACACCCTTTGTGCCTAGTTTTTCCTGAGCAGTCATTTGGTCTTTTCTGACTCCCTAAACTTGAAAAGACCGTCAAGCGCTTGTCCTTTCACGCTTGTGTCAACTCTGAAAGAGATAGAGTCATCTTTTTATCGTTTCTCGACTCTTGAAACATGAAACGGTAGGATTTGTTTATTTTCCAATGTGGTAAAATCAATCTCCCACGATTACACACCCATTTAGATATTGCTTGTGATTGTTTGATCGTGTGTCTTAGCTCGTTTTCAGCCCGTGTGTGTGTGTGCTCTCTTCTTCTAGTCTTTTGTCACGGTGGCGGAACCCTCGGTTTCGTCTACTGGTAGTCCTTACACGGACGATTCTTCAGAGGCTTCTGAGCCTTCTGTTGAACCACAGCAGCCTGTTGTCTCCAAGTTCCCTGACGGGGGACCGGTCCTCGCCGAGCAACCCTTTGGAGAACCAGTTGAGTTCAACTGGCCCTTTTCGGACCCTGTGTCTGAATTGAGATTAGGAGCTGATTTCCTTTCTCTTACATCGGGTTCACCGTTTATTGCTGCTGTTTTTCCTCCTAGTCCTCGCCGTCTTCTGCGTGATTTAACGACAGGATCAACCATGAGTAATTCTGGTGAGGAAATTCCCGGGTCTGATGACTACCAGCGCATCCCTCGTAGATTGTTTGAGGGAGACGAGTCTGAGCCGGCTACCACATCGTCAGCTGGTCCTTCTTTGCCACAGGGATACAAATCTCTGGGTCAGATCATTTCAGCTGCTGCCTCTATGGGAATATCATCTCCTGCTTCGAGGCCAGCTGCCACTACACCCGGGGTGTCTCCTTCGACGCCCGTCACTTCTGTTCCCGTGCGACCCACTGTTTGTGTGGCTGCCTCTTCGGCTGTTGTCTCAGCATCTGCTACTAGATCTGGGCCAACTCCCGAAGACATTTATCTAGCTACTGCTATACCGGAGAATATCTCTCCGGAGGAGTATCGGTTGTTTTTACAACAGCCGAACGCCGGGGCTGGACAAATTCCCCAAGATCCTTACCGATCTTTCTTTTCGCACTATGCACAGGACGGCACTCCCGTGTATGGTTTCCCGGGTCAGCTTGATCAGCATGGGGACATTTTGCGTCTTCCTGCTCCTGAGGCTTATCTGTATGCTCAAGGTTTACCGTACAACCAGGCTCACAACCTGCAGGCACAGCCTTTCCAAGGCCAACCTGCAGGCCAACCTGGCTATCAGTACGACCCGCAGGGACAGCCCAATCAAGGCTACTCTGCGGGCCAGCAAGGGCCATTCTATAATCCGCAAGGACCGTATTATAACCCTGCTGGTCAACCTGCTCAGCCTCAGCCGGGGTATCAACAGGGGCCGGCCTATGGTCCTGGGGGGCAAATCCAGCCTTCTTTACCGATGCAACCGCAGTATCCTGTTGCCTCTAACGTTGCATATCAGCCAGGACCACTTTATGGTTCTGCTTCAGGTCAAACTGGTTTCCAGCAAGCACCTGGTTCTGTTCCACCACCAGGCCAACCGGGACATCCGGTACAACCTGCTGTTCCGCCTCCAGGCCAACCGGCTTATTCGGTGCAACCTGGAGCTCACTTACAACCAGGTCAGCCTGCGCAACCAGCGCCACCGGGCCAACCTGTTCATTCAGGGCCGCTCCCTCATTCGGGCCAACCTGTTCATTCAGGAGCGCCCCCTCACTCGGGTCAACCTGTTCATTCAGGGCAACCCCTTCATTCCGTTCACTCTGCTCAACAGCCTGTTCATTCAGGGCAACCCCTTCATTCCGTTCACTCTGCTCAACAGCCTGTTCATTCAACGCCGCAGCCAAATCAACAGCTGCGCCCTACGTACCAGGCTCCGCAGGGTTCCACTTATCAGCAGTCTACTCATCCTCAGAGTGGTTATTATCCTCATGGTCAGTCTCAACCGAACTATAACTACTCTGGAGGCTCTCAGTATCAACCTCCTCCACCCGGTTCTAACTATGCTCAGCAGCCAAATCCAAATGCTGCTTATACGGGGCAAACGCCTAATCAGGGCCCGAACCCTGGTTATCAGGCCCCACACAATGGTTACCAGCAACCAAATCAGTCTGGCTATACGAATTATGCCCCTCACGGTCAGAATCCTACGGGACAGAACCCATGGGGGCATGGATATTCACAACCATCGTGGAGCATGGGTACCGGACCTTATTCTGGGACTGGCATGGGAATTAACCCTCCATTGCCGTTCCTGGCTACCTTGGATCTGCCGGACGTTTCAAAGTTGACCAATGATCCGATTTCTCATAATCCACATTGGCCTCCGGTTCCAACCAAGATACCAGGAGATTGTCCCAAGTTTGAGGGAAAATCTGGCGAAGACCCCCAGGCGCATGTGATGACGTATCACCTCTGGTGTTCGTCTAACTCTTGGACTGACGATTCGGTTCGTTTGCGTCTTTTCCAGCGTACGTTAACAGGAGCTGCTGCTAAGTGGTACATAGAGCTATCCCGTGGTATTTTTCAAGATTTCAACTCATTAGCTATGGCTTTCCTCACGCATTTCCAGTTACCAGTCCGGTATGAGACTGGGACGCACCTCCTCTCTTCCCTGAAGCAGGACTCGGCCACTCACATCTCGGATCACATCCATGAGTGGCGGCGCCGTCGTCGACTGATCAAGTTTCACATACCTGATCAGATTTTGACTCACTGGTTCACGACCTCCTTTGTCAATAAAATCGCTCAGGATATCGCGATGGGAGCGTGTGTGACAGAGGAACAAGCTATCGCGCGTGCCCAGTATCTGGATCTTTTTATTCACAATCTGGCACACTTTATGACATCCTGCCTGATGCCCCACGGCCCGGAGCCAAAAAGACCCCGCCTACCCCTACGGTGGATGGCGTCATTGGTTCCGTCTCTCAAAATTCGAAGAAGTCTTCGAATGGGAAGCAGAAGGCTAATTCTTCCAATAATACCTCTGCTAATCCCGCCTCATCCGATTCTGGTCAATCCGCGGAGGTAAATGCTGTTCAGGCCAATCCTGCAGACAAATCCTCCAAGGGGAAGAAGAAGGGCAAAGGCAAATCAAAATCTGATGCCCCGAAACCAGAATCTAAAACTCGAACTGAGGATGGCTCCCAACGTAAGCCGAAATTCCCTTGTCTCATTTGTGAAGGTGATCATTACACTAAGGATTGTCCACGACGATCCGAAATCAGTCAACTTCTTAAAGGCTCAAAGGGAACTCCGGCTGTTTTAAAAGAGCCATTTCCATCTCAGCAGACCCAGATGGTCGAACAAGCTTCATCATCTGCACCGTTTGGGTCCCAGGTTTTCATGATGAAGACTAATGCACCTATCACTATCGCTACGAGATCGAAGGATTACAATAGTCAGCAGCAGGCACCCGGGAAGGCAGTGGCGGAGGGACCGCCTCCCCCACCTGCTTCTGGTTCATTGGAAATCGAGAAGCCGACTCTCGAACCCGTTGTGAAGCCACCTCCCAAGGGTGTTCTTCGAAGGTCCTCTTATAATCCGAATGCTCGTGCTGCTCAACATTACAGTATCGTTGAGGATTTGGCACAAGCACCATCTGCCATGTCGGCACTTGAGGTTCTTCAGAGTTGTCCTTCACAACGGAAGGCTTTATTGTCTGCCATCGGTGGCATCGATCCCGCCGATTCGAGCCTTCTCACCTTTGATCTGGAGAATTTTACTCCCCGACTTCCGCATCAAATCGCTTTGGTCATACAAGTCGGGATTAACGGTCTGAACGTTCACAGGGCCGTCGTAGATGAGGGTGCATCTACTTGTGTTATGTCCTTCGCGTGTTGGAAGGCCATCGGCTCTCCAACCTTATCGTCATCTCCTAATGCCCTTGAGGCATTCGATGGTCGGGAGTCTAAACCCCTGGGAGTTCTTGAGAGTCTTGCGATCACACTACAGGGAAAAACTGTCAACGTGGAAGTAGAAGTGGTTGACGCGAAACTCAACTACAACATACTTCTTGGCCGCAGCTGGACCCATGCCATGCTCTGCGTGCCGTCTACTGTCTTTCGATTCATTAAGTTCCCCCATGAGGGCAAGATTGTCACAGTAGATCAGTTGTCATTTTTCACCTCTAGCTCTGAGAACAACGTGCCATACGTGGATCAAATTCCGAATCCCCCAGACAGCATAGGACCTGGTCTTTTCAAAGACCCAGTCCTCATGGGTATTTTCCCCGCACCGCCACCGAATACCGCTCAAGTCAACATGCTGTCCAGGACTGATGACCCCTAGCTCATTCCTACACCTGAGCAGGTATATGAGTTTGGAGAATCCATGCCTTTGACGCCAGTAGAGATCAGCTACTGTGAGATTGTTGCCGCATCGGATCCTCCACCTCCTCAGCATGCTCCGATGAGCATGGCTCTTGACGTCTACTCACAATCCCCCTGGCTTGGTCAGGATGATTCACCTGATCCTCTCCGAGAGACTTTTCCTTCAGATGAAGCCATCATCGAAACTATGTCTCTTGAGGAGCTACCCTGGGGCGATGGGCATCATCGCTCCTCGTTTATGCCCAGCTTGGGGGCAATGTCTGATTGTCTGGAGCGCTATGCTACTCAGGTTCCTTCCCCGCCTCTTCAAACACCGATCTTGACACACGAGGTCTTTTCAGAGGGCAATCTGAGTAACATTACTCAAACGATCCCTATCAACATCTCTGTTAAACCAGGGATGGTTGAGAACATTCATGTGGGTGTGACCTGTTCTCCCAGGGAGATTCAAGTCTGCACCGAGCTGTTCGAATTATGAAACATGATGCAACGAGGACGGTTCCTTTAAGTGTGTCAACCTCGTTAAAACAATGAAACATGAGCATGTCCAATTCGAGTTTTGGTAGATTTAGTTCAAAATCTCTTTTGTTTTCAACCTTCACTCTATTTTCTATAGACTGAAGCTTGGGGGGCATGCACCTCGAATTGAGACATCATGCCGGGGGCATGCCCGTCTTGTGTGTACATAGGTGTGTGATTGTCATTTGTGTGCACGGTGTGGTGTGCTTTGTAAACATCTTTTCTGCTGATCGGGTCTTCCTGGTTGTGCAGATGTCTATTCACCCATTTGTTGGTTTCGCGGATGGTGCCTCCCGCAGTACCAGGAATCTGTCTTCAGCAGCCTGGGTAATCTACGATCCTGCTGGTGAATTGGTTGATCTGCAAGGTGTGTGTTTAGGACGTACCACGAACAACATCGCGGAATATAGCGCCGTATTGGAATTATTAACCGAGGCAGTAAACCTTGGTATCCGTGAATTGCTAGTGTACCTAGATTCACAACTTGTAGTGTTACAACTGAACGGACACTATTCGGTAAGAAACCCGTCCATTTTACGATTGTATTTGCGTATTCGATTACTGGAAAGGAACTTTGATTACATTACTTATCATCATATACCCAGACATTTGAATACATTAACAGATGCAGTAGCAAATTTGGTGTTAGATAGGCATTTGCGCAATTTATAAATCATCATCACATGTAAAGAAGACTCATCCAGAAATAGATATGCATATATAGGTATATCGAAATGTTTGCATAAGAGTGTGTCACATAAAACTCAAAAATTATACATAATTGTCTTAATACATCCGGAGACACTGTGTCTCTCAAAAATAGGAGTAGCATAAATCCTAGAGACTAATCAGCATGGTGCTCGTGATAGCACGTCACTGCGCGCACTAGCCGCCTCAGGATCCGGTGGAGCCAGTTTGGAACTCCCACCGTATGGCGCTGGTACTCCAACGGTACATCTGACAGCCGGGCATAGTCTGGGATCCCATGGGCAATCCCCTCGAGGTTCTGGACCAATGCCTCTCCTCCGCTACCTTCCCCCTGGACCTCAGGGGCGAGTTGCGTCCTCCGAGAAACAGGAGACATTCCGGCTGGTCTCTCAGGTCCTACATCTGCAGGCATATAGAATTGCGTTAAGACAAGCATGTATTAACAAAAACATACATATAACATAAAATCAAAATATGAGGCCTTACCCAGCTCTTCGTCCCAGTCGTCTCCTTCCGGTAAAGGGAGATCTGGGTCCCCTGTAAAGTCGGTCCCCGCATAGGGCCAATCTTCCACAACGATCGGTTGGCGCCGTAGCCACCTGAAGAACTCGGGCTTCCAGAACATCTGTTGCCCGCCTCCAGATCTGGGCATCAATGCTGCCCAGCGAGCCATTCTCGGCTCTCGTGGTGCCATACTCGCCACATGGGCCTCTTGGCCCTGAAAGGTTGGTATGCGTTCCAGAATGAACGATACCAAGATGGAACCATAGCCAAATTGTTTCAGCCTCCCCTGTTTACACTTGGTGAGCTGCCTTTTCATGTTGATCGTGACGGCTGTTGCCCAATCGTACAGTCGGGGACCCATGCATTCTGAGGCCAATAAGAGTTGACTTTTTGTAGCCTCGTGCGGTGCCTGCGATCCAGCAGCCCGCGTAATGGTGTGGAGTACGACTCTCAGTGCTAGATCGGGGATGGTTGAAATGTATACTTTCTTACTCCCTGTTCCTGTTTGTGCCCCACGGCACACCCGCGCCATTACTTCTTCCATCTTTTCCCCTGATGGTCTGCTCCCAGTCAGTACAGGGATTGGACCCCTGCGGGATAATCCAGTAATGAAATAAATGTCAGTAACCTCCAATTCCAGCACCTGGTCTCGTATTCGGAATACTTGGTCATTTTCATCCCAGAGGTTGATCAGATTTTGGAGGAGCTCAGGCTGAGCTCGTAAGCAGGGCGTGAGGAAGAACTTTTTTAAGCCACAGTCTCTCAGAGCATTCATACATGCTTGGCTTTGCATGGCCTCTTCGTCCTCATCTCCGTGTTCTCGTTCCTTCCATTCAATCGCCATTCTGACTGTTTATCTGCATTCACATGGTTCAAAGCCCTTGATTAGATCTTTTGTGAGCTTCAAAATTCAAAAAATTTGGCATAAATATCGGATTTTTAGGGAGAAATTTGGGTTCCGCCGCTGGCGCGACTGTTTTGCTAACAGTCGCGCCAGGTGGCGCGGGCCCTTTGTTAAAAAGAGCCGAGTGGCGCGGGTCCGTGCCCGATACCCGCGCCACTGGGCCCGGCCCTAAAATTTCAAAAGTGCCCTTACAGAGCTGATTTTTAAGGGAAACCCATTAAAAAATGCATGGAAAGAAAGAGAAAAGGAGCGCCACTTACTTGTCACAGACGAGACGCTGAATGGTTGCCTGGATCGGTCGCAATCTCCGTCGAAAGATTCTGCTCCAAATAGACCACTGTCGCTCTCCACAAGGTAAATAGTAAAAAGTAATTTCATTTTTTACCATTAGACATATTTATAACTTTTCGACGATAAATGAGCTTTAGAAGTTATTTTTTATCGAATATTTGCATATATTATGTCGAAAATGGATTTTACGCTTGTTGGGTATGTGCAGTGACAGGTATTGGCGACTTAAAAGATGGAAACGAGTTGTATTTTATACTTTTTCAGACTCGGTAAATACACGAAAAAGTCACTCTGGAGTCATCTTTCAGCTCTTTTCTGACTCTCTAAATATGAAAAGATTGCCGAGGCCCTTGTCGTTTCGATCTCGTTAAAATGGACATGAATCGACATCCACCCAGTATAAGTTTAACCCTTTTTCGGGCTGGGATGGATTGATTACGAAAAAGGAATACCCTAGCCTATCGCGACTAGGAGGTTTTCCTGGATATTGTTTTCTACCTTTTCGGATCTGGGGAACTATTTATGAAAAGGGACCTGTGGAGTTTTCTTTTCTGCTGTCTTTTCAAACTCTCTAAACATGAAAAGACGCCGAGTTCTTCCTTTGTCAGACTCGTTAAACCCTGATGACATTGGATTCCGTCGAAATGACGTTCTCCGAGTTTCTCCTTCCTAGGACTCGTTAAATGCACTAGGATGGATTTGCCCGAAGGGCGGACTTATATCACAAGCATATGCTATCCCCTTCAAGCTTGTTATCAAAAATAATTGGGGTACTCGCCAGAAATGGTGGGGGAAAAATGGAACCATCGTCGTTGTCGTCGGCAGTATGTCGCTCTTGAACATGGCACTTGTCTGCATTCCTGTCTGGTTGGGGACATCTCATCTCGTTGCTTCACTTTTCCTCCATGGGTTTGGGTAATCTCTTTTGACCTCTCATCTGTTCACTGCCTCGTCACCATGACCTTTGATCCGTTGATGTCAAATACTGCCAAGTCCATTGTCGTGTCGTTCATCTGTTCAAGAGAAGTTGGCCTCTGCAAATATCAACCTTCCTCTGTTTCTCATATGGTCCTGATTCACAACCAACATTATGTTCCTCTGTCTCGTGTCGTTGATGTGGGAATCCTTATGGCCCACCTTCGATCATGGTCACTTCCTGTCGACTTCAACTCATTATCCAGGGAGTTGGTCTAGAGACTCCTTATGGTACCTTGGAGCCTGCATGCCTCAATGGCAGGTTCGTCGCATTCGACGTGAAGTTTACATCATTGACTTCCGATCAAATGATTCTGCGGGTGTTCGACGTCAACTCATTTATTCACACGCCGTAGATTGTACCTGTAGTACCTTGAGGACCATTGTCATTATTGGTGGTTCCTCTCGCGTCTGTTAACGGCTTTCATCATTGGCTGGTAATCAGGCGATGTTCTTGCATGTTCGACATCAGCTCACACATTCGCATGCTAGAACTTGTACTTATTTGGGTCGAGATGGAGCACAAGACCCTGGATTGTGTCTGTTGTAATCCAGGCTGCGATTGTGGATTTTTTATCATTATGTACATGACTCACTGATTGGATGGCTGCGACCATACCTGAGTCTATTTGTTTGATCTTAGTTGGATGGCTGCGCCCATACCCTAGATCCGGATTATAGCATACTCTGTTTCGGATGGCTGCGTCCATACCATATATACATCATGTACTTGAGATATCAGTTGTATCTTTCTGCGCAGGTTTTCCGACGGCGGGCCTTCAGTTGAACATGTTCTCGTAAAGCATTTCACCCCTCTCACTCTCGGGCCTCATACTTTAGGGGGCATCTGTTACACAGTAATTTGTCACCGTCCTAACCATTCCCCATCCCGCACAATGGAGGACCCATTCCGTGACCTGTGAACATTGTCATGCTTTGAGATCACCATCAATGCATCCCTCTGAATGTGAGCTATATTTTCCCTTGATACATCTCCTTGCAAAAATCACAAAAAACATCCCTTTTTGCATTGGCGCGGGCAGTCAGTTCAGGACTCGCGCCACTGAGGAAAATCCTACACAGAGGTCGCGCCACGCGCTCTGTCATAGAGCAGCAATCGCGCCACCCATTTTAGGGACTGTTTTTTAAATATGGATGGCGGAAGTTGAGTTCAAACAAACTCACAACCATTGCCTATCTTGAGTTGGGGGGTTTGGCTGCGGGAGTTCTATGGAAGGGAAGTGGTTTTGCCACCTTCTATGGAACCTTCCTTGTTGATAGGGCCAATCCCATAATAATAGGGATCCCAACTCCCTCCTTCCCCATCTATAAAAGCTTGCTCAGATCCATGGCAAGCTAGTCTTGAAGTACTGAAGCTTTGCATCTCCTATTCCCAAGTGCCTTTGTGCTGAAAAGAATCCTTCCTTTCCCTTAAGGCCCATTCGAGCAAGGAGACCATTGTTACGAGACTCTGGAGAGGTTTCCCTTTCCCGCGGCGAGCTTTGCGAGACGTGGACGACCGGAGACCCGCGCGAAGGAGGCTGCAGCGTCAGAACTTGGTTGTAACTTCTATTCGTTTACCACTTTAATAGATGACTATGATTATGGTTCCACTCCTTTTTGCATTATGTTAATGCGAGTAATGTCTTTTCTGACCGATGTTTAGTTACGTATGCTGGTTCCTATGCTTGTATGCGATTTGTTCTTTATTTGTGTGCGGTGTGTCTCCACGGAAGTCGTGGAAGGATGGAAATACGCGGAGGTAGGAAGGACGGGGACATCTCTTCTTCGGATCGAGCGGAATCCCGAGGGTAGGTTTCTATTGCAAATCTTTCATTCGTGGCAGGAGCTGCGTCGTAGCATATTTGTTTGTTGCTAGACCCCTATTTGGGCTAGTGGGGATCGCCTGCGATAAAGCGAGGGGGATTTACCTCCTCAACAACAGGATACCAGAGGTACCACCTCCTGCCGCTATCTCTTTGGTTACTACAAAACAATGCAGTAAGCTTATTTCCCAAACCAGGAAATTCCTTTTCCTGATGATCCTCCCCCAAGGCAAGAAGAAGATTGTGGCCACGACCTCCAGAAAGGGATCCTCTGCATGACAACAAAAAATGGATAAGGTTGTGGAGGAATACGAGGACATATTCACCTCACCCACAGGGGTTCCTCTGCACTGTCAGGTCAAGCACCTGATTGGTCTGACCCCAGGTGCGCCGCTACCCAATGGACCGATCTATCAGTGCTCTCTTCTAGAGAACGATGAAATCAAGAGGCAGATTCAGGAGCTATTGCATAAAGGTCACATCCGACCAAGTTCATCACCCTGTGGGAGCCCGATCATGTTGGAAAAGAAGAAGGATGGGACGTGGAGATTCTGTATTGACTATCAGGTGCTGAACAAGATCACTGTCCAGAATAGGTACCCAATCCCATGGATTGATGACCTTTTGGACCAACTCAAAGGTGCAAAATATTTCAGCAAGATCGACTTGAAGTCTGGGTATCACCAAGTACCAATTGAACCCTCTGATGTGTGGAAGACTGCCTTCAAAGCCAAGGAAGGCCTTTTCGAATGGCTGGTCATGCCTTTCGGGTTGACAAATTCTCCCGCAACCTTCATGAGGATGATGGAAGACATCTTGCGGCCATTCACCAACTCATTTGTAGTGGTGTACTTGGATGACATTTTGATCTTCAGCAAGACTTAGGAAGAGCACCTTCACCACATCCGACAACTCCTCCAAACATTGTGGCAACACAAGTTGTGTGCCAATTTGGAGGAGTGCACTTTTGGCATTACCCAGGTTCAATATCTGGGATACATTATTGATGAAAGGGGGGTGCATGTGGAACCAACCAAGATCCAAGTCATTCGGGATTGGCCAGCCCCAACCACTATAACAGAGCTTCGTAGCTTTCTAGATCTTGCTAATTTATACTGTAGGTTCATGTTGGGATTATCTCATATCACTTGGCCCTTGAGTCAAGTTACCAAGGGAGGAGCGAGAGCAAAATTATTTTGGTCGGAACCTCAACAGAAGGCATTCACATAATTGAAAAATCTCCTCTCTTCTTCCCCAGTGCTCACATTACCAGACTTGAAACAGCCATTTGAGATTGAGGCATATGTCTCTGACTATGCTATTTGGGTAGTTCTTACTCAACAGGGACATCCAGTGGCATATCACAGCGAGACATTGTCTGACACAGTTCGCAAGTATCCCACTTATGAAAAAGAAATGTATTCCATTGCGCAAGCTTGTCGACAATGGAAGCATTACATTTTGGGGAAGGAAACAATCATCCACACAGAACACTGGCCCCTATAGTTCATACAGAGACAAGGGAAGTTCCAAAATGATTGCCATCAAAAGTGGTCCACATATCTGCAACAGTTTCAATTGAACATCAAGTATAAGAAGGGTAGCACCAAAAATGTTGCAGACTGTCTCAACCGCCACCGATCATGGCACTCACCACAGTTCTTAACTTTTGTGGGCACAATACTTCTGATTGGTCGCTTCTCTATGAGAGCGACCCAAAATTCGGCCACACTTACAAGGCACTCTTAAGGAGTACGAAAGTTCCAAATTTTCACCTCCAAGATGCACTTTTATGTCACCTGGGACACCTTTGTGTTCCTTCAAGCGAGCATGCCAATATGATATGGGAAGCACACTACAGTCAAGTTGCTGGGCATTTCAGGGTCGAGAGAATAGTAGCTATACTGCAGAAGTATTTCTATTGGCTGAACCTTTGAAAGGATTTTGAGAAGCAAATCAGATCCTGCACTGCCTGTGACATTGCCAAACCGACCATCAAGAAGCAAGGCCTATATACTTCGCTACCTACCCCTAGTTGACCTTGGGAATCCATCTCCATGGATTACATTTCGGGCCTACCTTCTACTAATCATGGAAATGACTGTGTTTTCTTGGTCATCGACAGATTCTCGAAGATGGCCATTATGGAGGCCTGCGAGAAGAATATCACAGCAAAAGCCACTGCTAAACTCTTCTTTGAATGAGTGTGGGTGCACTTTGGGATCCCACAGTCTATCATATCAGATCGGGATAGCAGTTTCCTCAGCAAATTTTGGTCCAGCCTCTGTTCAATGCTGGACACCAAGCTCACCAAGTCCACAGCTTTCCATCCCCAAACAGATGGCCAGACAGAGGTCATCAACAGAATGATTGTACATATTCTGCACATGTACAATTCAAAGCATCCACACACATGGGAAGAGAGCCTCCCCTATGTACAACATAGTTATAATCGAGCTCTCCACATTTCAATTGGCCATAGCCCCTTTTACGTGGGCTTGGGATTCTAGCCACTATGTCCCATTAATGTAGCAATGCCATTTGTGGCTACTTAGGCTGATTCGGCTCATGTCCAGTCTGAAGTTGACAAAGAAAATAGCTTCATCGAGCACATTCAACACATCCAACAATAGGTTCATGACGTATTGGATAGAGCCAATTCTATGTACAAGAAATGCCATGATCAACACCGGGTGCCACACAATTTCCAGGTGGGCAACAAAGTATGGCTACATTTGCAGAAGGAGCGCCTCACTGGACCCCACCGCAAGCTTCGCCCGCTGTGATACAGGCCGTACACAATCACCAAGGCTATAGGCAACAATGCCTATGAGCTTAGTATTCCATCATTCCTTGGTCTACACCCAGTATTCAATGTGGACCGCCGTTGTCCTTACTTCCCACATCTACTGGACACCTCTGACAATGCAGAACAACTCACACCAACAGAGTTAAACCCAAACTGCATGGAACATGCAACCATAGATTGTATCATGGACATGCAAATCAAGAACACTCACCAACAGAATATCCAACTGTATCGGGTTGTCAAAGCTGGCCAACTCCTGCATCAAGGAAAGTGGCTCACCAGGGAACAAGTTCAGGAGAAATTTCCTCATCTCGTGGAGGAACTTAATGCAATGGGGACCATTGTTTCCTGTTTTCGACCCTAGAGAGAGCCTTGAGTTGTGAAATACCAGTGCCTAATACATCTTATATATCAAAGAGCATATGATATAACATGAAGAATTATCAGAACAAGGCTTTTGTGCTATTTCAGGTTAACAGGAAAATTCAATTTGGATGGAACTAGAATACTCACAAGTTTAGCACAAAGAAAGCGATACTGCAGAGGCAAAGTGTGAATTCTCAATATAAATTTATCAGACAATTCAAACGAAGCTTTCTACAAGGAGGGTTGGATTCTAAAAATACTTCACAGAGATGAAAAATCAGAAGGCATTTGCTGTGTATGAAATATAGATAAAATACTAACTGTTACTGAGATGAAATCCAGAAGCAAATATTAACATGTGATGGGCTTATGATAATAAGAATTCATACATGACAATAACCTTTAAAAATAACATCCCATAGAAGTTAATATAGAAGAAGTACAGTTGAAGTGGAAAATGAAACAACATATCATGACTGAGCCATATTTAAAGTGCTAGACAGGTTTTAGCATAAGTATCAACTATGAGAAATTCATACTAGAACCAGTGAGCTACTCGCATTCCAGAACATGATACAAGAGAAATGGATATAATGCAATGAATAGTTGAGCTATAACACATAAGGAAGAGTTACAAACTGTAAAGCACAAAGACCAGAATCCTCATTTAAGATGGAACTCCTTATCACTGAGACCCAACGGGCTCTTCGCATTTATATTAAAGTTTCGACAAAATGCATCCAAAAATTCTTTCATAGCATATTCTTCAGAAAATCTAGAACCCTTTTTCCTATTTGGTTGATGCTTATATAGAACCCTCAGAAACATGAGCGGGAAGATATTTTTGGGAAAAATATCTTCCCTGCGTGTTAGTAATCAGTTTGAGGTCTTAATAAAAAATGATCAAAATTCATGATGCGAGATGGGGGCATCTCATCATTTACAGTTAGGCTCACGGCCGTTTCAAAACGAAATATTTAAAAAATGTCTTCAACAAGAAGTAAAATGCAGGAGTGAAAAGTGAATTCCATTGGAAATTTAAAAGTAACAAAGTATAAGTAAAATTAAATGCCACTAGGGCCGAATCATGAATTAACAACATTCACTTGTGCGACAGAGTTGATGCAGTTGCTAACACAAGTGGCGGGACATTTGCTGATGAGTTGGATAATAGGCTGGCATACTCGGTGCACCTTTGCTGACTATCTGGTGTAGGTTCAGGCATTGAGGCGAAACCTTCCACTTTGATATAAGCTTCAGTGAGTTCATAGAAATTTGCATCAGCAGGAATTTTGTGCTTCACCAGGTGCAGGAGGGAAAATTCCTGGCGGAGTGCTGAAACTATAGTCTCGGATTTCAGCTGAGTGGATTTATCTGAAAGTACATCTGTTCGATTCATCTCCTCCTTGAGACATGCCTCATATTTTGGTAATGGTAGTAACACGGCAGGGGTAGGACCCCAGCATGATGGAAGCCCGGAGGCTGTGATCTCGGCCCAAATCATTTTGAACCATTCCAAATTGACTGCCACGTTTTCCAAGGTTCTTGAATCTATACTGCAAGCAGACTCCTTATCAATAATTTTTTGACATTCAACTGCTTCCTTGAACTTGCTCACTATACCATGTTTCTCCATGTCTTCAGGCCTTAACCCTTTCACAAAAGAGATATAACTCTTTGCGTGCTATGCTCTTCTGGATATATCAGTATTCCCCCCATGAAGCTTTCTTCTAAGATAAAGCACGGATGAATTTACTTCCTCAATGACCTTTAGAAAAGCCCAATTCCCTTTTACCTCCATGATAATTTCTGCGTATATTGTTTGTTTGGCTTCCCTGAGGGTGATATTACCCTTCAGGTGATTGTTGATTTTGTCGATGGTCTTCTGCTGGTCGACTTTCTCCTTATTTCCCTGCTCGACTTCCTTCCGCATGGCCTCGATTCTTTTGGAGTTCTCAGCCAAGATAGCTTCCAGCTCACTAATTCTTAGTCTCATTGTAGAAACCTATTTCTCCAATGCATCATTTCTAGCCACTGTTGTAGTCAATTATTTGGACAACGAGCTAGTTTCCAGTGGGGCTGGCGGTGGTGCACACGTATGTGTATCCCAAGTTGTATGTAATGCTGCTAGCCTGCCCTGAAGAACAACCATCTCTTTTGCTATCTTTTCTTTTTCTTCCTTCTCTTTTGCAAGAGAATCAGCCAAGTCTACTCTGTCTTTTTCAGCATGGGTTAACTCGGTTGTTTGTACATGATGGGAGGCCGGTATGCTAATTTTTCCTTTCAGGGATTCCACTTCCATCTGCAATTACTTGATGAGGCAATGCTATGGGTTGGCTTCACCGGTATCTTTTCCTTTAATAAAATCCTGGAGAGAATGTATTTGATTCGTGAGGGCACGGGAATTTACCTATTCTTTTATGAAATTTTCCCTCACTTGGGCATGCTTGTTCTCCAACTTCTTTAAAGTGATCGTAAGTCGCATCACTTCATATTTTAGCATATCACCAAAAACCTGAAATATATTGCATTTGTCATTTGTTGGCACCTTTGACATGTTGACTGCATACTCTAGCACTCTGTAACTGGTAGTACCTACATCTGGGTCCAGAATGGACTTAGCCATGGCCATCACTAAATTTTTTGTGTCTAGGTTCATTGAGGCTGAAACTCTAGTGTGGTATTTATTAACGAATCCTTCTAGCTCCACCCTTTACTTATCTCTGATGGCTCTATATTTCAGGCTTCTTTCGGTTATGATCTGGGAAGTGTCAGTTGTGATAGCCTGTGAGACCTCTGAGTAGTCGGAAGACGTAACACTATCTCGTAACACCTTGAGTCCTGTCTTTCTCCCATCGGGTTTCCCATATGGTATTTCCTATTCAAGCAACTGTTCTTCCCCAATAACTTCTGCTTCATTGGTCACTATTTTTTACCTTTTATGAGGGGCAGAGCATGCTCCTGATGTACCTGCCTCCTCTACTTCTTGACCTTTACCAGCTTCTCTTCCTGAAGCCGCCTCTTCCTTCTCCCCTGTCATAGATGAATCTATCTCCATCTACGAAAGAAAAGGCCAATTTTCAAGATTAGCCCTCCATTCTATGAACGGTCTCGTTTCATGCACATAAGGAGTTGATTTGTTCCTTCTCCTTATTTTAGAGATGATTCCCCTCAGATCATAGGGCCAAAACTTCCCTTGTCTAAAATCCATGTCTTGAAGCAACTTCTCAACGATAGGGAGGGCGTGCCTTGAATTGACAACAAAAGGGCTGATGGTACTGGGAAGTTTAAGGATAAACCCCTTTTTTGTAGGGAGGAAGTGGAGTTGGTCATATTTCAAGGTCTACTGAATGTACTCCAAAGAATAAATCCGTCTGGCAGGGAACACAGGCAACTGATAGGGGGGAACTTCAGCTCCATAAACTTGGATTTCGGTGTAGTTATCAAACAGGTACCAATCCCCAGTACTTTGGGCTTTACTATACTGTAACCATCTCTTCATCTCAGGAAAAACCCTAGGTGAAGGAGAGTCGTGGATGATAGTGTAGGCAATAGGTATGAACTCATTTAGAAAACTAGAATAGCCCACCCTGTTTTGTAACTAATGTGTTGCAAAGATCCAGTCAAAAATTGGTATGGGCTAAGAATTTACCTTGTACACCTTATCTAAACCCAAACCCTCAAATTTATCAACATGTTGATAAAGGAAGGGGTAGAAAACAATAGAACAAAAGCGGAAGTGACCAGTTTCTAAGAGTTCTTGGAACTGGGTTTGAATGGTGGAGGCCAGGAAACTAGGAATGTCCAGAACGACCCCAGTTTGAGACATTAACCATAAGAAAGCAACACGTGACCTGGAGGTTTGCCCTAAACCATCCACACCTAATAGACCTGCGATGAGAGCAAGGATGGGGTGTACTTATTCTTTGAACAGACTCAAAGGGAAAGGCTCTGCAGAGGGAAGGTATGTGGTTTGGTCGTCAGTTATGGAGGCGATGAAATTTCCTTGTTGTTCCCATGGAAATTTTGCAAACTGAGGGGTTAAAGTAATTTCACTAAAACTGATGTAGTTTGCACTGGTGGTAAAACGAAGGGATTTTCTGATAATATCGGGGGAAAGACTGAATATCTTGTTCCCTTGAGCCAAGAGAAACATGCCTCGACATTCGTCGTAAGCATCCCTAAGGCAGCAGATAAACTCGACCACTGGATAAACTGGAGGGGTAATTTTACGGTATAGACCTAATAGAACCACCCAATATCTATCCCTATTTTTGACATGTCTCCTAAAAAGCTCAATTTTGATATTGTTGATGGGGAATGGATATTGCGGGTCATAGATTTTGGCTTGAAGGTCTAAGAAAGGTTCAAGCCTTGGAGGGTTTCTGGTTTCACAAACCTAAGGAGTCTCTGGTTCTATCTTCTTGGTGGTGACCTTTCCCATGACTAATATGAATTTTTTTTTTTTTTTTAAACAAAAAGAAACCAGAAGGGATATGAGGGACGAAATACCTATGCTGTAGGAAATTTGTTCAGGAAAGTGACGTGGGGGTTACTTACAGTGACTAGGTGGACCTGGCACTGGGCTCCCACTTTAGTTTATACTGTAGTCGAATACCTGAAATGTTTACTACAATAAAAGACGGGGGACCATTATATAGAACTGAGGGTTGTTGAGAAAAGGCGGAATGGTGAAGCAAGTGGGATAAGCATCATAAGGACACTGAAAATGAAGCACGCGATGTGTAGGGGTTGGGTGTTAAACTTTAGGTAGGTAAACACTGCGTGCTAGGTTAAATACTGGTACAAGCCTTAGTACCGGATATCCTAAGAACCTTACCTTACCTTTCCGCCACGGAAGATAACTTTGTCCTCAAACATAATCTTCGTGGAGCATGAAGTACACAGCACGATGGCTTTTAGACCCATGCTTTACTCCCCATACAACCCTCGCCTCGTGTCAACCCTCCTGACACGTCACCAAATTTCCATGGGGGTATGGCTCTGCCTCAATCCTCTGCTCCGTGATCCCCCCAGAATTACACATGCGGAATCTCTTACCAGCATACATAAAGTGAAGGCAGGCCCTGTTTCAACATTATTTACTTTATACCATTTAAATATTTGTTTTGTTAATGTTTGGAACCTTTACATCTTTCCACCCCCCTATATACATGCGCTTATTTATTTGGCACGTGACTTAGCTTAGTGCCGCTTCTATCTAGCCATCATTTAAATATTCACCACGAGTAGTGTTGTTTGATGCTTTGCTACTCATGGCCCAAAAATAAAAATGTTAAAGGTAAAATATATAATCAACATTGGCTCCACGTGGGGGCAGCACGTTCATCCTTGGGCATGTCGAGAACTTTGCAGAACACTTGTTACTCTTTCATGTAGACACCACTCTTCTGCACTTTTTTTTTTTTAATTTTTCTCTTCATGATTCTTCACGACAAACATCATTAAAACAAAGATGAAAGAAGATAACTAATGTACAATATAATAGATCAGTCTCTCTTGGCCTAAATCAGAACTGGAAGTATCGTTTGAGGAACTAGCTATTTACAGGGGCATCAAGCAAGTCTCCCTGTAGATTTTCCAACTTGAATGTGTTGTTACCCCCTTGCTCCACAATTTTGAAAGGGTCGAACCATAATGGGTCAAATTTACCATGTTTCCCCTTATCATCTCTTTGAATATCCCATATGAGCACTAAATCCCCAACCTGCATCTTCCTATCTTTGGCATGCTGGTCAAACAGATCCTTCATCTTATCTTGGTATTCAGTTAGCCTCTGAATTACCTAGTTTCATGTTTCTTCTAACTCTACCAGCTGATTGATTCTCCTGGTTACATCATCAGGTTCTTCTTGGCTTTCTTTCATGAATTTAGCTACTGGTAAGGCTAACTGTATGGGGAATACTACTGCCCTCCCATATACTAATTCATATGGGGACTTCCCCATTGATCTCTTGCTAGTGATATTGTTCGCCCATAAAGCAAATTTCAACTGGGAGTCCCAATTTTCCTGATTTTCGTTGATAGCTTTCTTCAGTGCTCTCACCAAGGTCTTATTTGAAGACTCTGCTAGGCCATTTCCTTGTGGGTAATAGGCTATGGAGTGACCCAATGCAATGTTATACTGCTGGCAGAAGCTGACGAACTTTGCAGACTTAAAGGCCTAGGCATTGTCAGTCATTATCATGGCAGGGTAGCCAAATCTGGATATAATATTTTCTTCCATAAATCTCATTACCACAGTATCTATTTCATTCTTCGCAGGTATAGCCTCCACCCATTTTTTGAAATAATCTGTAGCAGTTAATATCCACTTGTGTTGACCACTCGACGTAGGATGTATTTCACCAATGAAGTCAATCCCCCATTGCTGGAATGGTTCATCCACATGAACAAGGATAATGGGTAGAGGTGCCAACTTCTGTCTTTCAGCAAATTTTTGGCATTTCTCACAAGCTCTGACCCAGGAAAACACATATCCAAAGAGTTTGGGCCAGTAGAAACCAGCCTTTAGGATTCTGTGGGTAGTGGTCCTCTAGCTATAATGACCCCCACAGATTCCTTAATGAAATTCGGCTATTACATTTTCTACCTCATCCTCTATGAGACATAGGAGCAGAATACCTGAATGATCTCACTAGTACAACCGACCATTGGCAACAACGAATTTTTGTGATCTCAACCTTAGTGTTCTTTATTTAGCTTTGTCACAACTAGGAGGGCAGCTAAGGGTCAGAAGATACTCCACGATCTCCTTATACCACTGGCTGATGAGATACTTCATGTGCATCTTTTGAGTAGCTATCTCTACTCCCTACTATTCTTCCTTCTTCTCAGACTCCTCATTAGCTATCATGGACATATTTATACCGAGAGCCTGATAGTTTGATTCTGACAGGATTTTGGCTAATTCTTTTCCCTTAATAAGTTTGGTAGGGAGAATATCCAACTCATATTCTTCTATTTTTGCAATCCATTTCCACCTCTTTCCTTCACTATCTCCTTCGATAAGGATTTCCTTCATAGCTGTTGTGGGCACAAATGCAGTGATGTGTGATTGGAGGAAATACATACGAAATGCCTTAAGAGACTTCACCAGGGCATAATCCTGCTTTTATAATATGTTATACTTCAACTCTGCATCACGGAGCACTTGATTGAATAAAGCGATGGGCTACTCATACCCCTATTTATTTTTCTGCAATAAAACTCCTACCAATGTATGAGGTGATGCAAATGAAAAAATCATGAAGGGTTTGGCATAGTCTGGTCCAGCTAGCACTGGGGCTTCTGCAAAGGCGTTTTTTATTTTAGAAAAAGCCTCTCATGATTCCTGGGACCATTTCACCTCTTTATTCTTCTTAAGCATGTCATTTATATGCCTAACTATCTCTGCATAATTACGGATAAACCTTCTCAGAAAGTTAATGCGCCCCAGGAACACCTACACCTCCTTTTTATTTATGGGGAGAGAAATTCCATTTATAAATTCTACTCTCTTAGGATCTATTTTTACCCCATATTTGGTCACAATATGTCCCAAAAGCTTACCCTCTTCCAATGAAAACAATGAATTTTGTGTATTTAGAGAGAGACCATACCTTATGCACTTCTCGAAATTTCTATGCAAGTGTTCAATGTGCTCTGTGTCATCCTTTGAAAACATAGTGATATCGTCAAGATAGACCACCACAAACTTATCTTTCTCCCCAAAAAAGGCAATGTCCATGGCCCTTTGGAAAATGGCCCCTGCATTAATCAACCCGAAAGGCATCTTGGGATACATAAATGTACCCCATGGTGTGGTGAAGGCAGTATTCTTTTGATCTTCTGGGAGTACAGCCACCTGATTGTAACCAGAGAATCCATCCATCATTGACATCTGGGAAGCTCCCACCACTTTCTGTAGAATATGATCCATCTTGGGAAGTGGGTAGTTATATTTTAAGGATGCTCAAATTAAGTTTCGAAAATCAACACACAACCTTATCTCTCCATTATTTTTCCGGACAGGGACCAAGTTTGCCAACCACTCAGAGTACCTCAATGGCACAATGATTTTGGCCTTCAACAATTTCTTAATCTCTTTCTCTATGGAGGGGAGAAGCAAGGGATTAATCTGTCTAAGCTTCTGTTTATGTGGCTTCACATCTCCCTTTAGTGAAATTTTATGCTACATGATGCTGATGTCGAAGGTTTTTAGGTTCTGATAAGACCATGCAAACACATACTTGTATGACTGGAATAATTTTTGGTAGAGCTCTTTATATTCCTCTAGGACTTTCTTGGACAATTTCACAATTTTGGGGTCAGCATCAGTACCAAGGTTAAGATCTTCTACCTGATTATCCTCTACCACTTTGTTTGGCTACAGTGGGACATCACTCCTATCGAACAACCTTTCTAGAGGTACTAGTCCTCTAGGTATAATGTTTCCTTTTAGTTGCAAAAATTTATGGCCGGCCACCTTTTCTTCCCATTTATTTTCTAAAATGTCTTTAGCCTCTTCTTCTTCGCACGCATCAATTTCCATGTTTGAGAATTCCCCAACTGTTTCCAGAAATATTTTCACTTGGTCTTCATCCTCAAACACCTGCCAATGCTTGATGTTATCTGGGATTGATGGTTGATAATGCACCTCAATTTCATATCTTAAGAGAGCGTTCTGAGGTGGGTGGAATGTACTAACATCCACTGCAAGGGAGTCTTCCATCCTATTCTTCTCTCTAGGCATGAACTAAATATTAAATGCCAAGAAAAAAATTTCCACCAGATCCCAAACTTTGTTCCTATAAGCCCTCAGCCTAGGATGTTTGGTTTGGCACTGATTCTTCACTTGTCTAACCACCAGTTCTGAATCTCCAAAAAATTTTAAACTTTGTATATTCATGCTTCTGGCTGTCTGTAACCCTAACAGAAGTGCTTCGTATTTGGCCACATTATTAGTAGCTTCATACTCTAACTTGAAAGACAATGGGACCCATTGGCCTGTAGGGGAAATCAATAGTACTCCAGCCCCATTACCTTCTCTGGAATTTTCTCCATCAAAGTGAAGTGTCCAGATTCCTGCTTCCTAGCTCTCTAAGGACTGCTCGGTCTTGATCTGGGAGAATGATGGTTCTTGAGCATAATATTGGTCTTCCTCCAGCATCAAACATAAGAAATCTCCCTCTTTACTATAGACTGGTGAATTAACTAAGTTGTCAGCCTTAGTAACCATCTTGACAAATATTGTTTCCCTAAACAACCTCCTCTCCTGGCCACCAAAAACTAGGAAGCATAAATGATGTGACCTAAGACTAATATGCAGGCTGCTTCAACAATTTGGTCAAGGGAACTGGGATTTTGACCTTCTCAAGCTCCTTTTGTAAACTAAAGGCAGAAGAGGAATTTTCTGTTATAATCTCCTTTAAATTTTTTCTTTGAACCAGGGGTTTGACTTCTTTTGTGACTAACTTGACATTAGGGGGAGTGGCCACTTATGAAGAGGAAGGTATTTGATCACTGGGCTGCAAAGATTCGTTAAGAGGCCTCTTACCCTTGTCTATGGCCCTTTGTACTGTTGTCTCCTTCTGAGTAGATGCTTCCTTCTGAGGTGTGTCTTCCTCCTGATCTTGAGTGTGAGTTCTTTTCCTAGAAGATCTGAGGTCATATCTTCTATTAAACTGTGCCTGCATGAAATTGACAAACTGCTTGCAGTAGTCATCGATCTCAGGATCTTCGGTGCTTTATTTGACCTTTTCTTCCTCATGTAATGGAATCTCCACTTCATCACTTTCTTGCAAGGAACATTCTACTTCATCACTATTTGAATAAGCAAGATATGGATCATCTTTCTCATAAGAAATGTCTTCGGTAGGGCCTTCTACCTGACCTTCCAAGTACAGCGGGTGACGTACTTGATCTTGTTGCTCCTTCCATTCCCTTTGTAGTATCTACAGGGGTGGTTTCCTATACTGAGGGTTGTAACCCCAGTTTGGAGCATTCTGAAAATTTTTGGAGGATAAATTCTTGGCCTCCAGTTCAAGTTTGACCAGCTTACTTGAAAGGTTTTTAATCATTTTGTTCATTTCTTCAATTTTGTTATCAACTGAGTCTCTACCTTGGCTATAAGTAGACACCTCTTCTTTGCCTCTTCTTATGGCATCTTGATCTGACTTTCCCTTTGATTTACCAGTGGAGGCGAAATTTTCCTCCAGCTCCAGTGCATCTGTTTGAGCATCATCCAGGGTGGCAGGCTTTCTCTCTCTCAGAGAGAAACCAAATTCTGAGTCAAAGGCTGCTACAAAAACGACTTTAGCAGCAGTTTGATGAGGTTTCATATCAGCAGGAAGACTTAAATACAATTTTTTAAACCTCTTGATAAAATCTGACACCCCTTCGTTATCTCTTTTCTTGAGTGTGTTAAACTCAGTGAGACAATGTCCATGATCCTTTCTCTCTCCCCATTTTTTGATAAAGGAGTTTTCCATATGATCCCAATTTGTAATAGAACGATCCCCCAGAGTTTTAAACCAATTTCTGGCTTCTCCATCCAGATATTGAACAAAGAGTCTTAAGACCACGTCTAGATGTTCCACATTAAAGTTCTCTACAAAAGAACAGAAGACCTCGAGATGCTTTTGGGCTTCAATCTCATTTTCCCCATTGAAACGGGGTAAAATATTCAGATAGTCCTGTGGCATATCATTCAATATTTGAGGTAAAACCAGGGGGGCATACTTATTAAGCAAGAAACCAGGAACATTGGCCATTAGGGGTGGTGGAGTTAGTGCTAGAGTTTGGTGCCTAAGAGGAGGAGGAGGTGGAAGTGAATTAAGGATGACAATAGGAATGTATTGGACAACAGCTTGAGATGTTGATGGGAAAAACGAGCTTTTAATAACAGATACTTCGGTGACATCTTTGACCTCTTCGGTTTTAGGAGTGGGGTGAAGAGTGCAGTGTGTGGTATCTATTGATTCAGATTTACCTTTGATCTGGATACCTCCCCAAGGAGGACTATCTAAGAAGTAGTCAGTATCTCCCACAGTGGATACCTATTGATTCAGATTTACCTTTGATCTGGATACCTCCCCAAGGAGGACTATCTAAGAAGTAGTCAGTATCTCCCACAGTGGAGTTGGGACCTTGCACTAGGGCTACTTGAGAGGAGGAGGATGGAAATTATTCTAAAGAGAATTCAGGGATCTCTGTGTGGACTGATTTCCTTTCCCTCCAACTTCTCCTATGTAGGATCTTTTCTAGGTCAGACACAGAAGGTGTCTTTGGCTTAGACGTATCTGACCTCAGGTGTGGCTTTCGAGGAGCCAGAACTGCAGGTAATTTTATCTGATAAATGACTGTGGAGTCGCCAAGGTGAAGGATATACAACTCTCAACTCTTCATGCTCACCTATTTGAAGAGTGAATAAGGTTTTTTCTAGGCCCAGGGATTTAACTTTTCTCAATTTTAGTCCCCGGCAATGACACCAAAAAGATGTTTTCGACCCTAGAGACAGCCTTGAGTTGTGAAAGACCAGTGCCTAGGACATCTTATATAGCAAAGAGCATATTATATAACATGGAGAATTATCAGAACAAGGCTCTTGTGCTATTTCAGTTTAACAGGAAAATTCAATTTGGATGGAACCAGAATACTCATAAGTTCAACACAAAGAAAGCGATACTGCAGAGGCAAAGTGTGAATTCTCAATATAAATGTATCATACAATTCAAAGGCAGCTTTCTATAAGGAGGGTTGGATTCTAAAAATACTTCATAGAGATGAAAAATCAGAAGGCATTTGCTGTGTATGAAATATAGAGAAAATACTAACTATTACTGAGATGAAATCCAAAAACAAATATTAACATGTGATGGGCTTATGATAATAAGAATCCATACACGATAATAACCTTTAAAAATAACATCCCATAGCAGTTAATATAGAATAAGTACGGTTGATGTGGAAAATGAAACAACATATCATGACTGAGCCATATTTAAAGTGCTAGACGGGTTTTAGCATAAGTATCAACTATGATAAATTCATACCAGAACCAGTGAGATACTCACATTCCTGAACATGATACAAGAGAAATGGATATAATGCAATGAACAGTTGAGCTATAACACATAAGGAATAGTTACAGACTATAAAGCAAAAAGACCAGAATCCTCATTTAAGATGGAATTCCTTATCACTGAGACCTAACCGGCTCTTCGCATTTATATTAAAGTTTCGACAAAATGCATACAAAAATTATTTCATAGCGTATTGTTCAGAAAATCTAGAACCCTTTTTCCTATTTGGTTGCTGCTTATATAGAACCCTCAGAAACATGACAAGGAAGATATTTTTGGGAAAAATATCTTCCCCGCGTGCTAGTAATCAGTTTGATATCTGAATAAAAAATGATCAAAATTCATAATGAGAGATGGGGGCATCTCATCATTTACAGTTAGGCTCACAGCTGTTTCAAAGAAAAATATTTAAAAAATGTCTTGAACAAGAAGTAAAATGCAGGAGTGAAATGTGAATTCCACTCGAAATTTAAAAGTAAAAAATTAAAGTAAGCGTAAATGCCACTAGGGCTGAATCATGAATTAACAACATTCACTTGTGCGACGGAGTTGATGTGGTTGCTGACAGAGGTGGTGGGAAATTTGTTGATGAGCTGGCTAACAGGTTGGCATACTTGGTGCACCTTTGCTGACTGTCTACTTCAGGTTCAGGCATTGACGTGAAAGCTTCCACTTTGATATAAGCTTCAGTGAGATCACTGAAATTTGCATCGGCAGGAATTTTATGCTTCACCTAGTGCAGGAGGGTAAATTCCTGACGGAGTGCTGAAACTATAGTCTCGGATTTTAGCCGAGTTGATTTATTTGAAAGTACATATGTCCGGTTCATCTCCTCCTTGAGATGTGCCTCATATGTTGGTAATGGCAGTAACACAGCAGGGGTAGGACCCCATCATGATGGAAGCCCGGAGGCTGTGATCTCGGCCAAAATCATTTCGAACCGTTCCAAATTGACTGCCATGTTTTCCAAGGTTCTTGAAGCTATACTGCGAGCAGACTCCTTATCAATTATTTTTTGACATTCAACGACTTCCTTGAACCTACTCTCTATACCATGTTTCTCCACGTCTTCAGGCCTCAACCCTTTCAGGAAAGAGATATAACTCTTTGCGTGCTGCGCTCTGCTAGATATATCAGTATTCCCCTCATGTAGCTTTCTTCTGAGATAAAGCACGGACAACTTTACTTCCTCAATGACCTTTAGAAAAGCCCAATGCCCTTTTACCTCCATGATAATTTCTTCCCAGATTATTCATCTGGCTTCCCTGAGGGTGATATTACCTTTCATGCGATTGTTGAGTTCATCGATGGTCTTCTACTGGTCAGATTTCTCCTTCTTTCCTTGCTCGACTTCCTTACGCATGGCCTTGATTATTTTGGAATTCTCAGCCAAGATAGCTTCCATCTCACTGATTCTTAGTCTCGTTGTAGAAACCTATTTCTCCAATGCATCATTTGGAGCCACTGCTATAGTCAGCTATTCAGACAGCGAACTAGTTTCCGGTGGGGTTGGTGGTGGTGCACACGTATGTGTATCCCAAGTTGTCTGTAATGCCGTTAGCCTGCCCTGAAGAACAACCATCTCTTCTACTATATTTTATTTTTCTTCCTTCTCTTTTGCAAGAGAATCAGCCAAGTCTGCTCTGTCTTTTTCAGCCTGGGCTAACTCGGCTGTTTGTACATGATGGGAGGCTGGTATGCTAATTTTTCCTTTCAGGGATGCCACTTTCTTCTGCAATTACTTGATGAGGTGACACCATGGGTTGGCTTCACCAGTCTCTTTTCCTTTAATCAAATCCCGGAGAGAAAGTATTTGATTCGTGAAGGCACGGGAATTTACCTGTTCTTTTCTAAAATTCTCCCTCACTTAGGCATGCTTGTTCTCCAACTTCTTTAAAGTGATCGTAAGCCGCATCACTTCATCTTTTAGCATATCACCAAAAACCTGAAATAGGTTGCATTTATCAATTGTTGGCACCTTTGACATGTCGACCGCGTACTATAGCACTCTGTAACTGGTAGTACATGCATCTGGGTCCAGAATGGCCTCAGCCATGGCCATCACTAAATGTTTTGTGTCCAGGTTCATTGAGGCTGAAACTCTAGTGTGGTATTTCTCAACGAATCCTTCTAGCTCCGCCCTGTACTTATCTTTGATGGCTCTGGCTTTCAGGCTTCTTTCAGTTCCGATCTGGGAAGTGTCAGCTGTGATAGTCTATGAGACCTCTAAGTAGTCGGAAGATGTAACACTATCTCATAACACCTTGAGCCCTGGCTTTCTCCCATTGGGTTTCCCATATGGTATTTCCCGTTCGAGCAACTGTTCTTCCGCAATAGCTTCTGCTTCACTCGTCACTGTTTTCTTCCTTTTATGAGGGGGAGAGTGTGCTCCTAACGTACCTACCTCCTCTACTTCTTGACCTTTACCAGCTTCTCTTCCTGAAGCTTCCTCTGCCTTCTCCCCTGTCGCAGATGAATATGTCTCCATCTGCGAAAGCAAAGGCCAATTTTCAAGATTAGCCCTCCATTCTATGAACGGTCTCGTTTCATGCACATAAGGAGTTGATTTGTTCCTTCTCTTTCTGTTAGAGATGATGCCCCTCAGATCGTAGGGTCAAACCTTCCCTTGTCTAAAATCCATGTCTTGAAGCAGCTTCTCAATGATAGGGAGGGCGTGCCTTGAATTAAAAACAAAAGGGCCGATGGTAATGGGAATTTTAAGGATAAACCCCTTTTTTGCAGGGAGGAAGTGGAGTTGGTCAGATTTCAGGGTCTGCTAAATGTACTCCAAAGCATAAATACATTGGGCAGGGAACACAGGCAACTGATAGGGGGGAACTTCAGCTCTGTAAAATTGGATTTCAGTGTAGTTATCAAACAGGTACCAATCCCCAGTACTTTGGGCTTTAATATACTGTAACCATCTCTTCATCTCAGGAAAAGCCCTAGGTGAAGGAGAGTCATGGATGATAGTGTAGGAAATAGGCATGAACTCATTTAGAAACCTAGAATAGCCCACCCCATTTGGTAACTGATGTGTTGCAAAGCTCCATTCGAAAATTGTTCTGGGCTGAGAATTTACCTTGTACACCTTATCTAAACCAAAACCCTCAAATTTATCAACATGTTGATAAAGGAAGAGGTAGAAAACCATAGAACAAAAGTGGAAGCAACCAGTTTCTAAGAGTTCTTAGAACTGAGTCTGAATGGTGGAGGCTAGGAAACCAAGAATGTCCAGAATGACCCCAGTTTGAGACATTAACGATAAGAAAGCAACACATGCCTTGGAGGTTTGCCCTAAACCATCCACACTTAATAGACCTGCGAAGAGAGCAAGGATGGGCTATAATTCTTCTTTGAACAGACTCAAAAGGAAAGACTCTGCAAAGGGAAGGGATGTGGTCTGTTTGTCGGTTATGGAGGAAATGAAATTGCCTTGCTGTTCCCATGGCAATTTTGCAAACTGAGGGGTTAAAGTAATTTTACTCAAACTGGTGTAGTTTGCGCCGGTGGGAAAACGAAGGGCTTTTCTGATAATATTGGGGGAAAGAGTGAATATCTTGTTCCCTTGAGCTGAGAGAAACATGCCTCGATGTTCCTCGTAGGAATCCCTGAGCCAGCAAATAAAATTGACCACTGGATAAACTGGAGGGGTAATTTGATGGTATAGACCTGATAGAACCACCCAATATCTATCCCTATTTTCAACATGTCTCCTAAAAGGCTTAGGTTTGATATTGCTGATGGGGAATTGATATTGCGGGTTATAGATTTCGGCTTGCAGGTCTAAGAAAGGTTCAAACCCTGGAGGGTTTCTAAATTCATGGACCTAAGGAGTCTCTAGTTCTATCTTCTTGGTGGTGACCCTTCCCATGACTAATAGGAAAAAAAAAAATTAAAAACAAAAGGAAACCAGAGGGGATATGAGGGATGGAATACCTGTGGAGTAGGAAATATGCTCAGGAAAGCGACGTGGGGGGTAGTGATAGTGACTGGGTGGACCTTGCACTGGGCTCCAACTTTAGTTTATACGATAGTCGAATACCTGAAATTTTTACTTCAGTAAAAGATGAGGGACCGTTATATAGAACTGAGGTTTCTTGAGAAAAGGCAGAATGGAGAAGCAAGTGGGATAAGCGTCGTAAGGACACTGAAAATGAATCACGCGACGTGTAGGGGTTTGGTGTTAAACTTCAAGTAGGTAAACACCGCTTGTTGGGTTAAATACTGGTACGGGCCTTAGTACCGGATATCCTAAGAACTTTACCTTACCTTTCCGCCGTGGAAGATAACTCTATCCTCAAACATAATCTTCGTGGAGTGTGAAGTACACAACACGACGGCTTTAAGACCCATGCTTTACTCCCCATATAACCCTCAACTCATTTCAACCCTCATGACATGTCACCAAATTTCTGTGGCGGTATGGCTCTGCCTCAATCCTCCGCTCCGTGACCCCCCCGGAATCGCACATGAGAAATCTCTTACCAGCATACATAAAGTGAAGGCGAGCCCTGTTTCAACATTCTTCGCTTTATACCCTTTAAATATTTGTTTGGTTAATGTTCAGAACCTTTACATATTTCCACCCCCTTATATACATGTGCTTATTTATTTGGCATGTGACTTATCTTAGCACTGCTTCTATCTAGCCATCATTTAAATATTCACCACGAGTAGTGTTTTTTGATGCTTTGCTACTCAAGGCCCAAAAATAAAAATGTTAAAGGTAAACTATATAATCAACACTTCCTAAGGGGGGAGGAATGATCCAGGTGGATATTGGTGGTCACCCTCCTATTCCACTTGGGGCCCCACCATTGTCTATTTCATTTGTTTAGTTTCGGCACAACTTACTCTTTTTAGTAGTTTTTCGGATCCTAAACTTCCAGAGCCATTTTGAGGCCATAAACGACGTTTTTTGGGAAACCAGAGAGCAACATGGGTCCAAGACTAATGTTTCTCATTCAAAATTTTTAGTCCTTGGATAGATCTTTCTAACGAGGTATGGTACGCATCAAACGAATATTGTATGCCAAAGTTACACCCCTGGGAAGTTGAAACACCAATTTACCCAAACAGGGCCCATAGTTTTGGTGCTTCATCTCCTAGGGTTAGGGTTTTGGCTATTGAGGATTTCCCATTATGTATAAATAATAAATAGGCCTCGAGCCTCATTGTAACTTAGTTCAGAGGCCTATAGCCACCACATCTCTTCTCAGAGATAGCTACCAGCGCCCTAGCTAGTTTTATTTCCATTATGTCTGTAAGCAAATTTCAGTTCTTTGATATTAATGAAATGAAGTGTTATTTCCACTGCATCTTTGTATTTACGGTTATATGTTTATTCTGTTGTGTTCCTACATAAATCTAGATCATCAGGTGTGAGCGATGACAGTCAGAACACTACTTTCTAGTGAAAAGGGAATCTTACCGTTACGAAAAACAGGCAGTTGACAATCAATGTAGAAATTTATGGTGAGTTTTTACTAATTGCTTGATGGTAAGTTTCAAGTTAGATTTACTCTACCGTTGGATAGCCCCGAAAGTTATAAGGAAGAAAGGATAACTCTAATCAAGGCTCCATATTGTCTTCGTAATCTGCATATGTTCTTCTATTGCTTGATTGTTTGGACCTTTAGCGTTTGGGTCATACCCCATCAACCTACTTCCACTGTCTGCGAGTTTCCAAATTTGGAAGCATATCCTTTTGCTGCTATGGTAGCCCCTAACCTTCCGAACTCTTCCGCACCTACCAGTCCAACATTTGTTGACATTGTGTTGAGAGGGTCTTGGGATGCTGAGATGGATAAGTTGATTTACCTCTGGCTCCCTACAGGGAAAATTGACTTTGAACCCTGTGCAGAATGGTGCGAAAGCTACACGATGGAAGGCCCTCGCCGGATGGGCTCGGAAGATTCCATGAAGGATGATACACAACTACCGCAGTGCACTATGAAAACTGACGCAGTTTATTCACAACTAGTCCTGTGCACGAAAGGACTACCTAGTAAGTATACTCCATCCCCCCGGGGTACGAAGCGGTATAGGGATATGCTGCAACTTCTTCACAATTCTAGGCTACCTACCAATGAAAGCCATACTTTTTCACCTTCCTAGCACTGTCTTGGTCGACGACCACCTCCCAACAGCTCTGGAGCTACAAGTGGACTTGGCACAGCTTCCCTGCAAGGCATTACAGATTTTACACACCGCCGTGATCTAAGAGATCCGTCATCACGACCAGACCGCACCGCAACAACTCGTTATATCCCCGCCGCTCATCGCATGACAAACAGAAGATGTTTCCCTTGCTATCTCGCAGACGACATAGCTTGAACCGACGGTTCACTAACTTGGCACATAGGTACTGAATGAACTCACTATTGAAGGCTTGGTCACCGCACTAAAGGCATCTCGCACTGAAATATAGACTCTCAGGACCCAAATGGCCCACCAATTCACCACATTACAGGCCCCAATGTAGCCGGCCACACCTCCGGAGGAACGAGAACAGCGTGCTACGCTGGTAACCAAAGCTACTGAAATCATTACGGGACAACTTACTCTGGTATTCAGTTGCTCGAGGCAACCATGCAGCTCTGGATAGCGATCCAGTTCAACCCGTTTCTTCAGAATATCAAGCAAGACTTACGCCAGAAGTAAGCCACCTTCGATCAGGTTGAAGCTACCCTACCTTCCCTAGTCCCTCCACAGCTTCTGGCACTCCTAAAGACTAGCAACACCCTCCAATACATGATTACGGATCTCCGACGAGCAAAGCATGCCATTACAAAGCGCTTGAAGCCATGCGGCGACGTCACCTTCCATATATCACAGGGTTCTCATGATGCAATTGTGCGACTCCACCAGATCTTGGAGCGGGTTACTCCGGTAACTAAAGGACCAACCTCCTAGAAGCTTGTCGACATCACACAGATTGTGGCTTCCCAAAGTCAAGAAGTACTACCTCCACTGCTCATAGTGATCAATACCTTATGTGCGCAAATAGAGACAACACCACCACAGTGACTCGGGACGAGTCACAAGATTGTGTTGGGGGACTGTTGGAACAGGGTCTCCTACGAGCTGGGAAGCTGGTATGATTTTGTATATTTTTTATTATATTTACTCTAGCGCAGCGGTTTTGGGGTGATTCAAAGCCCCGAAAGAATTTTAATGGGTCAAAGGGTAGACATAGAATGGACCATAAGAAATATTAGGCTAGATTGTTATAAATAGAGGGAAATTTTTAATTGTAAGGTAGAAAAATAAAGAAGAACTATTGATGCGAATTGTTTTTTAGTAGATTTTTTTGGGTTTTTGGGGAAAGGACTCCTACTAGCTATGTGCACGGAGATCTAGAGTACTACTGTGTGTGGACCCTGCTTCTGTGTGCACAGGTCGGGATGCGTATTATAAGAAGGAATTGATGAATGGATGAATAAGAAAGGTTGTTTGAGAACTGAATCTATGTGTACTGTGTATGCGAATCATTGGTAATTACTATATTATGCGTATTCTATATTTAGCTGCGAAATTTATGTGTAAGTGCTTTTACTTCTTCTATATCTATTTTGTTGTATTTTATGCAATATTGAGCTACTCTATCAGAAGTATATAATCATCGAGCACCATAGTATAGTTGATCTTGCACACGTGGATGCGAAAGGAGACCTATAGATCGTACTCGAGAAGAGCCAATCTGGAGATCACCGGGAAAGACGCAGCTCTGCTTTCCTTACCTATCCTTTCTCAGGGTGCAGAAACCTAGTTCTAGCAGCCACCCATACTACTTCGGGTGAAAATTTGACCTATGCAGGTAGGTCACTTTCAAAAGGGCCAGTAGTATAGGGGTTTGTTGAAAAACCTTGAACTCCAAACCTGGGTCAAGACCCCTCGAGCCTACAGGAGTGGACTTTGAATTATCAGTAGATGTCATTTCTAATGCTACTAGTATCCCTGCTATTGATGAAAATTGGTTTAAGAAAGCCAAATTGGACAAGAACTATTATGAGCCATTTGTCAAAGCTAGGTACAGAATGGGTTGCAAGGCTATCTTCCTTTTCTCACACCTAAAACAGAGATTTGCACCCTTGATGAGGGTTATCATGAAGTACTTTACCTATGAAGAGAGGTACTCCACACTCTATTTCTACCATGTTAGAATCCTCGTGCATTTCACAAGGGTCAAAATGTTCAACTTGCCCTATTACCTCTATAGAAGTATGAACAAAATGTCTTCTGTTGTCCAGAGAATGAGTCCTTCCCAACAAATGCAGAGTTTATTTCACCTCTCCTTGATCAAGATGGTGGTATTACATCATTTGGAACAACAGGGTATACCTTGGGAGGTATTTATAGCACATGAAGTCTTCACAAGCCGACAGCTCCCTCATCAACCTAGCTTTCCCTCATCATATACACAAATGCCCTCACCTCAAGAAAATTTCCCCTCCACTCCTTCTCTTGATGCATCAAATGAAGAAGATAAAAATGATGAGGAAGAGGAAGAAAATAATGAAGAGGAAGAAGAATGAAAGAATGATGAGGAAAGAGGTAGTGAACTAAAAAGTGAGAGTATGGAGGAGGGTGATGAAGAAGATGAGGACATTGAAGCTAAAAATTAAATGAGCATTGATGAAGAGGATATTAGCAATAAAATAGAGGATACAGAAGAAGAGAATGATGAGGCAGAGACAGAAAATTATGATGAAGATATGACAGATAATGAAAACATGAAAGAAAATGAAAATGATAAAGATAAAGACAATGACGAAGATGCAGAAATTGAAGGCAGCAGTGACCAAAATGAAGCTAGCCTCAGTGTTGAGAAAGACAAAAAAGAAGGAAATAGTCATGACAGTCATGACAACAATCAACCCCTCAGTGATAATGACAATGATGACAGTTTAGAAAATGAAGATGAAGGTAATCCTAGTCATGATGATAGTGAAAAGGGGGAAGAGGCTCATAGTCTAAATGATGATAACAACCATGACAAAGACACTAGCAATACCACAATCATACATCTTTCACTTACATAACAAAGAGGGCCAAGGCTAGTGTTTGCTACCTCCAAGAGGCAAGGGAACATGCCATCTTCCTCAGCTAAAAAGCTTGAGAAGGGCAAACAAAAAATGAAGAAAGGTGAGAAAGGCAAGAAAGGTGGGAAAACTAAATAAAAGCCGCAATTCATTGACCTAGACAGTGATAATGAAGATGAAGAGATGGCCACTAGAATACTACTCCAAAGCAAAGATGCACAAATTAGGGAGCTAGACAGATATTTTGACATGGCACAGTGCATCATTCAATATTATAAGAATGAACACAAGTATTTAAGAAGATAAAAATGGGCTTTGATCTCTAGAAAATATGACCAAGAATTATGCAATGAAAAACAAACTTGCTTGTGCCAAACTCAAAGAGGCCCTCATTGAAATCTAAGCACTAAAAGAAGGAAAATAACAAACTAGACTTGGAATTTTCACATCAGCTTCCCTACAGGTCTATCAAACCCCTTGAAGGAGACCTCCACCAATTTTGAAGGAATTTGGACAAGTTTATGTTTTTTGAGAATTTGGAGGTCTATCAGCGCAGCGCCACTGGCACTATGCTTTTCCCTTAAGAATATTTAGAGGGAAAACTCTACGTTTTTGGATTTCTGATGACTAGAACATTATTCTCACAAACTGTCAAAGAAATTGGAGCATTTTTGACCCCTCAAAAGGTCAAAAAACACCTCATTTTTCACCATTCTGCCACCTTTTCAGGCTTGGCACTGCGCTCAGCGTAGTGTCGGAATTTTGACATTTTGGACAGGTTACTGGAGCTGGATCATGAAACCAAGAGTATTTTTGGAATGTAGACTCATCAGGCTTTCCAACATGCCATCACAGAGCAAACTCCGACATCGAGAAGGTTTCCAAAATGTGGTTGCAGCAGGACCTATTTTCTACCTAAGGTGGCGTTATGCTTATGGACAACACTATGTGCTTTGGACCAAAATTCAACAAAACACACTCATTTATTGCAAAATCATATTTTACTATTTTTTTGAGGCAAATCAATCTAGAATTAGGTGCTAGAAATTATTTTGGCATTTACTTCATGGGATATTTTGTGGCTTGGGCCTTGCATATTTTCTTGGGCATTTATGACATTTATGAGTGATTTAGACATTTTCCAACCCTATCTAGGGCTTTTTCTCTCCTTTTATAGATAAATAGAGCATGAGGGCTTTCATTGTAAATTTTGGCATTTGATTAGTTTTGAGAGCAATATATGGTTTTTTCTTGAGCTTGAATAAGAAATTGGTCTTGCAGAGTTTCTGAATGCATTTCTTTGATTGATGATGAAGGAGGATAGCTTGCAAGATCCATGAGCTTGGTTATTGGTGAAGTGCTTCTCTTTCACGTTATTATTTTCTCATGTTTTAATTATGTATCTATCCTTCTATGTTGGAGTAGAATAGAAGAGTATAGGCTAAGAAATGTTGTTGGAGGCACCTTAGTCCTTCCTGTTGTCTATTGCCTTGATGTTTTCCTCTACTGTATTTGTTTAAGTAATTCTTAGCTGCTCCTTAGATCTCTCTATGCTTGTTTATTCCACAAATGGTTCAATATAGTAGTTTAAAATATTTTTTCATGGTTAGCCCTGCCTGTTGATGCTAGTGTCAAATCAGCCTGGAGAAGCTTAGAATCCTATTCCCATACTGTGTGAGTTTACCAAGTACTAAGAGAGGTCAGCCTTCCGAAAACAGTCCTAAAATTTCAACCTCTCTACATTTTGAGTTTGAAATCTAGCTTCACAAAGGATCAGTACCAGATCTCAACCATACCCAAACCCTCCCACCGTAGTTGATGACCTAGGAAAGATTTTGTGGCAAACTTCTAAAACTGGAAGCTTGACTACTATTAGGACCATTCATAGAGCAAGCTCTGTCCCTAAACATCTTACAACCTTGCAAGACAGCTAGTTTGACTTGCACCATACAAAGAACCTTTTTAGAACCAAGTCACAAAGTGATATTGACCAGACTAGCCTTGATCCCATAAATTTGCAGCATAGTTCTAGTGGAGAAGCCTCTCCTTCCACCCCACCTAACTTTTAGCTTCTCCATCACTTTAGCTCTTTCCATACCAAATCTGCCCAAAATCAGTTTGTTGGTCCAAGTACTTCCACCACACCCATCCATACCACCACTGTGCAAGCCACTCCACTTCATCCTACGCCTCCTCTAACAACCCCTCCTCTTGTAAATCCTCCATTAGCTCCCATCATGGCAGCTTGGTATGCCCCCTATTTTTACCTCAACCTCTAGTGCCTTTGCCAAATGACTACTAATCCAAAATCCCTCATTTCATAGGAGCTAACTCAACCACCACCCAACAACATGTAGATAGAATAAATGATGCCTTTGATTACATGGAATTAGAATAAGAAACCATTAAAATGAGGATCTTTGCACAAAGATTAGAAGGGGAAGCCAAAAACTAGTTCAAACCATTAACTCCTAACACCATACATGATCTCCCTTCCCTCTACCAAACTTTCATAAACAAGTGGGAAATCAATAAAAACCCCTCCAAATCCTTTCTGAATATAACAGTCTTAAGAGGAATGTAGGGGAAAGTGTACAATATTATTGCACCGGGTTTAACAATGTCTACAATTCCCTCCCACCTCACATGAAACCCCCACAAGGCCTAGTACTAGTGAAATTTATTGAAGGCTTTGATCTAGATATGACATACCAATTGAGAGAGAGAGACTCCACAACTTTAGAAGAAATGCAAAGGGCAGATATTAGTGCAGAAGCCAACCTCATTGAAAAAAGGGCTAGGATGGGGTCGAAAAAAAGAGTCACTTACAAAGATGAAACCATATCCTCAATCTCCTCATCCAATGCCCAAATGGAAATCCTAATGAGAACAATCGAGAGAATGATAGAAAGGATAAACTTGAATGAAAGGGCACCTCCTAGGGAGAACCAAGAAAATCCCCAAAACATAAATAGAGCTCAAAACTTCAGAAGAGACACTCCTCATATCAAAAAAATGGAAAATTACCAACAAATTAGACCTCCCTTTCAACAAAACTATGTAGATAAAGAAGAAGGAGAAATTATGGAGCCAGAAGAAAACCATGTAAATTTGATAGGCTCTGATAATGAAGATGATGTTTTTCTCACTGAAGAAGAACACAGTTTCTTCTCCTCATATCAAACTAAAATAAACCATGAGGATTCTGAAGACTATCGATTAGGATTTGAAAATTCCATAATGGAGGTCCATAATCAATATGACCTTAGGAGCAAAAAGAACCAAGATTCCCCCAAGAAAAACAATCTAGACACTACTGTTAGGAAAAATCCTAAAAACACTCCTAAAAAGACAGCAAGCAACACAAACACTATGGATAAGAAAACTTATCCAAACAAATAAAAAATCAGCCAGCCAAATAGTGACCCAAGCTGCCCTAGTGCCTCTACTAGTGGCCCTGAAAAAATTCTATTGTCTAAAGCCCCCAAATTAGAATCAGCAAATCAAAAGTGTAGAAAAGTTCATGGATGATCAAACTGATCTAAATATTCCCAAAACACAAATACCTTTTAGCTTCGAGGGAGAGACTGCCAAAATCAAGATAACCATGCCTCTCACTCAGCTGGTTACTCACGAAGTGTATAGGTCACAAGTTTTTAAGGTCCTGAACATAGGAAATGATAGTGATACTTTAAACTTGATAGATGATAAACCAAATCTGTTGTTTGGTCCTGAAGTAGAAGGAAAATACCAAGAAGGATCCATTCCCCCTTTCTATGTTAGCTTAAACATACATGAAAAAATCTTGCATAATGCCATGCTAGACTCCGGTGCCTCTCACAACCTCATGCCTAAAGTTGCGATGGAGAGGATAGGCCTAGAAATTACTAAACCTTACAAAGAATCATACTCATTCAATTAAAGTAGAGTCAAGTGTTTGGACCTAATCAAGGATCTTTGTGTCAATATTGTTGAAGATTGCAACAAGAAACAGTGAAGGAGGCATCTTGAAACATCTTTCCTAATCCTAGTTGGAAAGTGATCACCTAAACTAGGTGGGGGCCACACAGGTGATTTTTGTCGCAAAGTCTATTTTTAGACTATGTCTATTTTTAGACATATGGATCATGGTCTATGAGATGCAGGATGCTATTTATGGATGATTGGTCAAGTTGGTAAAAATAGATGGACCTATATTTTTAGACATTGGGCGGAATCTATTTTTAGACTGCCGGGCTAAAAATAGAACAGTCAAATATTATTAACCCTTAATAATATTTAGACTATAAACATTATATTATCCTCTTGGAGCACTTCATTTTGATGCTTGGATGTGGCACATGCAGCTGAAAGAAGGAAATACGATTTTCCTAAGGGTTAGTTGAGCTATTGCATGGTTGACTTCAGTTAGAACTCATGTGGCAGAGTTTGGTGGAGTTGATGAGACAGTTGGTGGAGTTGTGTTCGGTTTAACTTAGTTGAACTAGTTGTAATTAGTCTAACTGAAAAATACACTAGTGATGAGTGGTGTGAATTAATTATTAATTAATTCACTAATTATTAACTCATAAATCAACTAAAGAACACATCAGTTAACTGCAATGCATGGACAGTTAAGTGGAGACCAGTGTTAGAGGTGGGTGAAAGGGTGAGTCTACTATCAGTTGTGACTATAGTGTGCATGAGATTTGCACAATCATTGGAGGAGATTTCCAATGAGGATTGCGCAGTTAAAGCCAAGGGAATTCGAATTCATTCCATTCATTCTCTCATCTTGGATTGCGCAGTAGAGGCAGGCAAACAGTGGAGGAGTTTTGAACCCATGACTTGTTCAAAACTGAGCTAGTTTGTGTGTAACTTTTGGAGACAGTACTGAGTACTTGTGAGGAGTATTGTACTGAGATTGTTACATGATTATTCTTCATTATAATATATAGACAGTAGGGGGTTTTCAGCTGTAAGCTTTCCCCGATATACATACTGTGTTATATATGTTTAATTTCTATGTGCGCATGTGAATGTTTTCAATACCGCTTGTTGTTTTTATTTCCGCATGTGATTATTAATGTGTAGAAGAGATTATGTTTTATGTATGAAGCTCAAATAGTATGTGACCAGGATAATATCGGTGAATAATTCAGCAAATTATTCAAATTTCTACATGGTATCAAAGAGATATTGATCATCAGATCTATTATTCAGAAAGTGATTGCATTTTATTTCTTCAGGCAGAGTCTGCAATCGGGCCAGGTAGCCTCCGGATTCATCCTTCTTTGAAGGTGAAAGGTCTGGTAAATTCCCATGCAGTCGATCTCTGATTTGGAAATAATTTGTTCTCACAAATTTTAGATCGGAAGCGGTGGAGTTTGGAGCTGTTGAAATTCGAATTGCAGAATTTTTTTTCTTGGTGTCAAAAGAAAAGATGTCTTTCGTCGGATTGTGATTGGAGTATGCCTTGGAAGTCAGCTTGAATTATATTGCATGGAAATATAGGATGGAGGCAGTGTTATATGACAATGGGCTGTTTGAATTCATAGAGAAATAAATTCCAAAGCCTACCTCTACAGAGGCTGCTGTGATTGAAGCTTAGCAAAAGAAGATAGCAAGGTGTCGAAGGATTTTGTTGGAGAGTGTGAAGGATCACATAGTATCCAACCTGCATGGTAAAGCTTCTCCATTCTTGATGTGGAAAGCTTTGACAGAATTGTTCCAGAGAAAGAGTGACCAAATGAAGTTGGCGCTCAAGGATAAACTGAGGAAAATAAAGATGGAGAAGAATGACATTATTCCGGTATACTTGACAAAGTTTGTCCACTGCAGGGATGAACTTGGGAGTGTAGGAGTTAGTGTGGAGGATGAGGAACTGGTGAGCTTGGCTCTCCTCGGGCTTCCGAAAAGTTGGCAGGCATATCACGACAGTGTCAATGGTCGGGAGAAATTGCCAGGATGGGAAAGACTGTGGTCTGATCTTGTGCAAGAGGAGCTAAGGTGGAGTACCAGGGATGGATCTTCATCAAAGGCATCTGATGAAGAATATTGTGCTTTGGCTTCCAAAGCAAGGAAAGGGAAGGGAAAGGAGAAGGCTTCTCAATCCGGTGCAGATGGTATAGATCGTGACATGTCCAAAGTGAAGTATTTTCATTGTCACGATCATGGACATTACGCCACAAATTGTCCACAAAAGAAGAAGAACAAGCAGGCTACTGGAGCTGTAGCTGGTGAGGCTCTTGCCTCACAATTTGAGCTGGACTTCTCATTCATCACATGCATGGTGTCTAGTGCATTGGGATCAAGGTGGTATTTTGATAGTGGCGCTTCCTTTCACATGATGGGAGATGCGAATCTTTTCATTAACTTGGTGGAGAAAGATCTCCAGTTGCATGTTGAGTTGGGCGACAATGGACGATACAATGTGACCGGCATTGGTACCATAACCTTTCAGAGGGAGTCAGGTAAACTCATTCTTTTACAATATGTAATGCATGTTCTAGGTTTAAAGAAGAATTTGATCTCAATCGCAATGTTAGAGGATAAAGGGTATGAAGTTGTCTTCGGTGAAGGAAAATTTTTCCTTCAGCACAAGGCAACAGGACAAGTCAAGAAGGTTGGGATTCGAGCAAAGAATCTCTACAGACTTGAAGTAGATTTGATGTCTACGAAGCTTCCTACTGTTGGGAAGTGCAAGAAATACATGCAACTGATGCTTGAGAGGGAGCAAGTTTTGCATGCAGGTAACAGTGAACCTTGGGATGTGGAGCAGCCACAAGAAGAGGATCATGGAGTGGAAGAAACCACTCATGTAGAGAAATTTCGTGCCAAATGGGCAGAGGGAGTGCATGCAGTTATACCACCAGGTGAGAGGTGGGGAAACATGCATGATTAATCCCAAGAGGAGATTTTCGGGCAGGATTCATGAGATGGTGTGGATCTCATGAATTGAACCTAGCTACGAGGTGCCCACAACGCAGCAGTAGCATGATCAGTTGGATTGATGCAGGTAGATCAAAGTGACAGTGTCGGATACTGGAGTGTGGATCAGAGTTGACAGCAAGTTCAAGAGTGCATGGGTGCAAGAGTTCAACAGCGCAGTGGTTCCTGATAACATGTGCAGTTGGTACCAGCAGAAGTTGAAGACTTTGATGATAGATGCATGGACTTGCATGGCGCATCGGACTGACTCAGTTGTTTGGAGGTCTTTCTGTTTTGGAGATATTACATGCAAAGGGTGCATGGTGCATGCATGGAGTTGCATGGTGCATGCATGATTTTTCATGGCGCATGCAAAGGGTGCATGGAGAATGCATGGAGTTGCATGTCACATGCATGGAGTTGCATGGCACTTGTGAAGGTTGCAGGGCGAATGCATGGAGTTGCATGTCGCATGAAAAGACAGTCATTTCTTGTTGAGAGGGAGTGTTGGAGATTGCAACAAGAAATAGTGAAGGAGGCATCTTGAAACATCTTTCCTAATCCTAGCTGGAAAGTGATCACGTAAACTAGGTGGGGGCCACACAAGTGATTTTTGTCGCAAAGTCTATTTTTAGACTATGTCTATTTTTAGACATATGGATCATGGTCTATGAGTTGCAGGATGCTATTTATGGATGATTGTTCAAGTTGGTAAAAATAGATGGACCTCTATTTTTAGACATTGGGCAATTTCTATTTTTAGACTGTCGGGCTAAAAATAGAACAATCAAATATTATTAACCCTTAATAATATTTGGACTATAAACATTATCTTATCCTCTTGGAGCACTTCAGTTCGAGCTATAGATGTGGCACATGCAGCTGGCAGAAGTAAATTTGAATTTCCTAAGGGTTAGTTGAGCTATTGCATGGTTGACCTCAGTTAGAACTCATGTGGCAGAGTTTGTTGGAGCTGATGAGACAGTTGGTGGAGTTGTGTTTGGTTTAACTTAGCTGAACTAGTTGTATTTAGTCTAACTGATAAATACACTAGTGATGAGTGGTGTGAATTAATTATTAATTAATTCACTAGTTATTAACTCATTATTAAACTAAATAACACATCAGTTAACAACAGTGTATGGACAGTTCAGTGGAGACCAGTGTTAGATGTGGGTGAAAGGGTGGAGTCTACTATTAGTTGTGAATATAGTATGCATGATATTTGCACAATAATTGGAGGAGATTGCCAATGAGGATTGCATATTTAAAGCCAAGGGAATTCGAATTCATTCCATTCATTCTCTCATCTTGGATTGCGCAGTAGAGGCAGGCAAACAGTGGAGGAGTTTTGAACCCGTGACTTGTTCAAAACTGAGATAGTTTGTGTGTAACTTTTGGAGACAATACTGAGTACTTGTGAGGAGTATTGTACTAAGATTGTTACATGATTCTTATTCATTATAATATACAGACAGTAGGGGGTTTTCAGCTGTAAACTTTCCCCCGATATACATACTGTGTTATATGTGTTGAATTTCTATGTGCGCATGTGACTGTTTTCAATACTGCTTGTTGTTTTTATTTTTGCATGTGATGATTAATGCGTAGAAGAGATTATGTGTTATGTATGAAGCTCAAATATTATGTGACCAGGATAATCTCGGTGAATAATTCAGCAAATTATTCAAATTTCTACAAATCTGGCACAAATACCTACTAAGAACCTAGTCATGGACATAGTTTTTACCGACATTCCCCCTATGTATGGCATGATTTTATCCATATCTTGGGATAAAAGCCTCAGGGGAGTCTCCAACTTGACATTTCATATGCTAGCATCATTGTTTTCAACCAATCCAGGAGGTTATACCAGGAGTCCCACATGAAGTATATGATAAGTAGCCTAAATAGGCCAAACAACACCCCTCTCTATTCCATTCATTCAGACTTAGACGAGAATTCATCTTGTATAATGAAAATGACATTGATGAACAAGTGAATGAAAATGACAAAGATCTAGGCCCACCAGAATAGCCAAATCTTTCCTCAAATGAAGAACCTGTCATCCAAAACTCTAGTAGCCCTAAACGACAACATGATGGAAAAGCTGAACTTAACTTTCTGCAAACTGAAAATGAAAATTCAAAACCAAAAATTACTTTAGAATCTGGACCAAGTTGTTCAAATGAAGGACAAACCTCAAAAATAGAACAATTTCCTTTTTCCAATACAAAAATTTTGGAATACTTTCACATAATAGAAATTTATAGGAACCAGGATCAAAAGAGTCTTAAGGTTTTTCCATAAATAGACAACTCATCATCAAAACATTTTGTCACTTCAGAAGGTTGTTAAATCCCAAAAATGTTGCTAGAGACCCTAAACAAGTATCTACTGGAACTAAGATAGAGCAGTATAATGTGGGCAACCTTGAAAGACCCAAAATGATTAAGTTATCTAGAACTCTATCATTACACACAAAAATTAAATACATAAGGCTATGCAAGGAGTTTGAATATGCTTTTGCATACAGTGATGAGAATTTAAAGGCTTTTGACACAAACACTATTCAAAGTATGATCCCTTTCAAGAAGAACTAGAAGTCTTTAGAACAAATTATGTCACTAAGAAGGAAAATAAAAGGGTGTAGGTTGTATATGGATTTTAGAGACCTAGATGAGAACCACCTGAAAAATGGATACCCTTTTCTCAAGAAAAATCTTATACTGCAAGAGGTAGAGGGTTATAACAAAGTGTCATGGCTTGATAGTGTTTCAGATTTCAATAAGGAGAGGGTATCTCCAAATGATCAGCATGAGGCCACTTTCAAAGAACCTTCGGGTATCTACTTATATGACCAAATGTATTATGCATGGAGTGGTGTAGTTACTCTCCAAAGTTCCATGGATCCTGATTTGAGCTATTCTACCATGATATACATTGATGACATCATTGTCTGCTTTAAAAATCATAAAGACTACCTTGTTCATAAAATAGGGTAGATTTGAAAATAGGTACAGCCCCATACCCAAAAAATAGTAGTACTGAAAGTGTGCAAGCCTAAATGCCACTACTTGTTCAGAAGGAAGATCTTGTTCAGTCAACTAGCCTAATCATGGTTGAACATGCTTTAAATTTTGTGTTGATAAGGTAGTGAAAGAGCTTGTCAAATAATTCAAAATTGACTTGTCAAAAAATATACATTAGGAATGAAAGGCACTGGTTCCACATGCTCAAAATTGAACCAAAGAGGAAAACGGGGATGCATACCAAATGATAAATCACAGCCCTTATTTTTCTAGCTTTGTTTGTACAAAAATAATGTTTGTGTGCAGCTTTTCCTAATGCCACAAACAATGGTAAGTCAAATTGCCTAATCCTGATTTAAACCATGCTTTCAATTTCATGTCAATAGCTTAGATAATGAAGTCTTCCAAACAGCTTAATCTTGGCAGTCAAATATTCTAGGTAGAGAACGAAAGAGTTCACTAGCATAATATGAACTCTTGGGAGTGATAAGAGTAGAAGTAGATAGTTTGTTTTTCTTTCAAAAGAAGGAAATGTCAAGGGTTTTCCAGTTCAAGTGCACCCAAAGAAGAAAACATGTTAGGCAAGTAGGTTGGCTAGATAGGGATGAAGTTTGAAGCTAACATGTCCTTCAGATTTTTAGACCATAGCTTCAAGAGAAACATCAGCAAATGAAAGAAGGAAAATATGCCCAATGGATGAGGCACTAGTCTTCATAAAACGAGAGATCCGAGGTTCTGAACACCTCCTGAAAAGGATCTACCCTCCCCCAAGTGGAGCCACTATTAGTCATCAATAATTTTTTCCTTTTTATAGATGACTAAATTCTTATCCTATATTTCTAGAAAAAAAATTCATGAATATTGTGAGATCTATAAATCTCACTCCCTTCATTATCCTTAGGATAAAGTTTTCACTATTTAACTATCCCATCATGTCATGGACATTCTATCACTCCCAGAAGACCCATCATGGGCTAATGCCACTCATTTTCACTGTGTTTTTCCACCTCTAAGCTTACCACTCTATTTTGACTTTCCTAACCCTTCCACTTCCACCAAGGGTTGCCAAGTAGCCTAACCTTTTCCCCTGTTCACCAAGTGCCTCAAATATTGGTGGTCTCAAGCTACCCTTCTAGGCTCTTTAGATAAATGAAAATCAATATTTTTGGGTCTGAAATGCATAAAGTTTGTCATAAGCTCTGTTTTACACCTAAATACCCCAAGTCAAGTTTGCAGCCAAATACCAACCCAAAGAGATTCTCACTAGGTCATTTAGGGTTTCATAGGTTATAGGATCGTTTTGGTGTTCTAAAACATTGTTTTTATTATGCCAAGAAGATGAAACCAAATGTGAAAGAAGTTCAAGCAACAGTTTGTAAAAATTAGATCAAAAGACCTTCAAGAAGGATTACTTTGCCAAAGAAAGAATTCTGCCAGAGGATAACTGTGCATCTTAAACATTTCTGCAGGAATTATTGAGATGGCTATCATACAGAAAATGAGGTAAGGTAAGATTCCAGCTCATAACTAAGGACAACCACAACAAATAATAGGCAGCAGGCCTATGTTCAAAGAGAATCGGGCTTTTCAGGATTGACTGGCTAAACAGTGTTGCCAAACAAAAATCCAATGCAAAATGCCACAAGGAAAAAGGCACATCAACACAACCAAGAACACATTGAAGATTTTCAGAATTTATAAATGAAAAAGGGAAAAAGGTCGGGTGAACTGAACAGAAATGAATGAACTTGAAAGGGCTATAGAGAACTTAGAATACAACACTAATTATTTTTCTCTAACAGCCCTAAAACCTAAAGTTTTGGAAGGATAAGCAAAGTAGGTGAAATAAGGATGATGGGCCTCCATCATGACAACAAAAGGTTAAAAAAGATATTAGAAGGTGACTCCTAGGGCTTGCTAAGGCAACAACCCATGACTACATAAAAAGGAGAAAATGTAGAGAGTATCAGTATGAGGGAGACTAAGCCTTCAAGTATAGTCAATTGCCCTCAAAATTTTCAAAAGGAGAAAAACATAAGGTTGAGTGTCAAAATGGAAAATCAAGCTAGGCATGAGATCACTGTTGAGTAACTAAAACTGTCAAATTCGAAGAATGACAAAGGGAACAAAAACAAATGTGTCATAGGCACCTGCAAAAATCAGAAGTGGCCAATGGAAGGCATAGCAGAAATAATTTAGTCTTTTTCAAAGTGAGTGTATCACTGTTAAAAACAGTAAGAAGATAAGAAGAGCATTTTTTTAGGTCACTAACACTCAGAAATTTCAAAAAGGGGATAAAAACAGGTTTTTCAGTTTCCTAGTGCAAACAAGGAGAGGTTTAATAGTGCCAACACTTCCAAAGTTAAAGGAGACCTCTTCATCTTTTCAGCACACTCTAACCAGAAGAAGAAAAATCACTTTGGCAAGTTGAAAATCACCTGCAAAAAGGGTCAGAGGATACAGTGAAACTCATAAAGTGAAAAAAACAAACTTAGCAAAAGTGGGTTTTCTAAAATTGATTTATCTTTCAAAGGGCATAAAGGCTCCTCAGTTATATTTTCAAACTCACTTGTCATTTTTCAAAGAAAGAAAACCTTTAGGAGAAGATTCTGAGTTTTTTTATTATTCCTGGGAAAAAGTTCCCTGGCGCTGTGTGAATTGGGTGGCGTTACGCTCACGGGTTGTGGCACTGCACTTATCGAGTTTTCCACCGTTCAAAATTCAACGGCGCTGCGCGAATCAGGTGGCTTTACGCACATACAGGCCCAGCATGTCCAGGACCCAACACCCTATTCTGAATGCCCGCCACTGCATACACAGAGAAAATGGCCTGCCTGGCGCTGCGTCAAGAGGCCTGGCAGGCCTACACGCGCCCAAAATTATGCTCACACCAGAGGCACGACTTATCGGCGCTGCACCCACAGGCCAACTTGACTGTTCGGGCAGGGTGTTGTGCTAATGCAAAGGACCTCCAAACTTGCAAAACTTTTTCCCAAAGGCTCAAGGACACCCTCAAATTGCCTCTAAAGACCTGCAAGCAAGTAAAACTGGTAGGTGCCCTATTTTCTCCTCCTCCCCCGTGTTTTTAGTCATTTGGTGGCTCTAGAATTTTTAAACCCTAGTTATGCAAACCCTAGGTCTTAAATGCTTATTAAACTTATTTTTTGGCCTCTTTGAAAAAATTAGTTATCATGTGAAGGAGAGTGACTTAGGGTAGTTGAAATTCATATTCAAGTTAAGCCCCATTAAGCTCAAAAGCACTCATTCATACCCTTTCCTTCATATCATTAATCTGTAAAGGCTGGCCTCACCACCATTTTCATTTTTCTCCTCCAAACCCTAGTTTGTCCACAAATAGCTCCCATCACCATGTCAGGAGCAGAAGACAAGTAGCAGCAGTGAAAGAGTCCAAGGGCCTATGAGGCCAAACCACAAGGGAAGGAAAGTGAACAGATTTGAACCCCAAAGCACAATGGTTATCACCTCATGTCCCATGATCCTCTCATGTTTTCAGAATTTAGGGTGCTTCCATTTTTGTGAGAGAGTCAAGCAAGTGTAAAGCCACCCAGAGCTTACAAGGCTTTTCATTCTAAACCTACACAACAAACAATCAAGCCTTGCAGGAGTGGACTTTTAATTGTCAGTAGATGCCATCTCTAATGCTACTGGTATCCCTGCTATTGGTGAAAATTGGTTTAAGAAAGCCAAATTGGACAAGAACTATTATGAACCATTTGTCAAAGCTAGGTACAGAATGGGCTACAGGGCTATCTTCACTTTCTTAGACCTAAAACACAGGTTTTCACCCTTGATGAGGGTTATCATGAAGTAATTTACCTATGAAGGGAGGTAATCCAGACTCTATTCTTACCATGTTATATTCCTCATGCATTTCAGAAGGGTCCAAATGCTCAACTTTCCCTACTACCTCTATAGAAGTATGGAAAAATTATCTTCTGTTGTCTGGAGAAGGAGTCCTTCCCAAAAAATGCAGAGTTGATTTCACCATTCCTTTATCAAGATGGTGGTATTACATCAGTTGGAAAAACATGGTATACCTTGGGAGGTATTTATAGCACATGAAGTCTTCACAAGCCCACAGCTCCCTCGTCAACCTAGCTTGCCCTCATCATCTACACAAATTCCCTCACCTCAAGAAAATTTCCCTTCCTCTCCTTCTCTTGATGCATCAAATGAAGAAGAGGAAAATGATGAGGAAGAGGAAGAAAATAATGAAGAGGAAAAAGAAGGAAAGAATGATGAGGAAAGAGGCAGTGAACTAAACAGTGACAATATGGAGGAGGGTGATGAAGAAGATGAGGAGGTTGAAGGCGAAAATGAAATGAGCATTGATGAAGAGGAGATCAACAATAAAATAGAGGATAAAAAAATAGAGAATGAAGAGGAGAATGATGAGGCAAAGAAAGAAAATAATGAGGCAGAGATAGAAAATTATGATGAAGATATGATAGATAATGAAGACATGAAGGAAAATGAAAATGATAAAGATAAAGACAGTGAAGAAGATGCAGAAATTGAAGGTAGAAGTGACCAAAATGAAGCCAGCCTCAGTGATTAGAACGATAGCAAAGAAGGAAATAGTCATGACAGTCATGAAAACTTTCATGACAGTCATGAAAATAATAAGCCCCTCAGTGATAATGATAGTGATGACAGTGAAAAAAATGAAGATGAAGGTAATCCTAGTCATGATGACAGTGAAAAAGGGGAAGAGGCTCATAGTCTAAATGATTATTACAACCATGACAAAGACACTAGCAAGACCACAATCATACCTCTTTCACTTACATATCAAAGAGGGACAAGGCTATTGTTTGCTACCTCCAAGAGGCAAGGGACCATGCCATCCTCCTTAGCTCAAAATATTGACAAGGAAAAAAAAAAATGAAGAAAGGTGAGAAAGGTAAGAAAGGCAGGAAAACTAAACAAAAACCCCAATTCATTGACCTAGACAGTGATAATGAAGATGAAGAGATGGCCACTAGAATACTACTCCAAAGCAAATATGCACAAATTAGGGAGTTGGAGAGAGATTTTGACATGGCACAGTGCATCATTCAGTATTATAAGAATGAACACAAGTATTTTAAGAAGATAAAAAGGGGTCTTGATCTCCAGAAAAATATGACCAAGAATTATGCAATGAAAAACAAACTTTCTTGTGCCAAACTCAAAGAGGCCCTCATTGAAATACAAGCACTAAAAGAAGTAAAATACCAAGATATACTTGTAATTTTTGCATTAGCTTCCCTAAAAGTCTCTCAAACCACTTGAAGGAGACCTCCACCAATTTTGAAGTAATTTGGACAAGTTTTTTTTTTTAGATTTTGGAGGCCTATAAGCGTAGCACCACTGGCACTAAAATTTTCCCTCAGGAATCCTCGGAGGTAAAAATCTACATTTTTAGATTTCTCATAGTTAGCACACTCTTCTCACAAACATTCAGAGCAATTGGATCATTTTTGACCCCTCAAAAGGTCAAAAAACACCTCATTTTTCACCATTCTGCCTCCTTTTCAGGCCTGACGCTGCACTCCAAGAAGTATTTTGATTTTGAAATTTTGTATAGGTTATAGGAGCTGGATGACGAAACCAAGAGTGCTTTTGGAAAATAGACTCATCAGGCTATCCAATGGGCCATCACGGAGAAAAATCTGACATTGGGAAGGTCTCCAAAGCTTGGCTGCAACAGGACCTATTTTTTCCTAAGGTGGCATTGCGCTTATGGACAACACTGTGTGTTTTGGACCAAAAGTCAAAAAAACACACTCATTTATTGAAAAATAATATTTTATTATTTTTTGAGGAAAATCACTCTAGAATTAGGTGCTAGAAGTTGTTTTGGAATTTATTTCATGGGGTATTTTGTGCCTTGGGCCTTGCATGGTTTCTTGGGCATTTATGACATTTATGAGTGATTTTGACGTTTTCCAACTCTATCTATGGTTTTTTCCCTCCTTTGCTAGATAAATAGAGCATGAGGGATTTCATTGTAAATGTTGGCATTTTATGAGTTTTGAGAGAAATATATGGTTTTTTCTTGAGTTTGAAGAAGAAATTGGTCTTGTGGAGTTTTTGAATGGATTTCTTTGATTGATGATGAAGGAGGATAGCTCGCAGGATCCCTGAGCTTGGTTATTGGTGAAGTGCTTCTCTTTCATGTTATTGTTTTCTCATGTTTTCATTATGTATCCATCCTTCTATGTTGCAATCAAACAAAAGAGTATAGGCTAAGAAATGTTGTTGGAGGCACCTTAGTCCTTCATGTTGTCTATTGCCTTGATGTTTTCCTCTACTGGATTTGTTTAAGGAATTCTTAGCTGCTCCTTAGATCTATATATGCTTTTTTATTCCACAAATGGTTCAATACAGTAGTTTCAAATATGTTTTATGGTTAGCCCTGCCTATTTGATGTTATTTAAACTATGTTTTTGAATCTCTATTTGAAGTATTACTTGTTAGGTTTTAACCAAAGAGGCCATGTTTTGATCATGCCCTTTGTCCATGCTTGAGAATTTTCCTTAAAGTTATTTGTAGCTTTATCATTGATGTTTAGGCATTCCCTCTTCATTGATTTAAGTTATTTTTTATCTTGAATGTTTTCTAAACCTTGAAGGTGAAATCAATAAAAGTTAGATATGTTTCTTGCTTTCTATGGTTCACTGAATTGTTCATCTTGAATGGTTGTTTGCATAAAGTGTAATCTAAAAGTTATTGGTTTGCCCTGTTTTATGATTATACCCTTATGTTGATTAGTATTTGAGACCATCTTGTTTAAAGGTATTTGTTTAAGGATTGTTCATTGCCCTTACACACCTACTATGCCCACAAAATTATTGTTCATCTCACCTCACACATACCTTAAATATCCATTTGACTATGCTAGATTTTCCCTGTTATGCATCCTATTTCATTGTTGAGATATCCATGACTTTCATTGACTCCATAGCCCAATGATTTGAAGACCTCTCACTCCACCTATTTCTAATTGATCATCTTTCCCAACCAAAACAAACAACAAACCCTACACTTAACAATTAGCCTAAAATCAACCATCTAAACCAAAAAATTTCACATCCTTTGCATACAATAGAGAGAGACCCCCATGAGTCGAGGAAGGCTAGTTCCTAGGACTCCAAAGACTGGTCTGATGTTACCCTATGCATTTGGTCTACCAATATGCTAAATCACGGGACCCTAACATTGATTATGAACATATTCCTTTTAGATGTAGGAAATTCCATCAACATGGGCATTTCTTCAGAGAATATCACCTAAAAAGGAAAGCAACAACTGAAAAGGATATCAGCAAAAAGGAAGCAGAAGGATTCACGAATGTAGCAAGTAAAAAAGGAAACAAAAAGAGAGCTACCACGCAGGAAAACAAAAAAGGACATACAACCAGCAACAGCTTCACAACCCTTAATCAGTTAAGTGAAAATGAAACTACACCAATCAATGAAGTAGGGAGCACCTCCATAGCACAGGTCCAACCATCTAAGGCTCAGCAACACAATTTTCCATTGAAACTTTCTTAAAATCTCCCAACACCAATACTGAAGAGGACACTAGTCTGACAAAGGGCAAAGAATCTATCATGGAAATGATCCCAGAGGTGATGCAGGAAGAACCCAAAATCATACATCTGGAAGGATTGGATCTTGAGGGCTAGAAGAAACCTGCACCAACAAGGACTACACATCAATCCCAGAGCAGCAAAACCAAAAAATGGAGGAAATACTACCCAGGGCACAACAACACCCCTCTCTGGGTATACAGGGAGGTATGCTAATCAAAATTTAGTACTTCACGAAATAGTCCTGAAAAAAAGGAAGAAAAACTTCTCTGCAGTGAACCATAGAAGTAGGGAAAGAAATGGTGGCTTCTGGATGTTTCCCAAAGATGATGATATTATATGCCCTAACCTCCAAATATATCCCATGAATCTCATCTCATGGAACATCAGAGGGTTGAACAGCCCTACGACGCACAAGATCTTAAAAAAAAATGATCTCGGAGGAACATCCTACATTTTTCTACATGCAAGAAACCAAATGTACTAGCTCTACTCTAGAAACCATCTTCAAAAAGATATGGAAAATTAGTAATACTATAGAGATTGATGCAAACAAGGCATCTGGAGGATTGGCCATCATCTGGAACCCTCAAATCAACACCTTAAAGAACCTTCATGCCAAAAGAAACTTCATTTAGGGAAATTTTCACCTGACTGGCACGAACATCCATGGACTACTCACCAATGTCTATGTACGTCAAAATGTGCAACAAAAATTGATGCTCTTGAACAATCTAGAGGAAATAAATCTACAGCGATCCCACCCCCTCTCGCTACTGGGAGGATATTTCAACATGATAACCAACCTCCAGGAAAAGAAGGGTGGAAGGTTGCATCTAGAATATGATAGTAATGGATTCAAAAAATCATCCAAAGTAACAACCTCATTGATCTCCAAACCCCCAATGGAATCTTTACATGGAACAAAAAAACAGGGGGTGCCCAATAGATAATCTCTTAGCTAGATATATTCCTTATTACCGATGGTCTCACCTACCTAGGAGGCAACTTGGATACCACCATCATCCCTATAGCAGGATCTGATCACTTGGAAATACAACTCCAATGGCTCCAACCAGGTAATCATGCTCCCAAACCTTTCCGCTTTGAAAATTGCTGGTTTAGGCACCCGGGGTTTAAGGAATTGGTGTCCAACTGGTGGTCCTCCATAGAACCCCCTCAAGGCACCAAAATGATAGAAATTCTAGAACAAAACAACCTTTAGAAATATATTCATAGAGCAGAAAGACCTAGAGGAGAAAATGAAAACACTGCAACAAAACATCATCCGAAATGGACGCACATATGAGATAACTCACCAGGAGAAACTCTTAACAAATCAGCTGGAGGAAAGAAGGAACCAAGAGGAAGCCCTTTGGAGACAATAATCCAAAATCAATTGGCCCAAACAAGGAGAAGGAAACACCAAATTTTTCCACTGCTCCACCATTCAAAATAGGATTCACAATAGAATCACTGTCATCAACAACCAAACAGGAGAAAGGCTGGAATTCAAGAAGCCATTACGGAGGAGCTGCGTAATCACTTCAGGGACATCCTCCAGGAACCCAATCACCAAAGGAAGGAATCCATTGGGAAAATCACCCAAAATATCCCCAAGTTTATAATAGAAGATCACAACAGGATACTGCTCATTGCGACCACTTTAGCAAAGGTGGAACAGGAAGTCTTCCAACTGAAAGCAAGGAAAGCTCCAGGGCCGAATGGATTCATGACCAAATTCTTCCACTTCTTCTAGGACACCATCCAAAATGAAGTATGGGACATTGTGGAGGAATCTCAGTACACTCACTAGTATGGGACACTCGCTAAATGCCACCTTAATCACTTTGGTTCCAAAATATGACAACGCTGCCTCTCCTAGTAAGTATATACCTATAGATATTTGCAAGGTCATTTATAAAATCATCTCCAAAGTCATATCTAACCAGCTAAAGAAGATCCTACCCCTCATCATCTCCCCGGATTAAACTGGGTATGTGGAAGGAAGACAGATCCTTGATGGCATCATATTATCCCATGAGGTCATTCACTCCCTCAAAACCACCAAAAAAAAATGTATGCCTCTGAAAATTGACCTCTCCAAATATTTTGACAAACTAAGATGGGAGTACATCAAAAATATCCTCACATCTTTTGGCTTCAGTCATACCTAGATCAGATGGATTATGAGCCTCATTACCTCTCCCTTTCACTCCATCCTAGTAAATGGCATCCCCTCTGCCACCTTCAACCCATATAGAGAAATATGACAAGGAGATCCTCTCTCTCCCTTCATCTTGATCATCATGGATGAAGGCTTGGGCCGCCTTATCAAAAACTCTATCCAGGCGGGCACTTTGCTTGGTTTACCACTCCATAATATTCCTCTCTCCTCTCACCAAAAATTTTTGGATGACAACTTGATCATGTGCTACCCCTCAATCTAGTAAGCCCCTACCCTCAAAGTAGTTCTTGAATCGTTCTCTGAAGCCTCTGCTACAGAGATCAACCAAGAAAAATCTCATATTTGTTTCTTCCATACCCACCTCAAACTCAACACAACATTTCTCACACCCTCGACTTCTCCATTTCCTCTCTTCCCTCCAAATACCTAGGAGATCCGTTAACTGACTCTGTCTTCAATTACTCCTCCTAAAGATCTCTTCTTGACAAAATGGAAACCTGACTCTCCAACTGGACTCACCAAACCCTAAACATTGTCAATCGTCTAGTCCTCATCAAATCTGTCTTGCAATCTCTCCCCATCTACCTCTTCTCCATCCTTGATGCCCCCAAATGGGATATCAAAGCTATGTGTAATCTGCAATAGAGGTTCCTCTAGGGAAGTAAAAAAGGTAAGAACAAATGGGCCTTATTCAATTGGAAGGATGTTTGCACACCAAAAAACCAAGGAGGTCTAGGTCTTTGGGATCCTGAACATGACAACACCATAATGGGAGCTAGAATATGGTGGAAATGGGTCTCCAATACAAATAACCCCTGGGACAACCTATGGGTGGCCAAGTATGTGCAGTATTGGCGAAAGGAAGATCTCAATAGATACAACTTATATCTGCTTAGCTCCCAAATCTGGAAAGCAGCTAGACAACAAAAAAGTGTAATCCAAAGTCATAGCTTCTGGGAGCTACAAGATGGGAACCAAGCTAGATTCTAAGAGGATTCTTGGCAACAGATGCCAAGCCTCTCCTCCATATTCTTCAGACCTCTTTGGAATTCTGCACTCCAAGGTAGGCAACGACAGAAGGCTCAGGACTTCTGGAAAGAATACACCTCATAAGGCTACATGGAATGGATTCACACAAGAAGATTGCAGGCAAACTAGAACAATGAAAACCACACTGAAATATGGGAGGAGCTCAGCATAAAAGGAAAAATCCAGGTTAAAATAGATCCTAATATCCTTTTCTAGGGGCACATGTCCAGAGAAACTTACTCTCCCAGGGAAGCTTAAAACATCCTCCATCAGCAGGGTCCTGGACCAGCGAGCAACATCTGGAAAAAGATCTCGAAGGCCAATCTATGGCCCAAAATAGCCTCTTTCCTGTGGTTTCTCAATGAACGACGCATCCTCACATGGGAGACTCTCTTGAAGTGAGGGTTTTCAGGGCCCTCCAGATGTCCTCTCTGTCAGGTCAACTCATAAACCATCAACCACTTGTTGGACCAATGTCCTACTTCCAACTCCCTATGGGATAGAATTGCTATCATATACCGTCGGTCCAACCATGCTAGAGGTTTCAAACCATCAACAATTGGTAGGATAATCCTTATGCCAATAACCTGTTGAATAGATTATGGCAAATCACTCCAGGTATCCTCATTCGGAACATCTGGAAGGAACAAAATAATCGCATGTTCAAGGATAAGGTCTCTAGTCCTGATCAGTTTTGGGACAAGATTCACAACAACCTCACTGAAACTCTGGCTTTAGATGCTTGGAGTAAGGAGCACTTACCCATCATGGCAGCTGAATCTCACATTTGGAACAACTAGCAAATGAGTCTCAACACTCCCATTGACATCACTCCCAGAATTGTGGGTAGATCTCCTGCTCCAGAAATTTGGTCTCCTCCCTTCATGGGGTTTTTCAAATGCAATTTTTATGGGGCGTCTAAAGGCAACCCATGCATAGCAGGTTTTGGAGGTGTTATCAGGAACACTTGTGGAGATCCTCTCAGAATTTACTATGGGAACATCAGAGGGGATATCAACAACTCTGCTGAGCTGGAAGGAATGATACAGGGTATTCAAATCACCATAGAATTCCATTACTTCCCCCTGGAGGTGGAAGGAGACTCGAAAATAATAATTATGGTTGCTGATTGTATCCTTCATGGCATGGCATCCTAGAAAGTTTCCAACAGCTGGAGACTCACCCACAAGCTCAAGATGTTGGAACTCCAGATTCACTATCACAAAACCATCACTTTCAATCATGTGCACAGGAAAGCCAACATTGTTGTAGACATTCTTTCAAACAAAGGGGTGGAAAGCAACTGTGCTCTGCATCATTCCACCCTTGAGCAGGAAGAAGACACTACAAGGAAAATACCCTATAGCGGATGTTTTCTAGGAACCCCTTATAAAATTACCCTAAACATCCATTTCTAGCAGAGGTTACTAGAGGAGGTTGGTGGGCGGAGGTGCTTGTGGATGTATTTTGTATGGTGTGCTTATCAATGTAAAATGCACCAGTGCATTCAACACGAGAAAGCACTGGTGCACACAAAACATTGGCATACCAGACACTGTGTGCTCCATATACACCGTGTGCATTCATTTCTGTAGTGCACTGGGCCTTCAAAAAACATCTGCATCGGTGCCTCATAAAACGTGCGTGAAAAACGAAACCACCCAGTGCATAATGAAGAAAACACACCAGTGCTCCCATAAAACCCGCGCACCGGAACGGGGTTAAATAAAAAAAAATTACGGCCAAAAAACCACACAAAACATTGGCACACTAGACACCATGCGCTCCATACACACCCACCCAATGCATTTTATTACTATAGCGCCCCAGTGCTTTACACAAAAACCACACAGGTGCCTCATAAAAAGTGCGCGAAAACTGAAACCGCCCGACGGGGAATGACGAAAACGCACCGATGTGCCCATAAACCCCGCGCACCGTAACAGGGTTAAATTAAAAAAAAAAAATACAACAAAAAAAATGCAAAAACGTTGGCACACTGAACATATACACACCCGCCCGATGCATTTTATCACTGTAGCACCCTGGTGTGTTACAAAGCATCTGCACCGATGCCTCATAAAAAGTGCGTGAAAATAGAAACTTCCCGACGCGGACTGAAAAAAACGCATCGGTACATCCATAGAACCCCATGCACCGGAAGGGGGTTAAATAAAAAAAATTACAGCCAAAAAACCCACAAAACATATGCACACCGAACACTATGTGCTCTGTACACACCCTCTCGGTGTGTCATATTAGTGTAGTGCACTAGTGCTTTACAGACCATCTGCACTGGTGCCTCATAAAAAGCACGCAAAAATATAAACCGCCCGATGCAGAATGAAGCAAATTCACCAGTGTGCCTATAAAATCCTGCGCACCCGAACAGGGTTAAATAAAAAAAATTACGGCCAAAAAACCACATTTTTCACTTTTGTCAATGCTACAAAGCTCTCAAGCACCAGTGCAATTTATCCTTGTCTGAGCTACCCTAACACCGATGCTCCCATTGCACTCATTGCACGCATTGTTGATGTGCATTGCCCACAAATCTCCAGCTTGAATTTTGAAAAACGGTGGAAAATTTTTATTTTGCAAATTCTACAGCCAATATGCCTCCTCAATGAGAAAATGTACTGGTATTTTTCTTGTTTTTCCATAATTAAGCCATCTAGCAGATTAGAATTTTAAATAACCTTAAAATTAACCATTTAAAAGGAAAACAAAAAATTGTAGCACGGTGCGCTCGAGCCATTCAGCTCACACCGGTTTGCGGTGTTGCTTGTAAATTTACATGCCACACCGCAGCTGGTGCTAATGGTATCCGCACCGGTTCCGGGGTGGTACCGATAGGCACACTGTGTTATTTTAAAAATTGCAGTGCGGTCGTTTACGAGGAAGCACCATTGACAATGTCGAATAGCGGCAACACGCTGCATTGATTAAATTATCTGCCTTGAGGATGGTAATTTTATCAATACATCGTGTTGCCACTATTCCACATTGTCAATGGTGCAGCCTAGTAAAAAATGGTGCTAACAGTATCTGCACTAGTTCCGAGGCAGTACCAAAGGCGCATCATGTTATTTTATTTTATTTTTAAAAGTGCAGTGCGATTGGTTATCCATTCGCACCATTGACCTAGTGGAATAGCTACGACACGGTGCATTGAGAAAAATAGCAGCCATAGGGTGGCTATTTTTGTCAGCGCATGACTTTCCATATGTCACCTGGGTCAACGGTGCGGCCTTGTAAAAGGCCACACCATTCAGTATGTCACGATGGCAGGAGGTCAGTCCGATGACTTAACTATATGCCTCGGAGTGTAGAGTTTCGTCAGCACACCGCCCTCCTGACACCGTACATAGTCAACGGTGTGCTATAAATTCTTATGGAGCACCATCCTCGGGGCACTTAATATTATTAGGTGCACCGAGGCCAGTGCACTTCATAGAAAGACGCATAAGACGCACCGGGCACGGTGAGTGATCAGAGCCGCACACCCATTGTTTTTTTATTTTGTTTTTAAAAATATATATATATATATATATATATATATATATATATATATATATATATATATATATATATATATATATATATATATATGTATGTATGTATGTATGTATGTATATTTATAAATACATGTCTCATTTAATAAAACAATTGTGTTTAATATGTTAATCATTCAGAGACGTGAAAGGAAAGAAGACGGGGAACAAAAACAACAACAGGCGGAGCAGTATAACATGGCTTTTCTATGGGAGGCACTAGAGAGGGAGAGAGATGCGTACCCTCGCCCTGTTACAGCAGCTACATAGGGGCTCCTAGGGTGGGTAGGCCTCCTTAAGCTCTATGAGGAGGATACTTCCCTAAAGGGCCATAATTTATTTTTTAGACATCTTATCTGAAGGTGGAATGCCCAACAATAGGCTCTCCGGGTTGGTATCAACCGATGGTCCACACCCACTCAGGAGGATATATACTTCATTACAAGGCTATCAAGGAGAGGGGTGGATTTTACCTCATTCCAAGAGGTTCCAGTTGGCTGTGTAGCAAGGAGTCAGTTAGCTTACTTCCAGAGATACATTGGATAAAATGTAATGTCTCCTGTAGAGTTTCGGGTTGCTAGAGGTCAGTTACGTATTGGTACATTTGGTAGGGAGGAGGTGCAATGTCTCTCACTTATCATTTTGATCATTTCACACAACACCAGTGATGGGAAACACATTAGTTTCTCACCTCTATATTATGTTGATTTTTTAGTACAGGAGCCACGACTTTTCAGGTGGTCTGCCATTTTTTTGTGGCAGTTCTGTACAACCTTAGAAAGATGTCATGCTCATGCACAAGGGAGGGTGAACTTCCCTTTTGCTTCAGAAATTTTTTATTGATTTTTTTAGAGGTTTCTAGAGATGAGGCCTGAATTTCTTTGGTAGCCTCGTAGGACGAAGTTTGAGGCACGTATGCACATGTAGGAGCAGATGATGCCCAAGAGGGGTGACATTGATTTTTTCGCGAGTATATCGCAGGATGCACTAGAGTTTCTAGCTAGTGTTGATGAACATCCCTTTGTTATGGTCCCCTATCCTTACACAGGTTTGGATTGGAGAGGGTGTGCCAAAATCCTCTTCACAAATGATGAGGTACCAGATGATAGAGGTAATATCACTGTTTTATATATTTAAATTTATTCTAGCATGTTCGTTAACTTTTTTTGTTAAATTGTGTAATGAAATTATCTTATTATTGTTGTGTACTTTTATGTATTTTTCAAACATTGGCTCTTTTGATGGCGAGGATATTCCGACACTAGTACCACATGATCTAGGTGTGAATCCCGATGATGATCACGGCATGCCAGATGTCGATGATCATGAGGAGGCTAGTGCTAGGCGTGGTTGACTTGATGCTAGATACTGGATGGAGTTGGGCGACCAACTCAGTGCATTGATTGTTGAGGTGGGTATCAGGCCCACTCACTATAGAGACATAGAGGCCGATGATAGGCTATTACAGATGTGGAGAGGCATGCTGCATGACATGTACAACCTAATGGGGCATGTCGTATGAGTTATGACATCTTTTACGTGACTAACGAGGACTGTTGAACGTTATTAGCGTGGACGTGATGCAAAAGGTGATGGACAGTTCACGAGCAGCGACTCTTCATCTCATCATCATTTACCTCACACCGCATCAGATGAGCATGAGCCTCCACTAGCATCCAGTAGCAGTCATCATGGAGATGAGGCTGGACCATCGACCATGCCCAGTTAGCAGCCTGCAGCATCCATCACTACTCATGACTATGAGCAGGCAAGGCCATCGACCATCGAGGCTACACCATTGAATAATCAGGCCTCCACTAGTACTAATATTGATGTTGTACTACCACCAGCTGATCCATGACATTTATATGGAAGTTGTATATTTTTAACATTATTTAGTTATAATATATATGGTCCATGTATTTTATGTTCATATTGCAGTTGTACTTAATTTACATATTCGTGATCATCATGATGTGTATATTGTTAGGTCATGTAGGATATGTGCATTTAATGTGTATGTCATGATAGCATGAGTTATTTGACATGAGATGTATATTTGATGGTTGTGTTGTGATGAATATATATGTTAATATATAATGTTAATTGTGTTTTGTTAGATGATCATGATCACGATGATGCTAATGATTTTGAATGTGTTTTTTAGTCAAATATGATGTTTGTAAGATGGTTATCATGAACGTGATGTTTATTAATTGATTTAATACTAAATGATCATGATATTGTAAAATTGTAATATTTTTAATTCTAATTGTATGTAACATTCTAAAATTGTAATTGTAATGGTATATGTGTAAATTTGTAAAATTCTAATTCTAATTCTAATTCTAATGCTCGCATGGAATGATAACACTATTTTTCTCAAAAATATGTTTTGATCTAGGGTCATGTGTCAATATGAACCACCAATCCCTATCCAACACATCTGGGTCAAAAAACACCTGGTTGCAATGTTTGGTGAAAACATAGGGCTCCTCAGCTTCATCCCACATCATTCTAGAGTTAATACATATCAGCTTACTATCACGATCTTCCTTTAAATTATTTTGATCAAAGGTGTCCCACCACTTGCACCTAAAAATAACACATTGGAAATAAGAGAAATCCACTTCAATGATCTCTTGTATCTGTCCGACGTAACCTAACGTCCCTCATACTAGGTTTTGATCACGGTGGCTAGATTGAATAGATTTATCGAACTCGACTTCCACTCCATAGTCTTGTGTGATTTTTCCATCATCGGCATTTTTTGTGTGAAAATGGTGTCCATATGCCCACATAGATGGGAAAAAATGCACCCATTATAAATAAGTTAAAAAAATCATAATGTCATGTGTCTTATAATAACCCAACATTTAAAATATGAAATGTGGATGTCTTAATATAAGTTTCAAATTTACATATAAATTAAAAAGATCATTACCGAGTTGCTGCACCCAATCCCTATGTTTAGCGCATCCTCTTCAACACGTGGGTAATGACCGGTAGCACCGTATTTCTCTCTGACTTGGTCAGCAACCCAACTGTTGGGGCATTTTTTTGGCATATTTTATTTTAAATGATCGGGATAAGGCACACTTCTACCATTCGACCATCTGAATTCTTTCCTGTCACTATCCCATTTCATCCTCTTTTGTCCATACAATACGACCCATGGTTGTGTCACTTCAGAATTGCAAAGAATGAATTTATTGATTGCTTCAATTTTTGCATTCGCTGATGAAATCAAACCAACATTATATAGTACGTAGAGATCAAAATATACATTATATCGAAGTTCAACATGAATATTAATTACTTTTTTTTAATTTGAAAAATTATAAGTCGCTTACTCTTTATCAAGCTCTTTTTTCCACTCGTTTGTAGCAACTCCCCTTCTCTTTTGTCTTCATCCCTTTCATCATCCCAAATCATCGCACCTAGTCTGTTGTCAATATTCTTGATGTACTCACTGGCATAATAGAAAGATGCATACAATATGTACCCTCTGTGATATACACCTTGGGTTTTGCCCTTTGTCGAACAAAACCTTTCAATTTCTTCATGTACCTCTCTAAGAAGAACATCCAATTACAAGAAACCACCCCAACTAATTCAACCTCATCTACTAGGTGGATTAGAATATGTACCTGTAAGTCCATCAAACTCATCGGCAATTCCTTCTCAAACATACAAACAATCTCAACTATCTCTTGATGCCACCATGGAATGCTAGACACATGAATCTCCTTTGACGTGATCCAACGTAAAAATGTAGATAATTTAGATATGGCACATCCTAGGTCTTGAGAGAATTCATGTTTCACACACCCACGCATGAAAAAAGGATAATGACACTGCAAAGTTATAAACACGTGCAATAATATACAAAATTAGCTATGTTTTATGATCCCTGCATGGGATAAAATTTATTAATATAACAAATAATAAAATCATGCTTTTGACATTATACATACTCCTAGAAGACTCAAATGGTTATGCGATTTCAACCCTGAAAAATGGTCATCCACGGTGAAGCAGCACCGTAGTGAAGACCCATATGAATTTGGCACCATCACATCCATTATAAATTTCTTTGCCAAAGATATATCATCTTTTTTAATATCCATGGGAAATCACCTTCTTTGAAAAACCATGAATTAGAGGGACCAACACCTGCCTCTAATCCTGTACTTTCTAATCGTCTTGGCCAATGTTTCTATTTAGCTTTTGAAGTAATAAGATCTTTCCTAACAACCAATTTGTCACTTTGTTTCGATGATATGTGCCTCCATAAAGAAGATGAAACATTTTTAAATATATGCATGGGCTCTAATAAGTGGGTAATCTTAAGATTCTCCCAATATAGGAGGTCATAAAAGATAGATTTCCTTTTCATCCCAATGGGCAATTTCTCAGCATAGGTGTCGAAGAAATATGGATCATCGAACATAGGCTCCCCATTTGAATTGAACATTTCTATGAACTCCTTCTCCTTCTCTCTCTCATATGCTCTAAGACATTCAGTCGGTGTCATTCTTGGAGGCCTTTGGGTTCTCTCTCGTTTACCATTAAAAGTGGATGTTGCTCTTCTGTAAGGGTGTTATTCTGGTACGAATACCCTGGAGCAATTATACACTGGCTTTCTTAGGTCCTTCGACCATCTAGCTTTCAGAGAAGTTCCACAAAATTTACATCCAAAATACCCTTTTGTTACAAGACCTACGACATTTTATTTGTATACATTAATTAATATGCATGGCACGTTAAAGAATATCATGAATATCAGAAAAAATATTACAACGAATCAAATAACTAATATGTGAAAGAATATTGTCATGTATATAAACAAATCAATAAATTAAACATGTAATTTACCAGAGCAAACTCCTAATCCTGGATAATCATGTGTCGTGTAAGCACATATGCCATACAACGTAAAACTCCTCTCTACTGTGATGGGTCTTGATACATCATATACATTTATCCCATCCCATAATTCCTTTAATTCATCTACCAATGGTTGTAAGTAGACATCCATATTCTTCACTTGTATTCTACCAAGGACTATGAGAGCCAACATAAGATGTTCATTCTTCACGGACAACCATGGGGGATATTTTTATTGATCACTACTACAAGCCAAATAGAATAGTTAGTGTTATGGAGGGAATATGGGTTAGCGCCATCCATGGCTATGCTGAGTCGTAGAATTCGTACTTCATCCTTAAATTTTTCGGGCCATGTATCCTCTATATGCTTCATGGCTATTGAATCAGTTGGGATTCGCATAACTCCCAACTCACTTCTGTGTGAGGCATGCCATCCCTGCAACATAGCTATTTCTTTGCAATGAAAGAGCCTTTGAATCCTTGGGATTATAGGCATGTGCCTCAATATCTTAAAAGGAGGACCAATATGTGATTTACCCTTATTTTTTTATTTATCATACCTGTCATGCCCACATTTCAGACACATCTCTTTGTATGGATATTCTCCTCTATATAGAATACAATCATTTGGACATACATGATATGATATGTACTCAACACCCAACATTTTCAACAGTTTCTTTGCCTCTTCGTAGCTACCGAGCAAGACATTATCACTTGGAAGAACCTTATCTTTGAATAACCTGTAGTTGGTGATAATGGAAAAATATATTAATAAATGTACATTAATGTCAATATAATTATTAACGTTCATAAAATTTACCATTTGTAATGTTCATTGCAGTGTACTGATTATATTTAAAATTTATATAAGGGAGTAATTTATGGTAACTTACTTCAAAATTTCCAAGAAACATACATTTGACAAGCCAAAATTTGCTTTCCAGATGTAGAGTAACATTGTTTTCCCCAACTGGGTAGACTTTGACTGACTGCCAGGACTAAAGAGAGGGGTGGTGGAAGCAAATTTAAGGCTTTCGAAAAAGGTGTCAGCGATATGAGCATCATCCCCTAGGTAATCGTCGTTTTGGAATGCATCTAACAACATTGTCTCCATGGCAGTCATTTCCCGTAAGTAATCGTCCATACCAACATATATTTGATTGTCTCCATTGCTAGCTCGTGAAGAAATACTATTGCTATAGTCATTCCTAATTGGTGAATCTGGACATAGCAGGAATTGAATCGGCGGTTGATTCAACCATTCTTGGTAACGTTCCTCTCCGATTTTTTCTCTAAATTCAAAATTCTCTCTATTTGAAATTTTCGTGGGGTGCAACGGAATATCGTAGGTAGGTCTTTCATCATCACTAGAATCATAATAATTAAAAAAAAAATTGAACATCATTAGTACAAAATATATGATATCAATTAGTAACCACGTTGACAATATTGCATAATTATAAATCAGTTTGACATTGAAATAATTACATATTAATCAATATATATACCAAAAAATTATAATTATCATTACCATAATTGTCCTAGGATTGTGGCTAGAAGATGCAATATTGTTACAAATGGCAGGGTGAAGCCGTTGTCCATTTTCATCTACCAAATGCGCATTGCGGTATGCAGCTCCTGATAAGAACTTCCAAAATTTTGAAGAAGTTTGAATATTTTGTGCATCTGAACTGGATGTTGAATCTGCATGAACCTGCAAATTTGTATACATTATAAATTTAATTAAGCTGTGCATGATTTTTTTTGTGTAAGTCAGTAGATTTATATTAAGTAGAAGTAAAACTGATAGTACATATGATTACAAAATGACCTGTTTGATCCAGATGGACATGAGGAGTCACAGTCCAACCACACAAAATATCATACACAAGTCGCCAGAGGCTAACAGTGTTCCTAACAGCGATAGCAGAAAGACTGACCAACATAAACATGAAACCAGCCAACCACGCAGGGTTGCCATAATGAGAATTACAATTAACCAAGGCAAAACTATCTACAAAAATACTTAAACTGCTAACAGACTTACAAGACCAAAGAGACAGAGAGAACATAACAACCATAAGAAAAGAGATGCAAACAGCCAAAGTCATGCTACACAACCGGGTTGGAGGTGTCTGATTGACCAACCACACTTGGACTGGCCTCCTCAGCACCTTTGAGGATGAATCGTGGCTTGTAGCAGCGAATGATCGTTGTATGGGAGTCATCCTTCGGCACCTCGATTGAAAAGTTTAGAACATGCCTCAGGTATAGCTCGAACATAAGGGTAAACTCGTCCAGCTTCTTTGGAAGCATCTTTAGCTCTTCAGTGAGCGAGTTCATGGCAACCTTCATTTTGTCCAAACGTGCTGATTTCTTAGCAGAAGCAAGGGAAGTGGCTGTGTAAGCATCTTTGATAGAAGCTCCTTGCATGTTGATGGCTTTGGCCAGCATGGTTTACATTTTCCAAAATATATTTTGCGTCTACAAAAACCACGTTGCTCTGGTCGAAGGGGTGCCAAGGTCGACAATCCAATCCGTTTCCTCACCGATGGCCTGACTGTCCATGGTAGTTTGTGCCTGTTGAACCTCCTCCTGCAACTATTCAATTTTTTGCTTTCCCTTTTTAGATACAGCTGCTTCATATCCTTCCTATGCATGCTTGAGCACCCTTGCCGCCTTAACACTTCGAAGATTTCGGTCCGCCATAGTTGGGATGCAGCCACCAGGGAAAGGAGCCCAAAAGATAGGAGCGAAAAACCGATCAAAAACACAGAACACAACAGAGGGATTGATCACAATGAAAAGGGTCTAGAACGTGAGAAGATAAGTGAGAATCGGGGTCTTGATGTGGTGCATAAATACACCATTAATCCACTTATTGTGATAATTGCAAGCCGCTTGAGGTCTAATCTGGGTGTTTTTTCCATTGCCCCGAAAATGAAATCGCTTCTTAGTGCCGATTGTGTCGCGTGCAGGAGTCTGCCACACATAACACCAATTGTGATGCTGGATCCTGTCATTGTCATTTTCAAAAAACCTAGATATTTTCCACGGCACTTCATAGGACCATTCCCAATGGTGCTAGCTCTTGTGATCATGAAAATAGTTGATCTTCATCAATTATTAAGTATCCATAGACTACAAGCCACCTTCCTCACTTGATCATTCAGTGAGGTCATTTCTTGAAATTTGAGCACATTGATCCCAAAGTTCATTACTCCTAACATCTTACCAACAAGTGTTAATGAGTTCCCTTGGGTGATCCATGGCATAGTTAGTAAGACAATATGTGAGAGCATTTTCTTTTCTCCTAACTTCCTGAAGAATTATACTATTGAGGGAAGTGAGATGGTTTGCGATAATCTCTGTAACCATGGCTAGACGCCAATGTGTGTTAACTTTCCTAGGCTTCGTGCCATTCTGAATACGTTTGACTGTCGTGATGTCCAGGAGGGAGTCCCCTTCGACCACAATCGTGCTTATTCCCAGACGAATAAGGATCCACAGGCCCTGTTCCAGGGCAACGAACTCAGCCTCATTGTTGGTAGCCTCCCCCAGATTTCTACAAAAGATGTGAAGGATTTCCCCTTTGTCATTCCTTACAACCCCTCCAAGCCCAGCAGGACAAGGGTTTCCCTGGGACACCCCATCAAATTTTAATTTGCAGTAACCCGGGATAGGGAATTGCCAGAGATCGGGAGGAGGAATCGGCTTTAGCTAGTTTGAAGGGATATGAGGACTCAAAACTCCGTTTAAGCCAAAAATCATAAAAATTCGAGAGTCGTTTCGGGAGAGCGAGGTAGCGTGCTCATCTTTGCAACTGGTAAGGATCGTTTCTCTTAAATTCTGCATGATGGAGGTTTTGATGATGTCGATCTGCTTGGTTTCCTGTTGAAAAATGTGTTTATTCCTTTCCTTCCAAGTTGACCATATAATGAAACCATGGCTTAACCGCCAGAGGGTGTTAACCATGTCACACTTGGAGTAATTTGTGCACCAGTTCGCTATACAGTCCTGAATGGAATCCTTATTTCTATCAGATTGATTGAAAATATCCTTGAGCCATTCCCATAGATTGTTAGTCCATTCACATACATTAAGTAAATGGTTCATGGTTTCCTCATCCCTCTCACATAGGGGGCACCGTGAAGGGCCAACAAAACCACGCTTTAATATATTTTCTGAGGTAGGAATTTTTTGATTCATGAGCATCCAAAGAAAGGTTCTAACTTTAGGCCACATAGTTCTATCCCAAACATTAGAGTACCAAGCAAATTTCTCTTCAAGGACCCTGTGCTCCATGTGCAGTCTAACTTCCCTGAGATTGAAAGTGCCCCTCTCAAGCATCCCCCATCTGATTTGGTCCTTATCTTGAGTGAAACAGATTAACCTTTGATCAAGAACCGAATTTAGGGATTGGAGAAGCTCAGTCAAGTTATTCTCCAAGGGAGGAGAAGCAATACTCCAATTCCTCCATTGCTGGTCTTCATTGTGGTCCGACCAATAGTGATGGAAAAATACCTTTCCAGCATTCTGAAACCATCTTTGTAGAGGGAGAAAACTAGGGCTTTCCAATTTGGGCATATGTTGCCAAGCGTCCTTCCAAAAAAGCTCATTTTTTCCATCCCGAAGCTCCCAAAAACAGGATTCCTGAATGATATTTATGTTGTCTTTAGCCAAATTCCAAATTGGGGATCCTGCAGGGGAATTTGTCATTCTTATCAGATCCTCAGGTTGCCATTCCTTAGTGTATTTAGCCTTCCATAATTTAGCCCATGGCGTATGAGATTCTTTGAGCCAACGCCACCAAAATTTCACCCCACAGGATTTATTGACAGTGTCTGGGTCCTGCAGCCCCAGACCCCCCAGATTCTTTGGTCTGCATAACTTATCCCAGGCAGTAAGAGCCCATTTGGGTTTCTGCACTTTGCCCGGCCAGAGGAAGTTTCTTTGAATGTTCCTGATCCGCTGGATGACTCCTTTAGGAGCAGGGAGAATAGACAGCATGTACTGACATATGGCCTAAAGCATGGCCTTAGTTAAAACTAATCTACCAGCAAAGTTCAAGACCCTTTTGGTCCAGTAGTTGCCCCTGTCCTCCAATTTGGAAAGCATACGTTCCCAGTGGAGCTTATACTAAGGCTTATTGGTGAGAGGAACACCTAGATACTTAGAGGGAAGGCTGCGCCTCTTAAAACCTAGCATTTCTATGAGGTGCCTCTGGACCCCCATATGGGTATTGAAAAAGAAAATAGAAGACTTGTCCAAGTTTAGATCCATACCAGAATCAATGTTGAATAAGTTCAGAATAGCTTTGAACCCCTTGGCTTCTTTAACAGAGGGGCACCGTGCAACATGGTGTCATCAACGAATTGTTGATGAGTGGTGGCAGGAAAATGATTTAGGGGTTGGAGACCCATGATGATGTTCCTTTCCTTGGCTGATTTGATGATGCGACTCAGAACTTCCATTAGGATGACAAACAGAAAAGGTGAGATGGGGTCACCTTGCCTAATGCCCCTTGAGGGATAGAATGGTGAAGAAGGAGCTCCATTGACCAGAATAGAGAAGCTGGGAGTTTTAACCATGGCTAAGATCCAATTTATCCAACATTGATCAAAGAAAAAACCAAGCAACACAGCTTCCAAGTATCTCCAACTAACCTTATCATAGGCCTTGGATAGGTCTAGTTGTATGATCATGCCCACCTTCTTATTAAACTGCACAGAGTGGATCCTTTCCTGAGCTAGAAGGATGTTGTCCATGATATGTTTCCCTTCCACATAACTCAACTGCTCTTTAGATATAATCAAGGGCAGAACGAGCTTCAATCTGTTGGCCATTACTTTGGAGATGATCCTGTACACCACATTACAAAGAGTGATAGGTTTGAACTTATCAGGAGTGCAAGCGTGCTCTTCCTTAGGAATGAGTGCAATGAAAGTAGAGTTAAGGGATTTGAGAATAGAGGAGGACTTCCTCGGGTCTTCGACCACCTCCCACACATCAATCTTCACCAAATCCCAGCATGCCTTAAATAAGTCAATGGTGAAGCCATCAGGTCCTGGAGCCTTGCCATTGGCCATATCTTTTACAGTCTCTTCCACTTCCAAAAGGGTGACCAGGTGATACAAGGTTTTATTCTGCTCATCGGTGATCAGCTTTGGAATGGAAGTGATGACCTCATTGATGGCCTCCCTTATGTCAATGTCTGGCTCAGTCGCAATCCCAGAGAAGTGGTTTCGTAGGAAATCAACAATTTCTTGATGGGTTTGGACAGACAAACCATTCTCCTTCTTGATCTGGGTGATTTTGTTGTTGCATCTGTGATCCATGGTCGATCGATGGAAAAATTTTGTGTTCTTCTCCCCTTCCTTTAGCCATTGAATGTGGGATTTCTGTCTCCATAGAATTTCTTCCTGATGACATCGCTCATCCCACTTTTGCCTTAGGTAGCTCTCTGTAATAATGGAGTCTTGGGAGATATCCCCTTTAATCTATTTGTTGTGTATCAATGCCATCTGCTTCTCCAAGGCTTGCTTTTCCTCAAAAATATTGCCAAAGACCTCTTGGTTCCAGGTTCGGAGCTTGGCCTTGATGTGTTTCAGTCTGGCTTGGAGCCAAAAAAGTTTGGTTCCTCTGGTGTCTAAGTGCTCATTCCACCAGAGTTTGATGTTGGAGATGAAATTTGGGTGACTGAGACAGAATCTCTCAAACGGAAACTACTTATTTTTGGGAGTACCGAGGATAGAGGCATCCAGAGATATAGGCCAGTGATTCGATCCCCCTGAAGGAATGATGTTCAATTCCACCGTGACTCCTTCCAGGAGAATGGAGTCAGAAATCAAAAACCTATCCAGTCTAGAAGTAATGTGTCTATCGCCTCCTATTTTATTAGTCCAAGTGAAAGAGCCATTTCTGGGTATGATATCCACCAAATTTGTTGCCCTGATAAAAGAAAAAAATGCCTCAACATCTCTATTCAGGTTTCTTATTCCTCCATTTTTCTCCTCTAAAGAAGTGATCATATTAAATTCACCTCCAAAGATGGCCTTTGTGTTGGGGTATCTGTTCTGCAGATTTGAAATATTGTTCAGCCACTGTAACTTGTCTTCCATCCGTTGAGGACAATAAACATTCGTGAATAGATATGTGCCCTTCTCCCCTAAGATTTGCATTTCAAGGGAGAGGAAAGATTGAGAGGCCTCTGCATTCAGAAGGTGAAGGGAAAGGGGGTTCCAGAAGATGGCTAAACCTTCTTCCAAACCGTTACCCTCAACCTCCAGGAATTCCATTCTCTTTCCTATGTGTTTGCCTACTGTTTCCAACTTCTGCCTGGTACACTTAGTTTCCTGTAGGAAAATAATGTCCGGTTTTTCCATTGTAACTTTTTTCTTTAACATTATATGTTTAGTTTGGCTGTTAATCCCTCTTATGTTCCATGAGAGTAATTTCATGATTAAACAATATTAGGAGGAGAACAGAAAGGCCTCAAGGGATTTCATTTTACCTGAGTTGATGAGCAGTTGGCCAAGCTTGTAGAGTGCTTCCTTATTGGTTCTTCTCCATCTTTATTTCTTGTGTTTGGTGCTAGAAAGTGAACTTTGAAAGGTTTTCATCTTTATGTCTAGCCCTGTAGTCGTTCCCAGATTATTTTTCTACCCTCTAAAGGTTGCATCCTACCTAGAAAGGAAAAGGTAGTTGACTCTATCTATCTCTTCCTCTGGGATGTGGTCAACTCCCTTTTGTTTCCATTGCTCGACCATGGTGTTAAGATCTAGTCCTTCTTTATCAATTATGTCACTTAAGTCCTGATCTTTCGTGCCTATTTCACTCATAACCATTTACTCATCTCCTTCAACATCTTTCCCGACGCTAGGATCTAGGAGGAAATCATCAATCGAGTCAGGAATCTGAGGCTGGGTGTTCTGAGCATTTTCCTGCTGGTCATTTTTCTTCTCTTTTGAAGTTTGGGTGTTATCCTCTACAGCGATTTCCTCTCCAAGCACTTCAAATGCATTCATGGAACCTTTAGTGGAGATTCTTGTCTTCGGTGGGTTTCTTCCATTGGTTTTGTGTTTTCCCGAGTGTCGGACAAAGCCATCCTTATTCTTTTCTGAGCTATCCTTGGCTGTCTCTGTAGGTTTATTTACAGGGAATTCACTAATTAAATGGCCATGCTCATGGAATTTCCTACATCTAAAGGGTATCTGTTCATAATATATGGCTTGGAAGAAAACCTCATCTCTATATTCTAGCCAAAGTCCATCATGAAGGGCACCTAAAACTTCCATTTCGACATAGATCCTAGCATAAGAAGTGTACCTTTTTTGGATTGTTGCTTCAGAGGCCTGGATGAAGGTCCCCAGTTTTTTGCCTATTTTTTCTAGGGCTGTCAGTCTCCAATAGTCTATTGGTAGAGAAAAAAGGCAAATCCAAACTAGAGCATGCATGAATGTTTCCTGTTCAGGAGAAATTTTGGTTTCCAAGGCCTCATGTAGAGACACGTAGAGCCATAGAAGTAAGGTCCTACATCAAAGGTACGATCCCTATCTTCCAGGTTAGAAAAAATAGCTATGAAGAAACCCTTCGCCTCCAGGTGAAGTTTTATGTCTCCTTTCGGCTTCCAGGTCAATTTTATCCATTGGCATAAGGCCTTTTTTGTGGGCCAAAAACCCATAAACTTGTAGATTACAACGTGAATGGCCATGTGATCCCGGTAAGCTTGAAGTTCTGGGTCTGTAATGACTACCATTAGGCTTTCAGTAGTTTTCGGTTTACATCTAGCCGTGGCTGTGGGCTACCTATTTTCTGTAGCAGAGCCAACAGGAGTGGCTCCATTCATGGTCGAGGTATCATTAGCCTCAATTCCTTTGGATTATGTTCCTCCACCCCGAGGGTTCTTACCTTGAGAAGAATCAGTTGTGCCTTTATCCTCCGATTTTTTGATGCCTTGAGATTGGTTGTGAGCCTGGTTAACCATGGCATTGTTTTCCCTCTTTGTCTTTTTGTTGAAGTCGTTTTTTCCCACTGCTTCATAACCCATGATTTACACTCCTTCCAAAGGCCCTTTTCCTTTTTCCATCATTATTTTCTTGAAGGTAGGGGCCCCAGAGGCCCCCATTTTTCCCATCCGCTGGGTCAGGGCAAGCCCCCTCTATCACAGGTCAGTGAACAGGGCACTGCCCCCTGCTAGAGTTGGCATCAATGTGCAGACAGAGAACCAAACCCTAGGTTATATTAAGTTGTGCATGATTGACTGCATGGATAAAAAACATAAATTCAATTAGATAGTGAAAATATAAAACAAATCTGAAGTAAAAATCATGTCTCGAGATGGATAGGGATAACTCCATGATGGACTTGAGAAATATTATGGAATGAGCTAGATTTTGAAGAATTTTCCATTCCATATAATATATGATATTTTCTCCCTGAATTTGAGCAAAACAATAATAAATTTTGGTGCACACGCCTAAATGTAATTTCAGTGTGTAATGTATCGATAACCGCACTAGTGCATTTTTGGTAATGCAGGCTGGTGTCGTTTTATACACATACGCATCGGTGTGGTTCGATTAAGGGATGCAACAGTGATGAATAACTGCAAATAAAAAAAGCACAACTCTACTTTATTTTAGTGAAAAAAAAACGGTAAATTGAAAAATGGGTGACAAAATATTTTGAAAAATCTAATTTCATAAAACATTTCTTTAAATACTAAACCCTTTTCATTATTTCACTATTTTTGCAAAAATTTTCATCCAGAGATTTGTAGGATACATACCTGGAGAAAACAGAGCACAAGAGCACTGTGGAGCAGGGAAATACGTTCTAACAAAAGCATTCAGACGATCAGAATTCCAAACCTCTGGTGAGTCAAACCTTGTACCATAGAATTTCAAACGATGTGAGTAAATTTTATTAATTTTTTTTTTTTTTTTTTTTTTTCTGTAGTTTGTTTTATGCAGTAAAAGAAAAAATCAAAGTTTATTGTTTTTTTTACTTTTTTGAGGTTTTTTTACTTTTTCTGCACTTTTCAAAAAAAAATATATCCATTTTAGAAACAAAAACCCTAGGTTCTTTTTGTTTCTGCCCTTTCTTCTCCCTCTTTCTATAATTTCAGAATTAGGGCTTTTCAATTTAGATTTATAGGGTTTTTATATTCATAAGACATCCAACCCACATGAAGACTTGCATAGTCAGATCCAAATCCATGTCGGCACTTGCGTGAATTTAAAAAAAAAAACAGATGTTTTTTTCCTTGGTGCGCCCTGTGTAACATATCGCATCGGTGCGCTCTGTTATACCAGCACACCGCGAAAGTACAGTGATAAAAAATAAAAAATAAAAATAAAATATGTTTTTATCAATGCAACATATGTAACATATGGTACTGGTGCACTATTTCATTATGGAGCACCTCGAATGTGTTGTTTCGCCAAAAAAAATCCATTTTAGAAACAAACCCTACATTCTTTTTGTTTCTGCCCTTTCTTCTCCCTCTTTCTGTGATTTCAGAATTAGGGATTTTCAATTTATATTTATAGGTTTTGTATTGTTAAATATAAGCCTAAGACATCCAAGCCACGAGACGACTTGCATAGTCGGATCCTAATCCATGTTGGCCCTTGCGTAATGAAAAAAAAAAAAAAAAATTCGGTGCGCCCTGTGTACCTGAGCGCACTGGTGCGCTCTATTATCCCAGTGCACCGCATAAGTATTGTGATAAAAAAATAAAAAAACAAAATAATTTTTCTTAGTGCCCCATTTGTAAATATGTAGTTGGTGCCCTATTTCATTATGGCGCACTGTGAACATTCTGTTTCAAAAAAAAAAAAAAAAACTTTCAAAAAATACAAACCTTATGTTCTTTTTCTTTTTTCCCTTTCTTCTCCCTCTTTCTATGATTTCAGAATTAGGTCTTTTCAATTTAGATTTATAGGGTTTGTATTGCTAAATATATACCTAAGACATCCAACCGACGGGAAGATTTGCATAGTTGGATCCCAATCCATGTCAGCCCTCACATGAATTTAAAAAAAATAGATTTTGTTTTTCATCGGTGCGCCCAATGTAACCTAGCACACTGGTGCTCTATATTTTACAAGCGCACCATGTAAGTGATGTGATAAAAAATTAAAAAACAAATTTTTTTTATCGGTGCGCCATATGTAAAATATGACATTGGTTTATGCTACAAAAACTAACACTGGACTATTTTTATTATTTTATCATGGTTAATCAGTGCGGTGATTGAAATGTAATGCACCGGTGCTCCTTGTTGACATAGAGCACCATACGATCTATTATATTGTTTGTGTGGTGCATTTCTAAGACACCCGCACACTGGCATCGGTGCGTGAACCGTGAATGGTGCACCGGTTTCTTGACATTTTTTTTTAGTTGAAATGTTGACAATTTATTTATAAATATATTAATGAATGATATGTTACAGGTTTGACATTTATAAATAAATGGCTGACAAGAGATCAAGTAATAAAAATACTATAACACATCAATAAAAGCAAAAAAGGCAAGTTCTTTGTAAATTCTTTACAAAAAATATTATTTTTGAACTATATGTAAGTTTAACTAATATGTATTATTTACTTTGTATCATGCAAAGATATAAAATGACAAAGCTGAATAAGATTATTTCTGATCTAGGACCAGAAGAGTGTAAAATCTTGATGGAAAAATTGCAAAAGGATGAATCAAGTGAATGAAAAAATACTATCGATCCAATATGAGTTTATTTTTTTTGTCCTCATTAATAATATAATTAAAATTATTAGATAGCATGTGTCAAACAGTCTATTAATTCACATATTCTTAATGTTCTACAGGGACCAACAACTCAGAAAAGCAATGTTGTTCTAAGAAAATAAAAAAAATAGAACATGCAAATGAAAATAAATTGCTCCTTAGCTCATCTAGAGTGGTGTTGGAGGTTAACAAAAGGAGGAAAATATTTTTAAAAATTTTGAGGGATCTAGTGGAATGCATGTATAGACGTTCTTTCCACTTATAATACTAAAACCATTCCAATGATTCCAAGAACCAAATTTTATCTAAACTATAGGAAGAGTTTCCAAAGAATTGGTCAATGAAACATGTCAGAATTTTAATAGCAAAAACATACAACAACAAAAAATAAGGAATGAAAAAGTAATATTCCTTTAAATGCTTGTCTAGAATCATTTATAAATATCACTTTTGTTATATTTATTTTTCATATATCAATATAAAAATTAAATAGTTTATTGTCATGTTACATTTTTAGGAAGATTATGGAAATCTCAAAAGATGAACAAGATGATCTCAGAAATATGCCAATAGGAATGTCCAAAAAGGTGTACAAGGAGATGGTCAAAGAAATGGACAAAATTGCATCACGGGAGGAGCCATCTCAACAAAAACGTGCTTCAAATGTAATACGTAATCATTGAATTTTTCGATCATTAGGTACAATAAATAAACAATTTAGCATTAAATATTAATTTTCAAGTATTTTCTTGCAGAAAATAAATGAAAATGGAACCCATTCAGCACATAAAACAAGATGACAAGGAAGAAAAGGATTGATATCTAAGTTTGTGAGTAATTGTTACTTCGTTATAACAACTTAACTAGATTTCATTTTTGTATTTTTTAAGTTGTTTTACAAAAATCATCATTGAATGTCTTCAAACAGGTGTTAACATGCAAAGAAGAACCATCAAAGGATTGGATTGAAATTGGGTTAAATATGGGTCGTGAGTATATGTTGGCATATCAGAACTTTATGGTGGAATGTGTAAGCATCTATCGATCTTGTTTTACTTAGATTTGTCTATAATTAATAGAAAAAAATATATTTTATATTAAATATATGATTTGTTATGGGGTATAAAAATTACAGGAAACAAAGTATGGAACTGCGCCAACAGATGAAATCTTGAAAGATGGTATATTACATGGTTTTGAAAGAATGTGTATAGTTTATGAGTCAATTTTTGCAATGGTATGTCATTTCTTCTCGATTTACATTGATGTATATTATTTAATATTGCAATTTTCATTATTCTCACCAATGCATATACACTCATTACAATTTAATTTTATGTTTGTATATGGAAGGTCAAGAAGAAGAAAACAATCAACACCGTGAACAAAAAATTCCTGAAAATAACCCAAGTCATGGAAGTAGCTCTAGCAGTGATAGTGGTTCAAGCGAAGAATGATGATCACTATGTTTTGATATGAAAGCAAGGCATTGTATTTTTTGAAATATGTCTGTGAAATCAGACATTTTCTTTAATGTAATGTACATAGTGTCCCAATTGAAAGACAAAGGGATAACAATAACTGTCCCATTTTGTATGACAAAGAATGTATTATTCATATATATATATATATATATATATATATATATATATATATATATATATATATATATATATAATATGTTTTAATTTATTCTATTGGGTTCTACATTGTCGCTATTGCGTTCTCCATTGTCATTCTCAAATGCACTAATAAAAATTTAATTCATATGAATATTGTTATAAGATATATATGTGTCGACTTTTGATGAATAATGAATTTAAAACAATCACACTAATTGCACTATCACAGGTCGATGTTTCTAAAAAATACAAAATGAAAATCGGCGCGTGTCAGTTACTGTACACCAGTGTGTTTGTATTCATAAGCGCACTGGTGCATTTTTACAACCTATGGGAACTTCAAAAATACCAAAAAAAATTAAAAATATCGAGGCATTTGTGCGGTATCGTGCATTTGTGCGGTATCGTGCATTTGTGCGGTATCGTGCACTAGTGCGTTTATTTGTCTACACACACCAGTGTCGGTTTATGACCTATGGGCACCGCACGAATACTGATACGAATTATAAATCTCGGTGTGTTTGTGTGATACTACGCACCAGGGTATTTATGTGTCTATACGCACTGGTGTATTTGTACGAACTATAGGCACCACACGAATACCGATACCAATTATAAATCTCGGTGCATTTGTGTGATACTGCGCACCAGGGCGTTTAAGTGTCTATACACACCTGTGCATTTGTACGACCTTTAGGTATCGCACATATACCGATACCAATTATAAATCTCGGTGCATTTGTGTGATACTATGCACCGATGAATTTTTATAAACCTACACACCGGTGCATTGATATGACCTATGGGCACTGTAAAAATCCCAAAACCAATTAGAATGGCCTTGTGCATTCTCCTAATTCGACCACTCTGAGGAACCTGCTACAGGTGCATTAAATCCCAAGTAGTGCACCGATGAAAAAAACATCTATAATAACCTCCGGCCACCCATTGTTTTTAGTTGTGTTTAATTTCCATTAAAAGCTCCGCCAAAACCTCTGTAACCATAAACGGATGTTGTAGCAAATGTTTTTTTGACAATTTTGGCCAATTTTATAACACTAAAAACCTCCTTTATAACCTTCACTAGAGGGTATTTTCCTTGTAGTGAGGAGGTAATTAGATAGAACTGTCTCATCCTCATTCAGAAATAACAGCTCCCCCAGGATGCGGGTGACACGCCTAACATGAGTGAATATCAAATCTCCACCCATACAGACTGTGAAAATCTCCAACGCAATTCTTCCCTTGCGGCTGACCCAATTATGGTTAACTCCTTACACGTTCCTCATATAACTAGAGATAATACCGAGAGGACATGCATTGCATCACCTCACCCTAACCATCACCTCACCCATACCACCATTAATTTCCATGATGAACAATCAGCATCGCAACCACTCCTACTCCCTTGTGCCTACTCAGTTGCTTGAGATCCACACACAGTTCTGTGCGAAGATCACTAGTTGCCATCCTTACAAACTTCATCCTCACATCTATATAACCCCTAGACTTCTCCCCCTTTTCTCACTCTACTAGTCACCTTTTCATTTAGCTCTCCTCCTTATAATCTTGATTCTCACTATTTCAAGTCAGCTGCGAAGTCTCAATCCCAGTTTGGAGCTATGCAGACTCCTTTCACTTGCTTCTCTTCATCCTGTGAACTTGCCCCCCATCTTTGCAGCCTCTTCAGACCCAGTGGCATTCCTGCCTCCCCTCGAAGGTGCACAATGGCCCCCAGAATATGCCAACACACTATTCATGGTGGTTAGAGAGGGGCCATCTCGGGTCGTTACCATCGTGACGAGGATAACCGCCTTGAATCGATTGACGGCTCTTTGTCCAGCACCCTTGCAATCAATCAACCTAATCCTGATCAGCGTGCAGAATGCTCCAGAAAATTAGTGCAAATAGAAAGTCGAGGTGTGAGGAGCTCCACCTCCTCTCCCAGAGCTCCCTCTGTGCATCACACGCCAACTCTTCCAACCATTCCTGTGCATGATGTTGAGGAAATGGACATCTGGATCATGGATTCTGACGGAATTTTGACAAAGGTTTCTGATGGAGTAGACCTGGACTCCCCCATCCTATGCGCTCCTGCAAGTTTCCCCAAGCGAACTGCTTCCAACGTGGAAGCTGCTATGGAAGTTGTTGTTGTGCACGCTCCAGCCTGTCCCATTGAAGAGGAGAATCCTAATAGCAGTGATGATGATGATGAATAACATCTATGAAGCTACTCAGTTTTACTCTGGTTTTTTTCATATGTGCCCACAGGGCTTTTCTTTTATTTTATACTCTCTTTCTTTTAGATGTATCAATGCTACTACGAAAAATGTAAGGCTTATTTTCAAGTTTTGTCTGGGCCGACCTCCTCCCCCAAGGTAGCCCAGAAACAATGTTACAAAGGCAGGGATTGGTTAAGCATAGCTTACCAACCCTGCCTATAGCATATTTAATATTATGTTCTCGAAATTAATAGACTAACTCAACTTACCAAAAAAAAAGGGGGGGGTACATTTGAGGGGATTATATTTCTTTCCCAATTTTCTTTTTGCAATTACTTTTTGTTAAATTGCATTGTTAGCTTTCATGAAGTTCCATCTCTTGATTATAACTTGCTTTGGGTGGTGCAGGAAATGGGAGAATTTAATAATTACATGTCAATTGTAGAAGTTGTTCGGTCTATGACAAGACATTGTTTCGATATAGCGCCATGACATATCACTATCTCAATAGTAGGTGCCGCTTACCTTTTTCAATACAAATGGTGTTCCTTTTAAAAATGTACTAACACTTTTTTTCCCAAGTGGATGAAATATTAATGTTGGAGTGGGGTCCCCAATGTTCGAGCGTGAAGACAAATTTTGATATATTTTTGTAATATATTTTGTAAGTTTATTCATGGGAAGCACAATTTAAGGGGCGTTGGGGTAGGTGGGGTAGGTCAAGTCCCCTCATGAGTTGTAATGGGTAAAAAAGGTAGAACAAAGGACTGCAAACCATGGTTTGCGGACCCTAGATTAACGTAGGATAAAAGTATAAATAGGAGTCTATATTGAGTCGAAGAATTCATTTTTTGGATAAGTTTTGAACATTGAACCATATATATGGTTGTCTAGTGATATTTTTTGCAGATTTATCTGGGTGAAAGGCTCCTGCTGGCTATGTGTGTGGAAACCTTAGTCCTGTTGTGTGAAGACCCCACTGGTTGTGTGCATGGGTGAAATGAAAGGTTTTTTTATGAAGGATTCTATCTGATATGAATAAAGAACTATTGTTGTGCATATCTGAGTCTGAAATGCATCTACTATTTATGTTATGATTATTTCAACATATTATTCTTGATTCATGTATTATCTGCATTTAGATCTCTTGTGCAACTACTTGAGGTTTTGAATGAATGATTAATGGGTGGATATAATGTTATTGGGCTATGATATTTTTTGTTAATAGATATTACTTGGCTTATAGATTTTGTGCTAACCTGCGCGGAAGATATTCTGCATAATTAACCTATATATGTCTGTAAGGGTTTCCTAGTTCGGGCTTCTGTTTCAAAGGTCTATTCATGATCTTAGGGAACCCACACCATTAAAATTTCTCGCAGGGTGTGGAAACCTGCTTCTAGCACCCCCCCCCCATACTGATTCACGTGAGACTTTGACTTGCACAAGCATGTCACTACTGAAAGGGACAGTAGAAAGAGGGTTTTGTTGGTTAACCTCAACTCCGAACCTGGGTCAGGACCCCTCATGCCATCAAATGGTTTCATTGCACGAACCGAGATCATTTTGAGAGAGTTTTGGCGATGCCGAAAGTTCAGTGGCAGCCATTAACACCTGAACTAGAAGACTAGTTTTAAAAATAGATCCAGGATTTTTTCCTAAAAGAAAATAGAAGTAAGATGTTTTCCACTTAAGAATGGAAGAAAAAATATATTTTCACAGAAGTTCACGAGATATTATTCGTGACCTTTGCACACAAATTGTAGGAGTGGTTTTCAAGGTTAGCAAAATTCCAAACCTATTGGAAGGATGACGAGGTCATGCATTGGACCCCTGAATTGATCCAATAATTGGATAAGATTGATAATTCCATTACCCGAACTGTAGATCACTAGGTTGAAAACATCTTGGGTGGGTTTGTGACAGAGTTTTCAATCGATCAGTTTGTGTCATACTATGAAGCTGAAAGGATATTTTTCAAGGGATTGAGAGGTCAATTCTTATGAACCTTGCCTATGATGATTAAGATGTTATTGTGTGAAAAGGGTATTTTTTACAGCCACACCAAGTGAATGACCCCTGATCAAATCAAAAGAACTACACGGAATAGAAAATATTATCGGGTCAATCAAAGAAGGGATATATTTGTATACATTCCTCTAAGAAGCTCACTTGATATAAATGGAAGTGAGGCTATGCACACTGGAAGTAGCCCTCCTACTATGTCACCATCAAATTCGCGCAGGGGTAAACTTCTCCTACCCCACCGCCATTCCCACCTACGGAAGTTATGGCCACACATATGAAGATAACCACCCTTAAGGGTGCAGGGGAAGAGGATATGGATCAATTTTGGTTTGTGGCGAATGCAGTGTGGACTGCGCAAAATTTTAATACTGATGTTTTCAAGAGAGCACAGTTGTTTATGGAGTTTGAATGTCATGATTTAGATTGGTTCATGGGGTACCTTTCTCAAAATGTAGATCCCACTATTCAGAAGATTAAGGATGTGTTTCAAAAGAAGTTTTGAAATCCAAAGTCCTATTCTCTGTGCGTAATAGAACTGAAACATTTTAAGCAAGGGTTGAAGCAATCAGTTTGGGAAGTTTACCAACAACTAAAGCAAACCATCAGTGATGGAGGATTTTTTTGTGATGATAATAAGCATAAGGAATGGTTCATTTCCATGCTCTTTCCACATCTACGCAGGCCTATGGGTCAATAGAAGATTTATTCTCAGGAATAATACCTGGAAATTGCTATGAAACTATAAGTTGTGCCTAGAGATGATGCTCAATTTGGAGCACTACAAATTTAGAGCCAATTAGAAGCTATGCACATAGAAATTCAAAATTTATGCACAGATCGGGGGTAAAGAAGTTGGCACAGATTTCTGGTGCATACACTAGAAGGGAGATGGCCATAACAAAGATCAGTTTCCTTTGCTTTCGGATTATCTACAAGCTGAGGGACCGAATCCAATGCGTCCAAGGGATGCTGCTAGGCCTAGTACCCCCACACTATGGTGCATTGATTATGGGGTGGTCGAGCGACATGATACAGACCACTTCACGCGGTTACAAGCCTATGTACCATAATTGAAGCAATAGTGGTGCAGATTCTGCTCTTCTGTTGGTCACGATGAGCACCATTCTTGAACGCTTGATCTAATGATAGACAATGTGAACCTTTACAGGGTGCAGGATGAACATTCATCACTAGCATCTCCCTCTGGAAGAGGAGGATCTCCAGCAAGAGGACAGCGAGGGGGGAGAGGTGGAGGCGTAGGTCGAGGGAGAGGGAAATTAATTTTCTATAATTGTGGCAACGCTGGAAACTATGTGCATGACTCCCCGAACCATGCACGACAATCTTGCAGGTACTATAGGTAATTTAATCATGTAATTGAATATTGTCCTATGTTAATAGCTAAAATGCAAGGAAAGTATCAGACGCCTACGTAAAACATCCAGATGGTTAAATTTGAACCGTGTGACGATGGTCCAAGTGTAAATTTAATTAGACATAGTGGTGTTGCCACCGGGGGAAAGGAGGAAGAGGCTACCACAAAACCACTGAGCATAAAGGCATCTAACAAGTAGGAAGGCCTCAACCTACAGAAAGAAAAAGAGATTTTTTTTAAGGGCATGAAGGATTCTGCTGATGCGGGAGAATCCACATCAGGGACTACCATGGACCCAAAGGATGATGATGAAGTTAAACCATTCCTACAAGCCTGCATTGAGCTACTACGTAATCAGAAGGCAATAGATAATATTGAGGCCCTGATAGACAGCTGTGTGGAAAAATATGTGCCTCGAACAGAGACCAAGGCCATGAACAAGATTTTTAAGAACAAGAAGAGAACTAGTAGGAAGAGATGCGCATGATTGTGCAGATTGGAGAATATGAGATGGATAAGGTCATCTTGGATATGGGGTCTAATGAAAATGTATTACCTAAGTAGGGCTGGAAGAATATGAGAGAACCAAAGTTGGAATGGTCCACCATTCAGCTACGCATGGCTAATCAGCAAAATATCATTCCACTTGGAATGTTTCCACAAGTCCTGGTAGACATTGCTGGAGTAAACTAATGCACAGATTTTGAAGAAATAAAAATTGTGGATGAGCAGACCCCTACCCTGCACTCTTATGATTGGATTGTACCATCGATATAAGAGGCATCATCAACCTAAAGTGTAGAAGATTTATTTTTGAGAATGATGGCACACGGGTGATAGTCTGACTAGACCTAGCAGAAGCGGAATGATATATAGAACCAATATGCGAAGGGGATGATGTCGACCATATTTACAAGTTGACAGCATGGGACAAAGATTGGATTAACCTTACATCTGATTGCATGTTGAATTGGGAGAATGATAGCATGTTCTTATAATATTTCGATGGCGAGATGGAGAACTGGCATAACTGGTTGCACCATGTATCTGCGTTGCACTACCTAAGTATCAAAAAGAACTTCTGGCATATCTCCTCAGAGGTAAGAGAACTACCCTATTTTGATGGTTAAGGTAGTGTCAAATAATTTTTGGAAGCATTGGAAGAAATTGTCTAAGAGGAACGAAGATTCTAAGAGCTTGATTTGGCTATGCATGCGACTCTGGTGCGTTGGTGGGAAACACACAAGGGAGCATTCTAGGACTTGGAGGAATGTATACAAATGATAATGTTGCACTTTGAACCTCTAGTCACCCCACCACTTGAGGTTTTCTATGGTCGGGGAGACCAACACAAGTACCTGGCCATGTGGATGGAGGTATGGGATGAAAAGACCACCTGGTATCTAGAAGTTGAGCTACACTGAGGTAATCAGAACTAGTTTATGATGAATGAGGATTTCCTGGCAACCTTCCACTTGGTTGGGGGCTTGGAGAAATTGGATGAAGCCCTTCAGGACATATATGCCCTTATCATTGATGAATCCCGACCCAAAAAGGAATGTGTTGCACTAGCCTGGTATGCGTAGATGCAAGACATCGTCAACTACAGGAACTTTTCAATAGATGAAAATGAAGATGACCCAAGGAATGTTAACATCCCTGAATTTGAAGGATATTGTGCATTCGTAGGGCCCTCATTAGGGCAGGTGGATGTCACTAAAGCTCTGAAGTTGAAGGAAGTAAACATTGGGATGGAAGAGCAGCCCAAGTTGTAAAAAATTGGGGATTAGTGGGATGATGATACAGTAGGGAATATTGTGGAGCTGCGAATGGGGTATCAGGATCTGTTTCCTACAAATTTCTCTTAGCTCAAGGGAATTTTCGGGGACTTAGGTGTTATGAAGATCACATTAAAACTAGATGCACGCCTTGTCAAGTAGTGTGCATACCAAATGAATCCTAAATATAATCACAAAGTAAATGAGGAATTAGAAAATATGGTGGTTGTGGGCATCATTGAGCCTGTTGAACAGTGCGATTGGGTAAGCCCCGTGGTGGTCTAAGAGAAAAAGACCAAAGGAGAAATAATTATTTGTGTAGATCTGCGCAATATGAACGATGCATGTGCGCATGACCCTTTCCCTACTTTGTTTTCTGATGAAATATTGGATAATGTAGAAGGAAAAGGAGCTTATTCATTTACTGATGGATTTTAGAGGTATCATCAGATCATGATTGTGCCGGAAGACTGCAAAAAGACTACCTTCACCACTGAATGGGGGTCTTTCCAATATATTGTCATGCCATTCGGATTGAAAAATTCACCTGCAATCTTCTCGCGCGTGGTCGTGGTTGTGTTCAAGGAATTCATGCATAAATTATTAGAGGTATATTTTGATGATTGGATAGTGTTTGGATTGGTAAAGAAACATGTGTCAAACTTGCGCATGATGCTTGACACTTGTAGGAAGAAGCAGATTTCTTTCAACCTGAAGAAATGTATATTCTGCATACATTTTGGAATCTTCTTAGGACATATAGTATGTCAGAAAGGATTGAAGGTAGACCCAGCCAAGATTGCAATCATCAACAACTTAGAAGTTCCTTCTAATGAGAAACAATTGCGCTCCATCCTAGGCCACACTGGTTATTACAGGAAGTTTATCAAAGGGTATGCTCTAATCATTGCGTTGATGGAGAAGTTGCTAAAGAAGGATGTATCATTTTTCTTGGATGAAGAATGTTAGAAGAGCTTTGAGCTACTAAAGGAGAATATGGTAATTGTACTTATCTTGATATTCCTAGACTGGTCTAAGGTTTTTCATGTGCATGTGGATGCATCTGGTATAGCACTGGGGTTGTTTTAATGTAGCCAGGAAAAGGAGACATGGATCACCCGGTCACTTTTTCCAGTAGGAATCTCTCCAGTGCAGAGTGAAAATAATCCACTACAGAGAGGGAAGGATTGGCCATGGTGTACGCTCTCTAGAAATACAGGCAATATCTGCTAGGAGGGCACCTCAAAATGTTCACTCACCATTCTGCTTTAAAATACCTGGTCAATAAGCCCATGTTGGGGGGGCGAATCTCCATATGGTTGCAACTCTTTCAAGCGTATGACTTTGAAATTATTGTGTAGCTTAGAAGACTAAATGTTGGACCTGATCATATGTCACGAATTGAGAATGGGGAAGAACCAAGCAGTCTGGAGGAGGGGTTACCCAATGTGAAACTCTTCGCTATCAAGGTGGTTAATGAGCACTTTGAAGTCTGGAGGAGGGGTTACCCGATGTGCAGCTCTTCGCTATCAAGGTGGTTGGTGATAAATTTTCTAATATTATTCATCTCCTAACCACAGGAACTGCGCCTGCAGAATATTCAGTCCAGCAAAAGAAGGTGTTGGTTGCGTGCGCAGCTGAATTTACCCTAATTGCAGGTCAATTGTATAAGCTAGTAGTAGATGAAGTATTGAGACGGTATGGGTTGGAACATGAAAGGCGTAATATCTTGGCTGAGGCTCATGGAGGAGTGGCAGGATGCCACTATGCTGGGAAATACACTACGCAGAAGGTGTTGTGTGTTGGGTTATGGTGGCCCATGCTACACATTTATGCACTGTGTACTACCAAGCCTGTGATGCATGTCAAAGGATACCAAAGCCTTCGTCCAGAGATGAAATTCCCCTGCAACCACAAATGGCCTTGCAGACACTTGATAAATGGGCTATAGATTTTCTTGAACCATTAAACCCTACAAGTAAGATGACTGGAGAGCACTATATCATTACTATAACTAATTATGTAACCAGATGGGTAGAGGCAAAGGTAGTTAAAGACTATACTTCAGATACTGCTACACACTTCATCTTTGAGCTCATTTTTACCATATTTGGATGCCTGAAGATTTTGATGAGTGATAGACATACGCACTTCATTAATGAGACAATTGAAGCTTGATAGAGGAATTTCATATCCATCACCAGAATATTACCCCTTATAACCCACAAGAAAATGGCACAGTATAATATTTCAACAAAATCCTGGATAACATGCTCAAAAAGATCTATAATTCCAATCGAGATGATTAGGAGGTGCACATCCCTTGTGTGTTATGGGTTTATAGGACAACGTGCAAGAAGTTGACGGGGAAAACACCTTTCAAGATGGTTTATGGACAGGAAGCCATCATGCCAATGGAGTATATTGTCCCAAGCCTGCGCATTGTAGCTTTCACTAATATGGTCAAGCCTGACATTATGGAGGAATGATTGGTGCAAATCGTTGCCTTAGAATAATATTGGTTCATTGCTAACTTCCACCAGTAAGTCCAGAAGGCACGCGAAAAATCTTGGCATGATAGGCACATCATGCAGAAGGTATTCAAGGAGGAGGACTTGATATTTCTATACGATAGTCAATTTGTGCACCACACATGGAGTTCAGAAAGCATTGGTTGGGACCATATATTTTAAAGGAGATCACTGACGACGGTGTGGTGTGCTTGGCCATGCTACGCAATGAGAATCTTCTCGGGTAATTCAATGGAAGCTGTTTGAAGCCATATAGAGACAATCTAGTGTCGACCAAATGACTATATGGCCAGAGAATCAGAATTAAAGGGTTTGCACACAGTTTAGGGGTAGTTCATGGAAATGTGCGACAGAAGCATAGGGGTGATGCGCAGGAGAGGAAACTAGCCGTTGGAACAGTGAAACTAGGTGAAAAAGTGATTTTACCATTGGATGGAGCAGATTTTTCGCATTTAATGAGGCGATATTGGAGGATTTTTTACCGTTTTCTTGAATTTAAGTGGAAATTAATGATAATCTGACCATTTTTACCGTGGATGGCTTATAAAAGGGAAAGCGCGGGTCACAATTGGTTCCTTTTCTCTCTGGATATTTTGCGCTATGTGATTATCCATGATTTCTGCTATCTTGTTGTCTGTAAGTCCTGTATGTTTGGTCGAGAATATCTATCTGACAATAATAATCCCGAGTTTATCTTTCGATTGAGAATGTCGGCCACCAACCCTGCGGAAGAGCACTTTGTGCCCCTCACTGCCTCAACTGAGATGGAATCAAATGATGTTCGAGAATTCATCCCCGAAGTAGAACAATTTGTGTCCACGTCGGCTAAGTGAAAAGGGAAAATGTCCAAGTGGGCCTCCTCTAATTCGTGCACCTCTCCTCGGAATGTAACGTCCCAGCGACAGGCCACTAAGGATCATACCCCCATCGATGATCCATCAAAGCACCCAATGAGTGCGACACAGAAGGCCATGTTTATTGAGCCCATCTCTTGGCGGCCGGCTTATGTCAAGCAACACAAGCCCTCTGTGTGAATTCCGAATAATGTCAATACAGTATAGGAATACCTATAGATGGCATTTATCCCTTAGGACGTCCCCGTGGTTAGTGAAATGTTTGGCAAAATCCCACAAATTAAGTTTGATGACCATGACTTGGCGAATGAAGAAACGTTCTCTGAGCTCGCGTCGGAGCACTATTTGTAATGACTGCTCTATGAAGAGGTGTCAAAGGTTGAGCCAATGCCTTGGGCATGTGGGCTAGACAATGCCAAAGTCCTCAATATGTTAAGGATTACACATTTCAGAAGGTACCCAATCACTAGCATTGGCGTGCACCAGCTGCTAGCCTTAGTCAACGAGGGCTGCGTGTGGATTCAAGTGAGAATTACAATAGATTTCACATTGATCCATTGGATCGCTAGCCTGCCCATGAAGGGGCCCCATCCGATGAAGGGATTTGGAAATATTAATGAGCTGAAAGTGGAAAATGATGTGAAAACAAAATACAAGGTGGGGAGGGCGATGAGTGTATATTTGGTTCAGACCATCGCTAACTCGAAAGTGCACATGGGCACTCTAGTCCTTGGCTACAAATTAATGAGGAAATGTCACCCAAAGGCAGTCTTGACGCATGTAAATTCCTTGGCAACACAATGTGAGAAAGGATCTAGTTATAACTAGTCCCAGTTTCTTTGTGTAGAATTTCTTGAGAATGTGCGCGAGGCGCAGGAGCTGGGTAAGAAATTCTGCTACTCATGGGTATTATTAATAATTGCACTGGTAGATTGGGAGATTCCAGCAGATGCAGTCCTCCCTGAGATTGATTTGGGCGTAGCAAAGGGATGCGCTACGCTAACCTATGGGATTCATGTGACCCCCAGCTTGTCGAGGAGAATAAGATCTTCTGGTGCTTTTTGAAGGCACACTGACTGCTACCATCCATTCCCGACCAATAATTTTTCCAATTGAGCAAGATAAATACAATAGTGTTGTTGAATTCCAGGTAACCATGCACAATTTTCAGATCAGGGTGCGCAAGGAACCTACATGGTATACCTTGTCATATATGGTAGCGAAGGAAAAAGTTGACCAGGTCGTGGCGAATTGGCTGAATGCATGGAAATTCAGGCTTGGCTCCACCCAGACCATTACGTCATCTACTTCAGGCAAATAAAAAGCTTTGAAGGACACAACCAAGCTGCACACTGAGACAGGCGCTGAGAAGACCAGTGAAAAATACACTGAGGCCAAAGCAGAGAAAGAGTCAGAAGTAGAAAAAGATAAAGAACAAGATTTGGAAGGTGAGCTGGAGGTGGACCTCAGAGGTTTATATAGACTCAACAGGTAGGGTGACGAATCTCCGCACGGCACCAAGAAAGGTGCAGAAACCTAGAAAGGTCGACGCAAAAAGAAAAAAGGGTCCAAGGGCGAAGGAGAGGAAGGGGTCACTCTGATGGAAGAGGACCTCGATAAGATCGCGGATGTAGTTTCTTCTGTGTCTGAGGATAGATGGACTACTATGGAAGTGCAGTAGAAGGCTGCAATGGAGGCCTTGCAATCAGGTCTGCAGGTTTTACAATTGAAGATAGTCTATATACAAGCGAGAGTGGATCAAGTGAGGTCGGTGCAAGCGAGCCTGCCAACCACCTCGATAATCATGGCATCCGAAAGCAAAATATGCCCCTTCCTAGGTGCGGTTGTGACCCTGGAACAACTAGAGCTATGTGTGCAGGTCCAAACCTTTCCTAAAGTCGTCATTGACCTTGCAAAGTTGCCTAGTGGAAAGCTACATGTTGTCCACATCTTTATTTCCGCTGAGCTACAAAGCAGGGAAGCGCGTGCCTAGTACCTACTAATTGAAGTCAAGTAGACTACAGCCACGAAGACAACAGAGTCAATCTAGGCTCAAATAGTACAACAGGTGGTCATAGCTCAGTGCACGAAGCTAGAAAACCTCATCGATACACTGTGGGGCGAAATTCCCCAAGTAGTCATCCCCGCCTTCATCGTGCCACAAGAAAAGCTTGAAAGCTTGGTCATCACACTCAAAGTTTCTAGATCACAGATCTAGACAATAAAGGCATATTTTGAGTAGAAAATTGTTTCTTTTCAGGCTAAGCTACAGCCTGAGACCCTTCCATAGGTGTGCACGCAAGGGGTCGCCCTAGTTAAAAAAACATTTGCAAGCATCTTCGCCAACGTTGACAAGTGCTAAAAACTTATAGAGACCACCATGGGATTGTGGAACTCTGTGTAGACATATCCACTTGTCAAAAATATTACCCAAGAATTTTGTGCCAAAGAGAAGGAATTCAATGATGTGGAGGAGGCCTTTCCCACATTCATTCCTGCCCAACGCATGGTACACCTTTAGACTAGTTAGGAAATGCGAGATGAGGTCGAGGAGCTCCGTTGGAAGAAACATATTGTCATCGATCACACGAAGTTGTGGGTGGATGAGGCAAAGAATTTGTCTCAGGACTTGGATGTTGTAGTCAAAAATATTAATAAAACCTTGCAAAGTGTCACCTTGGCCACAAAAGGGTCGACTTCAAAGAAGCTAGTGAAGACCACGAAGAGCATAGTGGACCAGAGTGCGGGTGTCTTGGCGCCCTTTTCTGCTACTATCGAGGAGCTCCAAAAAAAGATGAAGAATCTAGTTCCGATGTGACTCCTAATGAGTCACAAGATTGTGTTAGGGGCCAGTTGGAGTGGGGTCCCCTAAGTTCGAGCGTGAAGACCAATTTTTATATATTTTTGTAATATATTTTGTAAGTTTAGTCGTGCACAACACAACTCAAGGGGCTTTGGGGTGAGACAAAGCTCCTCATGAGTTTTAATGGGTAAAAAGGGTAGAACAAGGAGCTGCAAACCACAATTTGCAGACCTTAGATTAATGAATGCTAAAAGTATAAATAGGAGTCTATATTGATTTGAAGAAGTCAGTTTTTTGAAAAATTTTGACCATTGAATGATAGATCTAGTTGTCTGGTGATATTTTGTGCAAATTTTTCTAGGTGAAAGGTTCCTGCTGACTATGTCCATGGAGACCTTAGTCCTGCTGTGTGCAGACCCCGTTGGATGTGTGCATGGGTGAACTAAAGGGTTTTTCTATGAAGGATATGAACTGATATGAATAAAGAACTGTTGTTGCAGATATTTGAGTCTGAAATGCATCTATTGTTTATGTTATGATTATTTCTGCATATTATTTATGATTCTTGTATTATCTATGTTTAGATATCTTGCGCAACTGCTTCCGATTTTGGATGAATGATTAATGGGTGGATCTAATTTTATTTGGATCTGATATTGTTTGTTAAGATTTATTACTTGGCTTATAGATTTTGTGTCAACCTGCGCGCAATATATTCTACATAATTGACCTAAATATGTCTGTAAGGGTTTCCTTGCTAGGGCTTCTATTGTGAAGGTATGTCCATGATCTTAGGGCACCCACATCATTCAAATCTCTTTGAGGGTGTGGAAACCTGGTTCCAACACCCCCCCATATTGCTTCGGGTGAGACTTTGACTTGTGCAAGTAGTTCACTACCGAAAAGGTTTCAAGACAATCGATGTCTGTGGTTATTTCGAGTACAAAAAGTCCAAAATTACATAATGCAGAATTACACATTAAGGAGGGGGATTAGGATGGAACATTGGAGGGGTAGTGGAGAGAATATCCTGTTCATGCATGTGGTAGTAATTTTTTTCCACTGGAGCTTCCAGATCACAAATATGGTCATGGGTGTATCGCTAATGATGCTGAAGTGCTTCCACAGAGTCCAGGATCTCATTATGCATATGCTGGAGGTCGTTGATGTAGGAAAAAGTTCATTTCTGTCCTCGTGCCTTTTTTCTCTCATTATATCAGTGTTGAGCTAAATGTGGTCTAGCTGAGTCACTATGGACTCCAGTGTGACTGAAACTTCTACATGGCCCTGAGAGCGAGCTTGGGACAGAGCCATTTCCACAACAGAATGACATATGTTCATCACCTCAAAATCAAAACTAGGTTCTTTAGGCTGCCGATGGTTGTCTGGATGCGTGCCTATACCACCGCTACAAGCACACCATCGTTGATGAGGCATGCTACCAAGCCCACCTTCTCCCAACACAGAATCACCAGGGACAAATTTCTAGACCCACAGAATACACGAAAAACAAAAAATTGATAATTCCAACTTAAACTGACACATACAATTTTCAAACCATGCAACATCGATTGTTGGTGAGGTGGAAGCCCGAAGACCAGAATTTCTGCAATGTAAACACAAGAAATAGGGAGGGAGGGAAGCTCTCCCCGTGGACTAGTATCTGCAAAGCCAATATAGAGCTAGAGCAAGAGCCAAAGGTCATGGGACCCAGCTGATTGTCGCACCCTTGATGCAAAATCTAACTAGAGGTGAATTTATTCAACAAGAATAGTCAATTCGGCGCCCAACCCCTCCGGACCAAGTTAGGGGCCAGAGAAACCACTGAATATATCATATAAACCTTCCCCAAAGTTACATGACCATGCCTAGTAGTGAGGCTTTGTGATTTCTCTTCCATATCAAATAATTTCATCTTTTGCTACCACCCCAAGCCTCCACTTGAGCTAGGACCTCTGCAAAACTCATTATGCTCTCTCATGGTGGGCTCTCCTCATCACCTGATGCCTAAAAATGATTGCCAAAATTCCCTTGATCAGTAATAAACATTTCTCATATGCAGCATGGGAAAAGTTCCCTAGGATAGTCATTAAGTTCATATAGTTCATGGAGGCCCGACACACTCCATAGGTTGTCCCACCACCAACTGGCGCCTTAATTGCCTATTTTGATTTGCATGTGAATTACATAATAATCGTTCACTACAAAAATTCAAATGATGAGTGGACACATACTTTTTGTTAAAATTTTAATCCTACATACATATTGAAATATGAGTTGTACCATCATACAATTTATAGATTTGGAATATCAACTTTTAGAGGGCTTGGCCTAGTGCTTATTTTGCCATTAATGTTGTACTCTTAAGGTGGGTAGCTCTTGATCTCAAGCATGATTTGGTTCAAATATATTTTTTTTTCTGTGTTTTTAAATCTATTAGTATATTGGCATACAAGGGATAAGTCCATATATTGTGTTTTTTGTAGAAAATATTCTGATAATCTATGATCCTTCGGAGAAGTTTTTTTAATTTTAACATGTATTTTAATCTACTTCAATGAACTGCATAATTTTATAAGAACTAAAAATTTTATTATTTTTTATCAAAATGTCTCATCTGCCTAGGAGGAAACTTGGATACCACCATCATCCCTACAGCAGGATCTGATCACTCGGAAATACAACTCCAATGGCTCCAACCAGGTAATCATTCTCCCAAACCTTTTCGCTTTGAACATTGCTAGTTTAGGCACCCGGGATTTAAGGAATTTGTGTCCAACTGGTGGTCTTCCATAGAACCCCCTCAAGGCACCAAAATGATAGAAAGTCTAGAACAAAAAAACCTTTAGCAATATATTCATAGAGCATAAATACCTGGAGGAGAAAATTAAAACACTGCAACAGAACATCATCCAAAATGGACGCACATATGAGATAGCTCACTAAGAGAAACTCTTAACAACTCAGCTGGAGGAAAGAAGGAGCCAAGAGGAATCCCTTTAGAGACAATAATCGAAAATCAATTTTCTCAAATAAGGAGAAAGAGACACCAAATTCTTCCACTGCTCCACCATTCAAAACATGATGCACAACAGAATCACTGTCATCAACAACCAAACATGAGAAAGGCTAGAAATGCAAGAAGCCATTACGGAGGAGCTGTGTAATCACTTCAGGGACATCCTCCAGGAACCCAATCACCAAAGGAAGGAATCCATTGGGGAAATCACCCAACATATCCCCAAGTTGATAATAGAATATCACAACAGGATGCTGCTCGTTGCAACAACTTTAGCAGAGGTGGAACAGGAAGTCTTCCAATTGAAAGCAAGGAAAGCTCCACGGACGGACAGATTCACGACCAACTTCTTCCACTTCTTCTAGGACATCATCCAAAATGAAGTATGGGACATTATGGAGGAATATCGGTCCACTCACTGGCTGCTACCGGTGCTAAATGCCACCTTCATCACTTTGGTTCCAAAATATGACAGTGTTGCCTCTCCTAGTAAGTATATACCTATAGCTCTTTGCAATGTCATTTATAAAATCATCTCCAAAGTCATATCTAATCGGCTTAAGAAGATCCAACCCCTTATCATCTCCCCGGAGTAAACTGGGTATGTGGAAGGAAGACAGATCCTTGATGGCATCATCTTAGCCCATGAGGTCATTCACTCCCTCAAAACCACCAAAACAAAATGTATGCTTCTCAAAATTGACCTCTCTAAAGCTTTTGAAAAACTAAGTTGGGACTACATCAAAAATATCCTTGCATCTTTTTGCTTCAGTCATACCTGGATCATATGGATTATGAGCCTCATTATCTCTCCCTTTCACCCCATCCTGGTAAATGGCATCCCCTCTGCCACCTTCAACCCATATAGAGGAATATGACAAGGAGATCCTCTCTCTCCCTTCATTTCATCATCATGGCTGAAGGCTTGGGCCGCCTTATCAAAAACTCTATCCAGACGGGCACTTTGCTTGGTTTACCACTCCATAATCTTCCTCTCTCCTCTCACCAACAATTTTTGGATGACAACTTGATCATGGGCTACCCCTCAATCCAGAAAGACCCTACCCTCAAAGTAGTTCTTGACTCATTCTTTGAAGCCTCTGCTACAGAGATAAACCAGGAAAAATCTCATATTTGTTTCTTCCATACCCCCCCTCAAACTCAACACAACATTTCTCGCACCCTCGGCTTCTCCATTTCCACTCTTCTCTCCAAATTCCTAGGAGCTCCGTTAACTAACTCTGCCATCAATTACTCCTCCTGGAGAGCTCTTCTTGACAAAATGGAAACACGACTCCCCAACTAGACTCGCCAAACCCTAAAAATTGTCAGTCGTCTGGTCCTCATCAAATCCATCTTGCAATATCTCCCCATCTATCTCTTCTCTATCCTTGATTACTCCAAATGGGATATCAAATCTATGTGTAATATGCAACAGAGGTTCCTCTGGGGAAGTAAAAAAGGTAAGAAAAAATGGGCCTTAGTCAATTGGAAGGATATTTGCACACCAAATAACCAGGGAGGTCTAGGTCTTCGGGATCCTGAACACGACAACACCATAATGGGAGCTAGAATCTGGTGGAAATGGGTCTCCAATCCCAATACCCCCTGAACCAACCTATGGGTGGCCAAGTATGTGTAGTATTGGCCAAATGTAGATCTCATTAGATACAACTTATATCTACCTGGCTCCCAAATCTCAAAAGCAGCTAGCCAACAAAAAAGTATAATCCAAATTCATAGCTTCTGGGAGCTACAAGATGGGAACCAAGCTAGATTCTAGGAGGATTCTTAGTGATAGATGCCAAGACTCTCCTCCATATTCTGCAAACCTCTTTAGAATTTTGCGCTCCAAGGTAGGCAACGAGAGAAGGCTCAAGACTTCTAGACAGAATACACCTCATAAGGCTACAGGCAATGGATTCACACAAGCAGATTGCAGGAAAACTTGAATAATAAAAGCCACACTAAAATCTAGGAGGAGCTCAGCATAAAAATAAAAATCTAGGTAAAAATAGGTCCTGATATCCTTCACTAGGGGCACATGCCCAGCTGAACTTACTCTCCCAGGGAAGCTTAGAATGTCCTCCATTAGCAGGGTCCTCGACCAGCAGGTAACATCTGGAAAAAGATCTGGAAGGCCAATCTATGGCCCAAAAAAGCTTCTTTCATGTGGTTTCTCAATAATCAATGCATCCTCACATGAGATAATCTCTTGAAGTGAGGGTTTTCAGGGCCCTCCAGATGTCCTCTCTGTCAGGTCAACTCAGAAACCATCGACCACTTGTTGGACCAATGTCCTACTTCCAACTCCCTATGGGATAGAATTTATATCATGTACCGTCGGTCCAACTATGCTAGAGGTTTCAAACCATCATCAATTGGTAGGAAAATCCTTACACCAGTAACCTACTGAATATATTATGGAAAATCACTCCAGGTATGCTCATTTGGAACATACGGAAGGAACAAAATAATCGCATATTCAAGGATAAGGTCTTTAGTCCTGATCAGTTTTGGGACAGGATTCACAACAACCTCACTGAAAATCTGGCTTTATGGTTGGAGTAAGGAGCACTTACCCATCGTGGCAGCTGAATCTCACATTTGGAACAACTTGAAAATGAGTCTCAATACTCCCATGGACATCACTCCCAGAATTGTGGGTAGATCTCCTGCTCCAGAAATTTGGTCTCCTCCCTCCATGGGATTTTTCAAATGCAATTTTTATGGGGCATCTAAAGGAACCCCATGCACAGCAGGTTTTGGAGGTGTTATCAGGAACACTCATGGAGATTCTCTTAGAATTTACTATGAGAACATCAGATGGGATATCAACAACTATGCTAAGCTGGAAGGAATGATACAGGGTATTCAAATCACCATAGAATTACATTACTTCCCCCTGGAGGTGGAAGGAAACTCGAAAATAATAACTATGGTTGCTACTTGTATCCTTCATGGCACGACATCCTCGAAAGTTTCCAACAGCTGGAGACTCGCCCACAAGCTCAAGATGTTGGAACTCCAAATTCACAATCACAAAACCATCACTTTCAGTCATGTGCGCAGTTAAGCCAACGTTTTTGTAGACCTTATTGTAAACAAAGGGGTGGAAAGCAACTGTGCTCTGCATCATTCCACCCTTGAGCAGGAAGAAGACACTAAAAGGAAAAGACCCTCTAGTGGATTTTTTTTAGGAATCCCTTATAAAAATACCCCAGACATCTGTTTCTAGCGGAGGTTACTAGAGGAGGTTGGCAGGTGGAGGTGTTTGTGAATGTATTTCATATGGTGAGCTTATCACCATAAAACACACTGGTGCATTCAACACAAGAAAGCACCGGTGCACACAAAACATTGGCATACCGAACACCGTGTGCTCCGTATACACCCACTCAGTGCGTTTCATTTTTGTAGTGCACTGGGCCTTTACAAAACATCTGCACCGGTGCCTCATAAAAACCGTGTGAAAAATGAAACTGGCCAGTGCAAAATGAATAAAACACACCGGTGCTCCCATAAAACCCATGCACCCGAACGGGGTTAAATAAAAAAAAAATTACGGCCAAAAAACCACACAAAACATTGTCACACCATACACCATGCACTCGTACACACCTGCCCGATGCATTTTATCACTGTAGCGCCCCAATGCTTTACACAGAATCCGCACAGTTTCCTCATAAAAAGTACACGAAAACTGAAACCGCATGGCGCGGAATGATGAAAATGCACCAGTGCGCACATAAACCCTGCGCACCATAATGGGGTTAAATTAAAAAAAATATAGCAAAAAATCCACACAAAGCGTTGGCACACCGGACAAGGTGCACTCCATACACACCCACCTGATGCGTTTTATTAGTATAGTGCCCTGGTGCGTTACAAAGCATCCGCACTAGTGCCTAATAAAAAGTGCGTGAAAACAGAAATTGCCCGACACGGACTGAAAAAAACGCACCGGTACATCCATAGAATCTCGCGCACTAGAAGGGGGTTGAATAAAAAAATAATAACAGCCAAAAAACCCATAAAACATATGCACACTAGACACCGTGCACTCTATACACACCCTCCCGGTGCGTCATATTATTGTAGTGCACCGGTGCTTTACAAAGCATATTCACCGGTGCCTCATAAAAATCACGCGAAAATAGAAACTACCTGGTGCGGAATGAAGAAAATGCACCAGTGTGCCTATAAAATCCCGCGCACCGGAACAAGGTTAAATAAAAAAAATTACGGCCAAAAAACCACATTTTTCACTTTTGTCAGTGCTACAAAGCTCTCAAGAACCAGTGAAATGTATCCTTGTCTAAGCCACCCTGACATCGATGCTCCCATTGCACTCATTGCATGCATTTTTTATGTGCATTGCCCACAAATATCCAGCTTGAATTTTGCAAAACGGTGGAAAATTTTTATTTTGCAAATTATACAACCAATATGCCTCCTCGATGAGCAAATGTATAGGTATTTTTCTTGTTTTTCCATAATTAAAAAATCTAGCGGATTAGAATTTTAAATAACCTTAAAATTAACCATTTGAAAGGAAAAAAAAAAAATTGTCGTGCGGTGTGCTTGAGCCGTTCGGCTCACACCGGTTTGTGGTGTTGCTCGTAAATTTACATGCCTCACCACATCCAGTGCTAATGGTATCTTCACCGGTTCCGGGGTGGTATCAATAGGCACACTGTGTTATTTTAAAAATTGCAATGTGGTCGTTTACAAAGCAGCACCGTTGACAATGTGGAATTGCGGCAACACGCTGCGTTGACTAAATTATCTACCTCGGTGCTGGTAATGTTATCAATGCACCGTGTTGCCACTATTCCACATTTTCAACGATGTGGCCTAGTAAAAACCGGTGCTAACAGTATCTGCACCGGTTCTGGGGCAGTACCAGAGGCGCATCTTGTTATTTTATTTTATTTTTAGAAGTGTAGTGCGATCGGTTATCCGGCCGCACCGTTGACCTAGTGGAATAGCTACGACGCGGTGCATTGACCAAAATAACAGTCACGGGGTGGCTATTTTTGTCAGTGCATGACTTTCCATATGTCACCTGGGTCAACGATAACATCGTTCACTATGTCATGATGGCAGGAGGTCAATCCGATGACTTAACTATATGCCCCGGGGTGTAGAGTTTCGTTAGCACACCGCCCTCCTGACACCGTACATAGTCAACGGTGTGCTATAAATTCTTCTGGAGCACCATCCTCGAGGTACTTAATATTATTAGGTGCACCGAGGCTAGTGCACTCCATACAAAGACGCACTGGTACCGGTGCGTGACTGTGTTTCTGGCGCACTGACTCTTTTTTTATTTTGTTTCAAAAAAATATTATATATGTATATTTATAAATACATGTCTCATTTAATAAAACAATTGTGTTTAATATGTTAATCATTCAGAGACGTGAAAGGAAAGAAGACGGGGAACAAAAACAACAACAGGCGGAGCAGTATAACATGGCTTTTCTATGGGAGGCACTAGAGAGGGAGAGAGATGCGTACCCTCGCCCTGTTACAGCAGCTACATAGGGGCTCCTAGGGTGGGTAGGCCTCCTTAAGCTCTATGAGGAGGATACTTCCCTAAAGGGCCATAATTTATTTTTTAGACATCTTATCTGAAGGTGGAATGCCCAACAATAGGCTCTCCGGGTTGGTATCAACCGATGGTCCACACCCACTCAGGAGGATATATACTTCATTACAAGGCTATCAAGGAGAGGGGTGGATTTTACCTCATTCCAAGAGGTTCCAGTTGGCTGTGTAGCAAGGAGTCAGTTAGCTTACTTCCAGAGATACATTGGATAAAATGTAATGTCTCCTGTAGAGTTTCGGGTTGCTAGAGGTCAGTTACGTATTGGTACATTTGGTAGGGAGGAGGTGCAATGTCTCTCACTTATCATTTTGATCATTTCACACAACACCAGTGATGGGAAACACATTAGTTTCTCACCTCTATATTATGTTGATTTTTTAGTACAGGAGCCACGACTTTTCAGGTGGTCTGCCATTTTTTTGTGGCAGTTCTGTACAACCTTAGAAAGATGTCATGCTCATGCACAAGGGAGGGTGAACTTCCCTTTTGCTTCAGAAATTTTTTATTGATTTTTTTAGAGGTTTCTAGAGATGAGGCCTGAATTTCTTTGGTAGCCTCGTAGGACGAAGTTTGAGGCACGTATGCACATGTAGGAGCAGATGATGCCCAAGAGGGGTGACATTGATTTTTTCGCGAGTATATCGCAGGATGCACTAGAGTTTCTAGCTAGTGTTGATGAACATCCCTTTGTTATGGTCCCCTATCCTTACACAGGTTTGGATTGGAGAGGGTGTGCCAAAATCCTCTTCACAAATGATGAGGTACCAGATGATAGAGGTAATATCACTGTTTTATATATTTAAATTTATTCTAGCATGTTCGTTAACTTTTTTTGTTAAATTGTGTAATGAAATTATCTTATTATTGTTGTGTACTTTTATGTATTTTTCAAACATTGGCTCTTTTGATGGCGAGGATATTCCGACACTAGTACCACATGATCTAGGTGTGAATCCCGATGATGATCACGGCATGCCAGATGTCGATGATCATGAGGAGGCTAGTGCTAGGCGTGGTTGACTTGATGCTAGATACTGGATGGAGTTGGGCGACCAACTCAGTGCATTGATTGTTGAGGTGGGTATCAGGCCCACTCACTATAGAGACATAGAGGCCGATGATAGGCTATTACAGATGTGGAGAGGCATGCTGCATGACATGTACAACCTAATGGGGCATGTCGTATGAGTTATGACATCTTTTACGTGACTAACGAGGACTGTTGAACGTTATTAGCGTGGACGTGATGCAAAAGGTGATGGACAGTTCACGAGCAGCGACTCTTCATCTCATCATCATTTACCTCACACCGCATCAGATGAGCATGAGCCTCCACTAGCATCCAGTAGCAGTCATCATGGAGATGAGGCTGGACCATCGACCATGCCCAGTTAGCAGCCTGCAGCATCCATCACTACTCATGACTATGAGCAGGCAAGGCCATCGACCATCGAGGCTACACCATTGAATAATCAGGCCTCCACTAGTACTAATATTGATGTTGTACTACCACCAGCTGATCCATGACATTTATATGGAAGTTGTATATTTTTAACATTATTTAGTTATAATATATATGGTCCATGTATTTTATGTTCATATTGCAGTTGTACTTAATTTACATATTCGTGATCATCATGATGTGTATATTGTTAGGTCATGTAGGATATGTGCATTTAATGTGTATGTCATGATAGCATGAGTTATTTGACATGAGATGTATATTTGATGGTTGTGTTGTGATGAATATATATGTTAATATATAATGTTAATTGTGTTTTGTTAGATGATCATGATCACGATGATGCTAATGATTTTGAATGTGTTTTTTAGTCAAATATGATGTTTGTAAGATGGTTATCATGAACGTGATGTTTATTAATTGATTTAATACTAAATGATCATGATATTGTAAAATTGTAATATTTTTAATTCTAATTGTATGTAACATTCTAAAATTGTAATTGTAATGGTATATATGTAAATTTGTAAAATTCCAATTCTAATTCTAATTCTAATGCTTGCATGGCATGATAACACTATTGTTCTCAAAAATATGTTTTTATCTAGGGTCATGTGTCAATACAAACCACCAATCCCTATCCAACACATCTGGGTAAAAAACACCCAGTTGCAATGTTTGGTGAAAACATAGGGCTCCTTAGCTTCATACCACATAATTCTAGAGTTGATACATATCAGCCTACTATCGCGGTCTTCCTTTAAATTATTCTCATCAAAGGTGTCCCACCACTTGCACCTAAAAATAACACATTGGAAAGAAGAGAAATCCACTTCAATGATCTCTTGTATCTTTTCGACGTAACCTAACGTCCCTCGTACTAGGTTTTGATCACAGTGGCTAGATTGAGTAGATTGATCAAACTCGACTTCCACTCCACAGTCTTGTGTGATGTTTCCATCATCGGAATTTTTTGTGTGAAAATGGTGTCCATATGCCCACATAGATGGGAACAAATGCACCCATTATAAAAAAGTTAAAAAAATCATAGTGTCATGTGTCTTATAATAAGTCAACAATTAAAATATGAAATGTAGATGTCTTAATATAAGTTTCAAATTTACATATAAATTAAAAATATCATTACCGAGTTTCTGCACCCAATCCGTACGTTTAGCGCATCCTCTTCAGCACGTGGGTAACGACTGATAGCACCGTATTTCTCTCTGACTTGGTCAGCAACCCAACTGTTGGGGCATATTTTCTATTAAATGATTGGGATAAGGCACACTTTTACCATTCAATTGTCTGAATTCTTTCATGTCACTATCCCATTTCATCCTCTTTTGTTCGTATAATGCGACCCACAGTTCTGTCGCTTCAGAATTGTAAAGAATGAATTTATTGATTACCTAAATTTCTGCATTCGCTGATGAAATCAAACCAAAATTATATAATACATAGAGATCAAGATATACATTATATCAAAGTTCAACATGAATATTAATTACTTTTTGTAAATTTGAAAAATTATAAGTCGCTTACTCTTTATCAAGCGCTTTTTTCCACTCGTTTGGAGAAACTCCCCTTCTCTTTTGACTTCATCCCTTTCATCGTCCCAAATCACCGCACCTAGTCTGTTGTTGATCTACTTGATGTACTCACTGGCATAATAGAAATACTCATACGGTATGTACCCTCTGCGATATACCCCTTGGGTTTTGCCCTTTGTCAAAAAAAACCTTTCAATTTCTTCATGTACCTCTCTAAGAAGAACATCCAATGACAAGAAACCACCCCAACTAATTCAACCTCATCTACTAGGCGGATTAGAATATGTACCTATAATTCCATCAAACTCATCGGCAGTTCCTTCTGAAACATACAAACAATCTCAACTATCTCTTGACGCCACAGTGGAATGCTAGCCACATGAATCTCCTTTGACGTGATCCAACATACAAATGTAGATAATTTAGATATGGCACGTCCTAGGTCTTGAGGGAATTCATGTTGTACACACCCACGCACAAACAAAGGATAATGACACTGCAAAGTTATAAAAACGTGCAATAATATACAAAATTAGCTATGTTTTATGATCCCCGCATGGGATAAAATTTATTAATATAACAAATAATAAAATCATGCTTTTGACATTATACGTACTCTTAGAAGATTCAAATGGTTATGCGATTTCAACCCCGACAAATGGTCATCCACGGTGAAGCGGCACCGTAGTGAAGACCCGTATGAAGGTGGCACTGTCACATCCATTATAACTGCCTTTGCCAAAGATATATCATCTTTTTGAAAATCCATGGGACATCACCTTCTTTGAAAAACCATGAATTAGAAGGACCAATGCCTGCCTATAATCCCATACTTTCTAATCATCTTGGCCAAAGTTTCTATTTAGTTTTTGAAGTAATAAGATCTTTCCTAAAAACCGATTTGTCACTTTGTTTCGATGATATGTGCCTGCATAAATAAGATGAAACATTTTTAAATATATGCATGGGATCTAATAAGTGGGTAATATTAAGATGCTCCCAATATGGGAGGTCATAAAAGATATATTTCCTTTTCATCCCGATGGGAAATTTCTCAACATAGGTGTCAAAGAAATATGGATCATCGAACATAGGCTTCGCATTTGAATCGAACATTTCTATGAACTCCTTCTCCTTCCCTCTCTAATATGCTCTAAGCCATTCAGTCGATGTCACTATTGGAGGCCTTTAGGTTCTCTCTCGTTTACCATTGAAAGTGGATGCTGCTCTTCTGTAAGGGTGTTCTTCTGGTAGGAATACCCTGGAGCAATCATACACTGGATTTCTTAGGTCCTTGGACCATCTAGCTTTCAGAGAAGGTCCACAATATTTACATCCAAAATACCCTTTTTTTACAAAACCTACGACATTGTATTTGTATACATTAATTAATGTGCATGGCACATTAAAGAATATCATGAATATCATAACAAATATTACAATGAATTAAATAACTAATATGTGAAAGAATATTGTCACGTATATAAACAAATCAATAAATTAAACATGTAATTTACCAGAGAAAACTCCTAATCCTGGATAATCATGTGTCGTGTAAGCACTTATGCCATACAACGTAAAAATCCTCTTTGCTGCGATGGATCTTGACACATCATATACATTTATCCCATCTCATAATTCCTTTAATTTATCTACAAATGGTTGTAAGTAGACATCCATATTCTTCACTTGTCATCTACCAGGGACTATGAGAGCCAACATAAGATGTTCATTCTTCATGGATAGCCATGGGGGGATATTGTTATTGATCAATACGACAAGCCAAACGGAATGGTTAGTGTTCTGGAGGGAATATGGGTTGGCACCATCCATGGCTATCCTAAGTCATAGACTTCATACTTCATCCTTAAATTTTTTGGGCCATGTATCCTCTATATGCTTCATGGCTATTGAATCCGTTGGGATTTGCATAACTCCCAACTCACTTCTATGTGAGGCATGCCATCCCTGCAACATAGCTAATTCTTTGCAATGAAAGAGCCTTTGAATCCTTGGGATTATAGGCATGTACCTCAATATCTTAAAAGGAGGACCAATATGTGATTTACCCTTCTTTTTTTTATTTATCATACATGTCATGCCCACATTTCGAACACATATCTTTGTCTACATATTCTCCTCTATATATAATATAGTCATTTGGACATACATGATATGATATGTACTCAACACCCAACATTTTCAACAGTTTCTTTTCCTCTTCGTAGCTACTGGGCAAGACATTATCACTTGGAAGAACCTTATCTTTGAATAACCTGTAGTTGTTGATCATAGAAAAATATATTAATAAATTTACATTAATGTTGATATAATTATTAACGTTCATAAAATTTACCATTTGTAATGTTCATTGTAGTGTACTGATTATATTTCAAATTTATGTAAGGGAGTAATTTATGGAAACTTACCTCAAAATTTCCGAGAAACATACATTTGACAAGCCAAAATTTGCTTTCTAGTTGTAGAGTAACATCGTTGTCCCCAACTAGGTAGAATTTGACTAACCACTAGGTCCAAAGAGAGGGGTGGTGGAAGCAAATTTAAGGCTTTCGAAAAATGTGTCAGCGATATGAGCATCATCCCCTAGGTAATCATCGTTTTGGAATGCATCTAACAACATTGTCTCCATGGAAGTTGTATCCCTTAAGTATTCATCCATACCAACCTCTATTTGATTGCCTCCATTTCCATCTTGTGAAGAAATACTATTGTTGTAGTCATTCCTAATTGGTGAATCTGGACATAGCGGGAATGGAATTGGTGGTTGATTCAACCATTCTTGGTAACGTTCCTCTCCGATTTTTTCTCTTAATTCAGTCTTCTCTCGATTTGAAATTTTCGTGGGGTGAAATGGAAGATGGTAGGTAGGTATTTCATCATCACTAGAATCCTAATAATTAAAAAAAAAAATTTAACATCATTAGTACAAAATATATGATATCAATTAGTAACCACATTGACAATATTGCATGATTATAAATTGGTTTGACATTGAAATAATTATATATTAATCAATATATATACCAAACAATTATAATTATAATTATCATAATTGTCCTGGGATTGTGGCTAGAAGATGTAATATTGTTACAAATGGCAGGGTGAAGCGGCTGTCCATTTTCATCTACCAAATGTGCATTGCGGTATGCAGCTCCTGATAAGAACTTCCAACGTTTTGAAGAAGTTTGAATATTTGTGCATCTGAACTGGATGTTGAATCTGCATGAACCTGCAAATTTGTATACATTATAAATTTAATTGAGCTGTGCATGATTGACTACATGGATAAAAAACATAAATTCAATTAAATAGTGAAAATATAAAACAAATATGAAGTAAATATTACGTCTTGAGATGGATAGGGAGAACTCTGTGATGGACTTTGAGAAATATTATGGAACAAGCTAGATTTTGAATAATTGTCCATTCCATATAATATATGATATTTTCTCGCTGCATTTGAGCAAAAAAACAATAAATTTTGGTGCACACATCTAAATGTAATTTCATTGTGTAATGTACAGATAATCGCACTGGTGTGTTTTTCGTAATGCAGGCTGGTGTCGTTTTATACACATACGCATCGGTCTGGTTCGATTAAGGGACACACCGGTGACAATTAACTACAAATAAAAAAACCATAACTCTATTTTCTTTTAGTGAAAAAAATGGTAAATTGAAAAATGGGCGACAAAATATTTTCAAAAATCTAATTTCATAAAACATTTCTTTAAATACTAAACACCTTTCATTATTTCACTATTTTTGCAAAAAATTTCAGCCAGAGATTTGCAGGATACATACCTGGAGAAAACAGATCACAAGAGCACTGTGGAGTAGGGAAATACGTTTGAACAGAAGTATTCAGACAATAAGAATTCCAAACCTCTGGTGATTCAAACCTTGTACCATAGAATTTCAAACGATGTGAGTAAATTTTATTGTTTTTTTTTTTTATTTTTCTGTAGTTTTTTTTTATGGAGTAAAAGAAAAAATCAATTTTTTTTTTTTTTTTTACTTTTTTCTGCAGTTTTTTTTATGCAGTAAAATAAAAAAATCAAATTTTATTGTTTTTTTTTACTTTTTCTGCAGTTTTTTTACTTTTTCTGCACTTTTCAAAAAAAAAAAATATCCATTTTAGAAACAAAAACCCTAGGTTCTTTTTGTTTCTGCCCTTTCTTCTCTCTCTTTCTGTAATTTCAAAATTAGGGCTTTTCAATTTAGATTTATAGGGTTTGTATATTCATGAGACATCCAACCCACAGGACGACTTGCATAGTCAAAACCAAATCCATGTCGGCCCTTGCATGAATTAAAAAAAAAAAACAGATTTTTTTTTCCTCGGTGCGCCCTGCGTAACATAGCGCACCGGTGTGCTCTGTTATACCAGCACACCCTGAAATTACAGTGATAAAAAATAAAAAATAAAAATAAAATATGTTTCTATCAATGCACCATATGTAACATATGGCACTGGTGCACTATTTCATTATGCGCGCCGCGAACGTGCTGTTTTGCCAAAAAAAATCAATTTTAGAAACAAACCCTACGTTCTTTTGATTTCTGCCCTTTCTTCTCCCTCTTTCTGTGATTTCATAATTAAGTATTTTCAATTTATATTTATAGTGTTTGTATTGCTAAATATAAGCCTAAGACATCCAAGCCACGGGATGACTTGCATAGTCGGATCCTAATCCATGTCAGCCCTTGCGTAAATTTAAAAAAAAAATGATTTTTTTTTCGGTGCACCTGTTTACCTGAGCATACTGGTGCGCTCTATTATTCCAGTGCACCGCAGAAGTACTGTGATAAAAAATTAAAAAAAAATAATAATTTTTCTCAGTGCGCCATTTGTAAATATGTAGCCAGTGCACTATTTCATTATGGCGTGTCGTGAACAATCTATTTCGAAAAAAAAAACTTTCAAAAAATACAAACCTTATGTTCTTTTTTTTTTTCCCTTTCTTCTCCCTCTTTCTGTGATTTCAGAATTAGGGCTTTTAAATTTAGATTTATAGGGTTTGTATTGCTAAATATAGACATAAGACATCCAACCGACGGGACGATTTGCATAGTCGGATCCCAATCAATGTCAGCCCTTGCGTGAATTTAAAAAAAATAGATTTTATTTTTCATCAGTGTGCCCAGTATAACCTAGCACACCGGTGCTCTATATTGTACAAGTGCACCGCATAAGTAATGTGATAAAAAATTAGAAAACAATTTTTTTTATCGGTGTGCCATATGTAAAATATGGCACTAGTTTATGCTACAAAAACTAACACTGGACGATTTTTATTATTTTATCATGGTTAATTGGTGCGGTGATTGACATGTAACGCAATGGTGCTCCTTGTTGACATAGAGCACCGTACGGTCTATTATATTGTTTGTGTGGTGCGTTTCTAAGACACTCGTGCACTAGCATCGGTGCGTGAACCGTGAATGGCGCATCGGTTTCTTGACATTTTTTTTTTTTAGTTGAAATGTTGATCATTTATTTATAAATATATTAATGAATGATATGTTACAGGTTTGACATTGATAAAGAAATGACTGACAAGAGATCAAGTAATAAAAATACTATAACACATCAAGAAAAGAAAAAAAGGCAATTTCTTTGTAAATTCTTTACAAAAAATATTATTTTTGAACTATATGTAAGTTTAACTAATATGTATTATTTACTATGTATCATATAGAGACACAAAATGACGAAGCTCAATAAGATTATTTTTGATCTAGGACTAGAAGAGCATAAAATCTTGATGGAAAAATTGCAAAAGGATGAATCAAGTGAATGAAAAAATACTATCGATCCAATATGAGTTTATTTTTTTTGTCCTCATTAATAATATAATTAAAATTATTAGATAACATGTGTCAAATAGTCTATTAATTCACATATGCTTAATGTTCTATAGGGACCGAAAACTTAGAAAAGGAATGTTGTTCTAAGAAAATAAAAAAAAATAGAACATGCAAATGAAAATGAATTTCTCCTTAGCTCATCTGGAGTGGTGTTGGAGGTTAACGAAAGGAGGAAAATATTTTACAAAAGTTTGAGGGATCTAGTGGAATGCATGTATAGACGTTCTTTCCACTTATAATACTAAAACCAATCCAATGATTCCAAGAACCAAATTTTATCTAAACTACAAGAAGAGTTTCTAGAGAATTGGTCAATGAAACATGTCAAAATTTTAATAGCAAAAACATACAACAACAAAAAAGAAGGAATGAAAAACTAGTATTCCTTTAAATGTTTGTCTAGAATGATTTATAAATATCACTTTTGTTATATTTATTTTTCATATATCAATATAAAAATTAAATAGTTTATTGTCATGTTACATTTTCAGGAAGATTATGAAAATCTCAAAAGATGAATGAGTTGATCTCAGAATATGCCAGTAGGAATGTCCAAAAAGGTGTACAAGGAAATGGTCAAAGAAATGGAAAAAATTGCATCGCGGGAGGAGCCATCTCAACAACAACGTGCTTCAAATGTAATATGTAATCATTGAATTTTTCGATCATTAGGTACAATAAATAAACAATTCATCATTAAATATTAATTTTCAAGTATTTTCTTGCAGAAAAGAAAAGAAAATGGAACCCATTCAGCACATAAAACAGGATGACAAGGAATAAAAGGATCGATATCTAAGTTTGTGAGTAATTATTACTTCGTTATAACAACTTAGCTAGATTTCATTTTTGTATTTTTGAATTTGTTTTACAAAAATCATCACTAAATGTCTTCAAACAGGTACTAACATGCAAAGAAGAACCATTAGAGGATTTGATTGAAATTGGGTTAAATATGGGTGGTTAGTATATGTTGGCATATTAGAACTTAATTGTGGAATTTGTAAGCGTCTATCGATCTTGTTTTACTTAGATTTGTTTATAATTAATAGAAAAAAAATATTTTATATTAAATATATGATTTGTTATGGGGTATAAAACTTGCAGGAAACAAAGTATGGAACTGTGCCAACAGATGAAATCTTGAAAGATGGCATCTTACATGGCTTTAAAAGAATGTGCATAGTGTATGAGTCAATTTTTTCAATGGTATGTCATTTATTTTCGATTTACATTGATGTATATTATTTAATATTGCAATTTTCATTATTCTCACCAATGTATATACACTCATTACAGTTTATTTTTATGTTTGTATATGGAAGGTGAAGCAGAAGAAAACAATCAACACCGTCAACAAAACATTCCTGAAAATAACCCCAAGTCATGGAAGTAGCTCTAGCAGTGATAGCGGTTCAAGTGAAGAATGATGATCACTATGTTTCGATATGAAAGAAAGGCATTGTGTTTTTTGAAATATGTCTGTGAAATCAGACATTTTATTTAATGTAATGGACATAATGTCCCAATTGAAAGACAAAGGGATACCAATAACTGTCCCATTTTGTATGACAAATAATGTCTTATATATATATATATGTTTTAGTTTATTCTATTGCGTTCTCCATTGTCATTCTCAAATGCACTAATAAAAATTTAATTCATATGAATATTGTTATAAGATATATATGCGTCAACTTTTGATGAATAATGAATTTAAAAAAATCACAACAATTGCACTGTCACAGGTCGATGTTTCTAAAACTACAAAATGAAAATCGGCGTGTGTCAGTTACTGTACACCGGTGTGTTTGTATTCTTAAGCACACCGGTGCGTTTTTACGACCTATGGGCACTTCACAAATACCAAAACAAATTAAAAATATCAAGGCGTTTGTGCGGTATCGGGCGCTGGTGCATTTATGTCTCTATATGCACCAGTGTCGTTTTATGACTTATGGGCACCGCATGAATAACGATACCAATTATAAATCTCAGTGTGTTTATGTGATACTACGCACCAGGGCATTTATGTGTCTATACGCACCGGTGCATTTTCACGAGCTATAGGCACCACACGAATACCGATACCAATTATAAATCTCGGTTCATTTGTGTGATACTACGCACCGGGGTGTTGAAGTGTCTATATGCACTTGTGCATTTGTATGACCTTTGGGCACTGCACGAATATCGATACCAATTATAAATCTCGGTGCATTTGTGTGATATTGTCCACCGGTGCATTTTTATAAGCCTACGCACCGGTGTGTTGATATGACCTACGGGCACCGCACAAATCCCAAGACGATTTAGAATGGCCCGGTGCATTCTCCTTCGACTGCTCCGGGGCACCTGCTACAAGTGCGTTAAATCCTGAGTAGCACACCGATTAAAAAAAGATCTGTAATAACCTCCGGCCACCCATTGTTTTTAGTTGTGTTGAATTTCCATTAAAAGCTCCGCCAAAACCTCTGTAACCATAAATGGATGTTGTAGTAAATGTTTTTTTGACAATTTTGGCCAATTTTATAACTCTAAAAACCTCCTTTATAACCTTCGCTAGAGGGTCTTTTCCTTGTAGTGAGAGGAGGTAATTAGACAGAACTGTCTCATCCTCATTTAGAAATAACAACTCCCCCAGGATGCGGGTGACATGCCTAACATGAGTGAATATCAAATCTCCACCCATACGCGAAAATCTCCAATGCAATTCTTCCCCTACGGCGGACCCAATTATGGTTAACTCCTTACACGTTCCTCGTAGAACCAGAGATAATAGCGTTATGACAGGCATTGTGTCACCTCACCCATACCACCATTAGTGTCCATGATGAACAATCAGCATCACCGCCACTCCTACTCCCCTGTGCCTACTCAGTTGCTTGAGATCCACACGCAGTTCTGTGCGAAGATCACTGATTTCCATCCTTACAGACTTCATCCTCACATCTATATAACCCCTAGACTTCTCCCCATTTTCTCACTCTACTAGTAACCTTTTCATTTAGCTCTCCTCCTTCTGATCTTGATTCTCACTGATTCGAGTCAGCTGCTAAGTCTCAATCCCATTTTGGAGCTACACAGACTCCTTTCACTTGCTTCTCTTCATCCTGCGAACCTACCCCCCATCTTTGCAGCCTCTTCAGACCCAGTGTCATTCCTTCCTCCCCTCCCAGGTGCACAATGGCCCCCAGACTGCGCCAATGCACTATTTTGGTGGTCAGATAGGGGCCCTCCCGAGTCATTACCATCGCGACGAGGATAACCGCCTTGAATCGATTGACAGCTCCTCGTGCAGCACCCTTGCAATCAATCAACCTGATCCTAATTAGTGTGCAGAATCCTCCAGAAAATTAGCACAAATAGGAAGTCGAGGCGCAAGGAGCTCCACCTCCTCTCCTAGAGCTCCCTCTGTGCATCGCATGCCAACTCCCCCAACCATTCCTATGCATGATGTTGAGGAAACGAACAGCTGGATCATGGATTCCAACAGCATTTGGACAAAGGTTCCTGATGGAGTAGACCTAGACTCCCCCATCGTATGTGCTCCTGCAAGTTTCCCCAAGCGAACTGCTGCCAACGTGGAATCTGCTATGGAAGCTGTTGTTGCACAGGCTCCAGCCTATCCCATTGAACAGGAGAATCCCAATACCAGTGATGATGATGATGAATAACGTCTATGAAGCTACTTAGTTTTACTCTATTTTTTTTCATATGTGCCCACAGGGCTTTTATTTTATTTTATACTCTATTGCTTTTAGATGTATTGACACTACTGCGAACAATGTAAGGCCTATTTTCAAGTTTTTTCTGGGCCGACCTCCTCCCCCAAGGCAGCCCAGAAACAATGTTACAAAGGCAGGGATTGATTAAGCATAGCTTACCAACCCTACCTGTAGCATATGTAATATTATGTTTTCAAAATTAATAGATTAGCTCAACTTACCAAAAAAAAAAGGGTGGGGGGGGGGGGAATTTGAGGGGATTATATTGCTTTCCCAATTTTTATTTTTGCAATTACTTTTTGTTAAATTGCATTGTTAGCTTTCATGAAGTTCCATATCTTGATTATAACTTACTTGCTTTGGGTGGTGCAGGAAATGGAAGAACTTAATAATTACATGTCAATTGTAGAAGTTGTTCGGTCTATGACAAGACTTTGTTTCCATCTAGCGCCATGACATATCACTATCTCAATAGTAGGTGTCGCTTACCTTCTGCAATACAAATGGTGTTCCTTTTAAAAATGTACTAACACCTTTTTTCCGAAGTCGATGAAATATTAATGTTGGAGTGGGGTCCCCAATGTTCGAGCATGAAGACCAATTTTGATATATTTTTGTAATTTATTTTGTAAGTTTAGTCATGGGAAGCACAATTCAAGGGGCGTTGGGGTAGGTCAAATCCCCTCATGAGTTGTAATGGGTAAAAAGGGTAGAACAAGGCACCGCACACCACAGTTTGTGGACCCTAGATTAACGTAGGCTAAAATTATAAATAGGAGTCTAGATCGAGTCGAAGAATTCATTTTTTGGATAAGTTTTGAACATTGAACCATATATATGGTTGTCTGGTGATATTTTGTGTGGATTTGTCTAGGTGAAAGGCTCCTGCTGGCTGTGTGTGTGGAGACCTTAGTCCTGCTGTGTGAAGACTCCACTGGTTATGTGCACGGGTGAACTGAAAGGTTTTTGTATGAAGGATCTGAACTGATATGAATAAAGAACTATTATTGTGGACATCTGAGTCTGAAATGCATCTATTTTTTATGTTATGATTATTTGAGCATATTAATTTTTATTCCTGTATTATCTGCATATAGATCTCTTGTGCAACTACTTCCGGTTTTGAATGAATGATTAATGGGTGGATATAATGTTATTGGGCTATGATATTGTTTGTTAAGAGTTATTACTTGGCTTATAGATTCTCTGTTAACCTGCATGCAAATATTCTGCATAATTAACCTATATATGTCTGTAAGGGTTTCCCAGTTTGGGCTTCTGTTTCAAAGGTCTATTCATGATCTTAGGGAACCCACGCCATTCAAATTTCTCTCAGGGTGTGGAAACCTGGTTCTAGCACCCCCCCCCCCCCCCCATACTACTTCACATGAGACTTTGACTTGCACAAGCAGGTCACTGCCGAAAGGGACAGTAGTAAGAGGGATTTTTTGGTTAACCTCAACTCCGAACTTGGGTCGGGACCCCTCAAGCCATCAAATTTTTTCTTTGCAGGGACCAGGATCATTTTGAGAGAGTTTTGGTGATGTCGAAAGTTCAGTGGAAATCGTTAAAGCCTGAACTAGAAGACTAGTTTTAAAAACAGATTCAGGATTTTTTCCTAAAAGAAAATAGAAGTAAGAAGTTTTACACTTAATAGTAGAAGAACAAATATATTTTCACAGAAGTTCACGAGATCTTCTTCATGACCTTTGCACAAAAATTGCAGGAGTGGTTGTTAAGGTTAGCAGAATTCCAAACTTGTTGCAAGGATGACCAGGTCACGTAGTGGACCCCTGAATTGATCCAACAATTGGAAAATATTGATAGTTCCATTACCCGAACTATAGATCACAAGGTTGAAAACATCTTGGGTGGGTTTGTGACAAAGTTTTCAGTCGATCAGTTTGTGTCATACTCTAAAGCTGAAATGAGATTTTTCAAGGTATTGACGGGTCAATTCTTATGAACCTTTCCTATGATGATTAAGATGTTATTGTGTGAAAAGGGTATTTTGTGTAGCCACACTGAGTGAATGACCCCTGATCAGATCAAAAGCACTACACGCAGCAGAAAATATTATCGATTCTATCAAAGAGGGGATAGATCTGTATACATTCCTCTGAGAAACTCACTTGATATAAATGGAAGCGATGCTATGCACACTGGAAGTAGCCCTCCTACTACTCCACCATCAAATTCGCGCAGGGGTAAACTTCTCCTACCCCACCACCACCCCCACTTGTGGAAGTTATGGCCGCACATATGAAGATAACCACCCTTAAGGGTGCAAGGGAAGAAGATATGGATCAATTTTAGTTTGTGGTGAATGCAGTGTGGACTGCGCAAAATGTTAATACTGATGTTGTCAAGAGAGCACAGTTGGTTATGGAATTTTAATGTCGCGCTTTAGATTGGTTCATGGGGTACCTTTCTCAAAATGTAGATCCCACTGTTCAAAAGATTAAGGATGCATTTCAGAAGCAGTTCTGAAAACTAAAGTCCTATTCTCTGTTTGTAATAGAACTGAAATATTTTAAGCAAGGGCCGAAGGAATCAGTTTGGGAAGTTTACCAAAAACTAAAGCAAACCATCAGTGATGGAAGATTTTTTTGTGATGATAAGAAGCATAAGGAATGGTTCATTTCCATTCTCTTTCCACATCTATGTAGGCCTATGGGTCAACAAAATATTGATTCTCACGAAGAAGCCCTGGAAATTGCTATGAAACTAGAAGTTGCGCCTAGAGATGATGCTCAATTTGGAGCACTACAAATTTAGAGCCAATTAGAAGCTATGCACTTAGAAATTCAGAATTTATGCATAGATCGGAGGTAAATAAGTTGGCACAGATGTATGGTGCATACACTACAAGGGAGCTAGCCACAACAAAGATCAGTGTCCTCTGCTTTCGGATTATCTACAAGCTGAGTGGCCGAATCCAGTGCGTCTGAGGGATGTTGCTGGGCCTAGTACCCCCACACTATGGTGTATTGATTGTAGGGTGGTTGGGCGACAGGATACAGACCACTTCCCGTGGTTATGAGCCTATGTACCATAATTGAAGCAACAGTGGTGAAAATTCTTCTCTTTTGTTGGTCACAATGATCACCATTGTTGAACGCTTGACCTAATGATAGAAAATGTGAACCTTTATAGGGTGCAGACTGAACATTCACCACTAGAATCTCCCTCTAGACGAGGAGTATCTCCAGAAAGAGGACAACGAGGGGGGAGAGGTGGAGGCGTAGGTTGAGGAAGAGGGAAATTAATTTTCTATAACTATGGCAATGCTGGAAACTATGCACATGACTCCCCGAACCCTGCACGACAATCCTACAGGTACTATAGATAATTTGATCATGTAATTGAATATTGTCCTGTGTTAATAGCTAAAATGCAGGGAAAGCATCAGATGCCTATGTAAAACATCCAGATGGTTAAATTTGAACTGTGTGACGATGGTCCAAGTGTAAATGTAATTACACATAGTGGTGTTGCCACTAGGGGAAAGGAGGAAGAGGCTTCCACAAAAACACTGAGCATAAAGGTGTCTGAAAAGTAGGAAGGCCTCAACTTGCAGAAAGAAAAAGAGATTTTTTTCAAGGCCATGAAGGATTCTGCTGATGCGGGAGAATCCACGTCAGGGACTACCATGGACCCAAAGGCTGATGATGAAGTTAAACCATTCCTACAAGACTGCATTGAGCTACTACGTAATCAGAAGGCCGTAGATAATGTTGAGGCCCTAATATACAGCTGCGTGGAAAAATATGTTCCAAAAATAGAGACCAAGGCCATGAACAAGATTTATAAGAACAAGAAGAGAAATGGTAGGAAGAGATGCGCATGAATGTGCGGATTACAGAATATGAGATGGATAAGGTCATCTTGGCTCTAGGGTCTAATGAAAATTTCTTACCTAAGCAGGCCTGGAAAAATATGAGAGAACCAAAATTTGAATGGTCCACCATTTAGCTACACATGGCTAATCAAAAAAATATCATTCCACTTGGAAGGTTTCCACAAGTCGTGGTAGACATTGCTGGGGTAAATTTATGCATGGATTTCAAAGAAATAGAAATTTTGGATGAGCGAACCCCTACCCTGCACTCTTAGGATTTGATTGTACCATCGATGTGGGAGGCATCATCAACCTAAAGCGTAGAAGAATTTTTTTTGAGAATGATGGCATGCGGGTGATAGTCCGACTAGACCCAGTAGAAGCGAAATTATATACAGAACCAGTATGCGAAGGGGGTGATGTCAACCATATTTACAAGCTGACAGCATACGACAAATATTGGATCAACCTTATAGCTGATGGCATGTTGAATTGGGAGAATTATAACATGTGCTTCTCAGATTCCGATGGTGAGATGGAGAACTGGCATAACTGGTTGCACCATGTATCTGCATTGCGCTGCCTAAATATCACAAAGAAATTTTGGCGTATCTCCTTAGAGGTAACATAACTACCCTATTTTGATGGTTATGGTAGTGTCAAATAATTTTTGGAAGCATTGGAAAAAAATTTCTAAGAGGAACGAAGGTTCTGGGAGCTTGATTTGGCTATGCGCGTGACTCCGGTCCATTGGTGGGAAACACACAAGGGAGCGTTCTAGGACTGGGAGGAATGTAGACAAATGATAACGTTGCACTTTGAACCTCTAGTCACCCCACCACTTGAGGTTTCCTATGGTCGGGGAGACCAACACAAGAACTTGGCCAGGTGGATGGAGGTATGGAATGAAAAGACCTGGAATGGGTAGGTTCATAGGTTTATTAGTTCATTGGTGCTGGTACCCACCACCTGGTATCTAGAAGTTGAGCTACACCGAGGAAATCAGAACTATTTTATGATGAATTATGATTTCCTGGCAACCTTTGGCTTGGTTGGGGGTTTGGAGAAATTGGATGAAGCCCTCCAGGACATATATGCCCTTGTCTTTGATGAATCCTGACCCCAAAAGGAATGTGTTGCGCTAGCCTGGTATTCATAGATGCAAGACACCGTCAACTACAGGAACTTGTCAATAGAGGAAAATGAAGATGACCCAAGGAATGTTGACATCCTTGAATCTGAAGGAGATTGTGCATTTGTAAGGCCTGCATTAGGGCAAGTGGATGTCACTAAAGCTTTGAAGTTGAAGGAAGTCAACATTGGGATGGAAGAGCATCCCAGGTTGTAAAAAATTGGGGATTAGTGGGATCATGATTTAATATGGAATATTGTGGAGCTATGGACGGGGTATCAAGATCTGTTTCCTACAAATTTCTCTCAGCTCAAGGGAATTTTCGGGGACTTAGGTGTTATGAAGATCACATTAAAACCATATGCACACCCTGTCAAGCAGTGTGCATACCGAATGAATCCTAAATATAATCATAAAGTAAATGAGGAATTGGAAAATATAGTGGTTGTGGGAATCATTGAGCCTATTGAACAGTCTGATTGGGTAAGCCCCATGGTGGTCTAAGAGAAAAAAGACCAAAGGAGAAATAAGTATTTGTGTAGATCTGTGCAAGATGAATGATGCATGTGCACATGACCCTTTCCCTACTTTGTTTTCTGATGAAATCTTGGATAATGTAGAAGGAAAAGGAGCTTATTCATTTACTGATGGATTTTTGAGGTATCATCAAATCATGATTGCATCGGAAGACCGCAACAAGACTACCTTCGCCACTGAATGGGGATCTTTCTGATATACTGTCATGCCATTCAGATTGAAAAATTCACCTACAATATTCTCGTGCTTGGTCGTGGTTGTGTTCAAGGAATTCATGCATAAATTCTTGGAGGTATATTTTGATGATTGGACAGTGTTTGGATTGGTAAATAAACATGTGTCAAACTTGCGCGTGATGCTTGACACTTGTAGGAAGAAGCAAATTTCTTTCAACCTGAAGAAATGTATATTCTGAATACATTTTCGAATCTTGCTAGGACATATAGTATGTCAGAAAGGACAATGCGAACCTTTACAGGGTGCAGGCTGAACATTCACCACTAGCATCTCCCTTTGGATGAGGAGTATCTCCAAGAAGAGGACAACGAGGGGGGAGAGGTGGAGGCGCGGGTCGAGGGAGAGGGAAATTAATTTTCTATAACTGTGGCAATGCTGGAAACTATGCACATGACTCCCCGACCCCTGCACGACAATCCTACAGGTACTATAGATAATTTGATCATGTAATTGAGTATTGTCCTGTGTTAATAGCTAAAATGTAGGGAAAGCATCAGACGCCTACGTAAAACATCCAAATGGTTAAATTTGAACCGTGTAACGATGGTCCAAGTGTAAATGTAATTACACGTAGTGGTGTTTCCACTAGGGGAAGGGAGGAAGAGGCTTCCAAAAAACCACTGAGCATAAAGGTGTCTGAAAAGTAGGAAGGCCTCAACCTTCAGAAAGAAAAAGATATTTTTTTTAAGGCCATGAAGGATTCTGTTGATGCAGGAGAATCCACGTCAGGGAATACCATGGACCCAAAGGCTGATGATGAATTTAAACCATTCCTACAAGCCTGAATTGAGCTACTACATAATCAGAAGGAAGTAGATAATATTGAGGCCCTGATAGACAACTGTGTGGAAAAATATGTTCCTTGAATAGAGACCAAGGCCATGAACAAGATTTAGAAGAACAAGAAGAGAACTGGTAGGAAGAGATGCGCATGAATGTGCGGATTAGAGAATATGAGATGGATAAGGTCATCTTGGCTCTGGGGTCTAATGCAAATGTCTTACCTAAGCAGGCCTGGAAAAATATGAGAGAACCAAAGTTGGAATGGTCCACCATTTAGCTACGCATGGCTAACCAACAAAATATCATTCCACTTGGAAGGTTTCCACAAGTCGTGGTAGACATTGCTAGAGTAAATTTATGCAAGGATTTCGAAGAAATAGAAATTTTGGACGAGAAAACCCCTACCCTGCACTCTTAGGATTGGATTGTACCATCGATATGGGAGGCATCATCAACCTAAAGTGTAGAAAAATTATTTTTGAGAATGATGGCATGCAGGTGATAGTCTGACTAGACCCAACATAAGCGGAATTATATACATAACCAGTATGCGAAGGGGGTGATGTTGACCATATCTACAAGCTAACAGCATGCGAAAAATATTGGATCAACCTTTCAGCTAATGGCATGTTGAATTGGGAGAATTATAACATGTGCTTCTCAGATTTCGATGGCAAGATGGAGAACTGGCATAACTGGTTGCACCATGTATCTGCGTTGCACTGCCTAAATATCACAAAGAAATTCTGGTGTATCTCCTTAGAGGTAATAGAACTACCCTATTTTGATGGTTATGGTAGTGTCAAATAATTTTTGGAAGCATTGGAAAAAATTTTCTAAGAGGAACGAAGGTTCTGGGAGCTTGATTTGGCTATGCGCGTGACTCCGGCGCGTTGGTGGGAAACACACAAGGGAGCATTCTAGGACTGGGAGGAATGTAGACAAATGATAACGTTGCACTTTGAACCTCTAGTCACCCCACCACTTGAGGTTTCCTATGGTCGGGGAGACCAACACAAGAACTTGGCCATGTGGATGGAGGTATGGGATGAAAAGACCTGGAATGAGTAGGTTCATAGGTTTATTAGTTCATTGGTGCTGGTACCCACCACCTGGTATCTAGAAGTTGAGCTACACCGAGGAAATCAGAACTATTTTATGATGAATTAGGATTTTCTGGCAACCTTTGGCTTGGTTGGGGGTTTGGAGAAATTGGATGAAGCCCTCCAGGACATATATGCCCTTATCTTTGATGAATCCTGACCCCGAAAGGAATGTGTTGCACTAGCATGGTATGTGTAGATGCAAGACACCGTCAACTGTAGGAACTTGTCAATAGAGGAAAATGAAGATGACCTGAGGAATGTTGACATCCTTGAATCTGAAGGAGATTGTGCATTTTTAGGGCCCGCATTAGGGAAAGTGGATGTCACTAAAGCTCTGAAGTTGAAGGAAGTCAACATTGGGATGGAAGAGCATCCCAGGTTGTAAAAAATTGGGGATTAGTGGGATGATGATACAGTATGGAATATTGTGGAGCTATGGACAGGGTATCAAGATCTGTTTCCTACAAATTTCTCTCAGCTCAAGGGAATTTTCGGAGACTTGGGTGTTATGAAGATCACATTAAAACCAGATGCACACCGTGTCAAGCAGTGTGCATACCGAATGAATCCTAAATATAATCACAAAGTAAATGAGGAATTAGAAAATATGGTGGTTGTGGGCATCATTGAGCCTATTGAACAGTCCGATTGGGTAAGCCCCATGGTGGTCTCAGAGAAAAAATACCAAAGGAGAAATAAGTATTTGTGTAGATCTGTGAAAGATGAATGATGCATGTGCGCATGACCCTTTCCCTAATTTGTTTTCTGATGAAATCTTGGATAATGTAGAAGGAAAAGGAGCTTATTCATTTACTGATGGATTTTCGAGGTATCATCAGATCATGATTGCACTGGAAGACCGCAACAAGACTACCTTCGCCACTAAATGGGGGTCTTTCCAATATAATGTCATGCCATTCAGATTGAAAAAATCACCTGTAATATTCTCGCTCTTGGTCATGGTTGTGTTCAAGGAATTCATGCATAAATTCCTGGAGGTATATTTTGATGATTGGACAGTGTTTGGATTGGTAAAGAAACATGTGTCAAACTTGCGCATGATGCTTGAAACTTGTAGGAAGAAGCAGATTTGTTTCAACATGAAGAAATGTATATTCTGCATACATTTTGAAATCTTGTTAGGACATATAGTATGTCAGAAAGGATTGACAGTAGACCCAGCCAAGATTGCAATCATCAGCAACTTAGAAGTTCCTACTAATGAGAAACAATTGCGCTCCATCCTACGGCACACTGGATATTACAGGAATTTTATCAAAGGGTATGCTCTAATCATTGCGTTGATGGAGAAGTTGCTGAAGAAGGATGTATCATTTTTCTTGTATGAATAATGTTAGAAGAGCTTTGAGCTGCTAAAGGAGAAAATAGTCACTACACTTATCTTGATATTCCCAGACTGGTCTAAGGTTTTTCATGTGCATGTGGATGCATCTGGTATAGCACTGGGGTTGTTTTAGTGTAGCCAAGAAAAGGAGACATGGATCACCCGGTCACTTTTTCCAGTAGGAAGCTCTCCAGTGCATAGTGAAACTAATCCACTACATAGAGGGAATGATTGCCATTGTGTACGCTCTACATAAATACAGGCAATATCTGCTAGGAGGGCACTTCAAAATGTTCACTCACCATTTTTCTTTAAAAAACCTGGTCAATAAGCCCATTTTAGGGGGGGGAATCTCCAGATGGTTGCAACTCTTTCAAGTGTATGACTTTGAAATTATTGTGAAGCCTAGAAGACTAAATGTTGGACCTGATCATATGTCATGAATTGAGAATGGGGAAGAACCAAGCAGTCTAGAGGAGGGGTTACCTGATGTGAAACTCTTCGCTATCAAGATTGTTGATGAGCACTTTGTAGTCTGGAGGAGGGGTTACTCGATGTGCAGCTTTTCGCTATCAAGGTGGTTGATGAGCACTTTGCCGATATTATTCATCTCCTAGCCACAAGAAATGCGCCTACATAATATTCAGTCCAGCAAAACAAGGTGTTGGTTGCATGCACAGCTAAGTTTACCCTGATTGTAGGTCAATTATATAAGCTAGTAGTAGATGAAGTATTGAGATGGTATGTGTTGGAACATGAAAGGCAGGATATCTTGGCTGAGGCTCATGGAGGAGTGGTAGGAGGCCACTATGCTGGGAAATACACTACACAAAAGGTGTTTCATGTTGTATTATGGTGGCCCATTCTACACATTGATGCACATGTGTACTATCGAGCCTGTGATGCATGTCAAAGGATACCAAAGCCCTCGTGCAGAGATGAAATGCCCCTACAACCACAAATGGCATTGCAAGCACTTGATAAATGGGCTATAGATTTTCTCGAACCAATAAACCCTACAAGTAAGATGACTGGAGAGCACTATATCATTACCACAACTGATTATGTAACCAAATGGGTAGAGGAAAAGGTAGTTAAAGACTATACTTCAGATAATATTACACACTTCATCTTCGAGCACATTTTTACTATATTTGAATGCCCGAAGATTTTGATGAGTGATAGATGTACGTAATTCATTAATGAGACAATTGAAGCTTTGAAGAGTAATTTCAGATCCATCACTAGAATATTACCCCTTATAACCCACAAGAAAATGGCACAGTAGAATATTTCAACAAAATCCTAGAGAACACACACACAAAAATCTGTAATGCCAATCGAGATGATTAGGAGGTGCGCATCCCTTCTGTGTTATGGGTTTATAGGAAAACGTGCCAGAATTTGACGGGAAAAACACCTTTCAGGATGGTCTATGGGCAGGAAGCCATCAGGCCAATGGAGTATATTTTCCCAAGCCTGTGAATCGCAGCTTTCACTAATATGGTCAAGCCTGAAATTATGGAGGAACGATTGGCACAACTCGTTGCCTTAGAAGAAGATTGGTTCATTGCTAACTTCCACCAGTAAGTGCAGAAGGTGCGCGAAAAAGCCTGGCATGACAGGCACATCATGCAGAAGGTATTCAAGGAGGAGGACTTCATCTTTCTATACGATAGTCAATTTTTTCACCACACATGGAGTTAAGAAAGCATTGGTTGGGACCATATATTGTAAAGGAGATCACTAACGACAATGCGGTGTGCCTGGCCATGCTACGCGGTGAGAATCTTCCCAGGTAACTCAATGGAAGCCATCTGAAGCCATATAGAGACAATCTAGTGTCGACCAAATGACTATATGGCCAGAGAATCAGAATTCAAGGGTCTGCGCACAGTGTAGAGGTAGGTCATGGAAATGTGCGACAGAAGCACAAGGGTGATGCGTGGGATAGGAAACTAGCCATTGGAACAGTGAAACTAGGTGAAAAAGTGATTTTACCGTTGGATGGAGTAGATTTTTTGCATTTAATGAGGCGATATTGGAGGATTTTTTACCGTTTTCTTGAAGGTAAGTGGAAATTAATGATAATCTGAGCATTTTTGCCATGGATGGCTTTTAAAAGGGAAAGCGCAAGTCACAATTGGTTCCTTTTCTCTCTGGATATTTTGCGCTCTATGATTATCCATGATTTCTACTATCTCATTGTCTGTAAGTCCTTTATGTTTGGTCGAGAATCTCTATCTGAAAATATTAATCCCGAGTTTATCTTTTGATCGAGAATGTCGGCCACCAACCCTACAGAAGAGCACTCTGCACCCCTCACTGCCTCAACTGAGATGGAATCAGATGATGTTCGAGAATTCATCCCCGAAGTAGAACAATTTGTGTCCACGTCGGCTAAGTGAAAAGGGAAAATATCCAAGTGGGCCTCCTCTAATTCATGCACCTCTCATCGGAATGTAATGTCCCAGCAACAGGAAACTAAGGATCGGACCCCCATTGGTGATCCATCAAAGTGCCAAATGAGTACCACAAAGAAGGCCATGTTTTTTGAGCCCATCTCTTGGCGGTCGGCTTATGTCAAGCCGCACAAGACCTCTGTTTGAAAACCGAAGAATTTCAATACAATTTAGGAATACCTATAGATGTCATTGATCCCTTAGGACGTCCCCGTGGTTTGTGAAATGTTTGGAAAAATCCCACAGATTAAGTTTAATGACCATGACTTAGCGAATGAAGAAACTTTCCCTGAGCTCACATTGGAGCACTATTTGGAATGAGGGCTCTATGAAGAGGTGTCAAAGTTTGAGCCAACACCTTGGGCCTGCGGGCTAGACAAAGCCAAAGTCCTCAATATGCTAAGGATTCCACATTTCAGAGGGTACCCAATCACCAGCATTGCCGTGCGCTAGCTGCTAGCCTTAGTCAACAAGGGCTACCTATGGATTCAAGTGAGAATTCCAATAGATGTCGCATTGATCCATTGGATCGCTAGCCTTCCCATGAAGGGGCCCCATTCGATGAAGGGATTTGGAAAGAGTAATGAGCTGAAAGTAAAAAATGATGTGAAAACAAAATACAAGGTGGGGAGGGAGAAGAGTGTATTTTTGGTTTAGACCATCGTTGACTCAGAAGTGCACATGGGCACTCTAGTCCTTGGCTACAAATTAATTAGGAAATGTTGCCCAAATGCAATCTCGATGCATGTCATTACCTTGGCAAGGCAATGCGAGAAAGGAGTTAGTTATAACTAGTCCCAGTTTCTTTGTGAAGAATTTATTGAGAATGTGCGCGACGCGCAGGAACTGGGTAAGAAGTTCTGCTACTCGTGGGTATTATTACTAATTGCACTGGTAGATTGGGAGACTCTAGAAAATGTATTCCTCCCTGAGATTGAGTCGAGCGTAGCAAAGGGATGCGCTATGCTAACCTATGGGATTCATCTAACCCCTGGCTTATCGAGGAGAATAAGATCTTCTGGGTGCTTTTTGAAGGTGCACTGACTGCTACCATCGATTCCTGACCAATACATTTTCCAGTTGTGCATGATAAATACAATAGTGTTGTTGAATTCCAGGTAACCATGAAAAATGTGCAAATCAGGGTGTGCAAGGAACCTACATGGTATACCTTGTCATATATGGTAGTGAAGGCAAAAGTGGACCAGGCCCTGGTGACTTGGCTGAATGCATCGAAAGTTAGGCTTGGCTCCACCCAGACCATTACGTCATCTACTTCAAGCAAAGAAATAGCTCTGAGGGACACAACCAAGCTGCACACTGAGACAGGCGCTGAGAAGACCAGTGAAAAATACACTGAGGCCGAAGCAGAGAAGGAGCCAGAAGTAGAAAAAGATAAAGAACAGGATTTGGAAGGTGATCAGGAGGTGGACCTCAGAGGTTTAGATGGAATCAATAGTCAGGGTGACGAATCTCCTCACGACACCAAGAAAGGTGCAGAAGCCTAGAAAGTTTGACGCAAAAATAAAAAAGGGTCCAAGGGCAGAGGAGAGGAAGAGGTCACTCTGATGGAAGAGGACCTCGAAAAGATCGTGGATGCAGTTGCTTCTATGTCTAAGGATAGATGGACTATTATGGAAGTGCAGTAGAAGGCCGCCGTGGAGGCCTTACAATCGGGTCTGCAAGTTTTATTGTTGAAGATGGACAATATACAAGCAAGCGTGGATCAATTGAGGTCGGTGCAAGCGAGCCTGCCAACCACCTCGGTAATCATGGCATCTGAAAGCAGAATCTGCCCCTTCCTAGGTGTTACTATGACCGTGGAACAACCAGAGCTATGTGTGCAGGTGAAAACCTACCCTAAAGTCGTCATTGACCTTGCGAAGTTGCCTAGTGGAAAGCTACACGTTGTCCACATCTTTATTTCTGTTGAGCTGCAGAGAAGGGAGGTGCATGCCTAGTACCTACTAATTGAAGTCGAGAAGACTGCAGCCATGAAAACCACAGAGTCAATCTAGGCTCAAACCGTACAACAGGTGGTCATAGCTCAATGCACGAAGCTATAAAACCTCATCGATACACTGTGGGGCGAAATTCCCGAAGTAGTCATCCCCGCCTCCATCGTGCCACAAGAAAAGTTTGAAATCTTGGTCGTCGCGCTCAAGGCTTCCAGATCAGAGATATAGAAAGTAAAGGCAGAATTGGAGTAGCAAATTGTTGCATTGCAAGCTATGCTACAGCCTGAGACCCCTCCAGAGGTGTGCACGCAAAGGGTCGCCCTAGTTAAAACAACATTTGCAATCATCTTCGCCAACGTTGACAAGGGCTCAAAACTTCTAGAGACCGCCATGGGATTGTGGAAGTCTGTGCAGACATATTCACTTGTCAAAAATATTACCCAGGAATTGTGTGCCAAAGAGAAGGAATTCGATGATGTAGAGGAGGCCTTTCCCACATTCATTCCTGCCCAGCGCATGGTACGCCTTCAAACTAGTTACGAAATGAGAAATGAGGTCAAGGAGCTCCGCTGTAAGAAACATATTTTCATCGATCACATGAAGTTGTGGGCAGATGAGGCAAATAATTTGTCTTAGCACCTGGATGTTGCAGTCATAAATATTAATCAAACTTTGCAAAGCGTCACCTTGGCCACAAAAGGGTCGACTTCAGAGAAGCTAGTGAAGATCGTGAAGAGCATAGTGGACCAGAGTGCGGGTTTCTTGGTGCCATTTTCTGCTACTATCGAGGAGCTCCAAAAAAATATGAATAATCTAGTTCCGATGTGACTCCTAATGATTCGCAAGATTGTGTTGGGGACCTATTGGAACAGTGTCCCCTAAGTTCAAGCATGAAGACCAATCTTGATATATTTTTGTAATATATTTTGTAATTTTATTCATGCACAACACAAGTGAAGGGGCTTTGGGGTGAGTCAAAGCTCCTCATGAGTTGTAATGGGTAAAAAGGGTAGAACAAGGGGCTACAAAACATAGTTTGCGGACCCTAGATTATCGAATGCTAAAAGTATAAATAGGAGTCTATATTGATTCGAAGAAGTCAGTTTTTTGATCAATTTTGACCATTGAATGATAGATCTAGTTGTGTGGTGATATTTTGTGCAGATTTTTCTAGGTGAAAGGCTCCTGCTGGCTATGTCCACGGAGACCTTAGTCCTGCTATGTGCGAACCCCGCTGGATGTGTGCATGGGTGAACTGAAGGGTTTTTGTATGAAGGATATGAACTGATATGAATAAAGAACTTTTGCTGTGGATATTTGAGTCTGAAATGCATCTATTATTTATGTTATGATTATTTCTGCATATTATTTCTGATTCTTGTATTATCTACATTTAGATATCTTGCGCAACTGCTTCTGATTTTGGATGAATGATTAACGGGTGGATCTAATTTTATTGGGATATGATATTGTTTGTTAAGATTTATTACTTGGCTTATAGATTTTGTGTCAACCTCCATGCAATATTCTACATAATTGACCTAAATATGTCTGTAAGGGTTTCCTTGCTAGGGCTTCTATTGTGAAGGTCTGTCCATTCTCTTAGGGCACCCACATCATTCAAATCTCTCTCAGGGTATGGAAACCTAGTTCCAACACCCCCCCCATATTGCTTCGGATGAGACTTTGACTTTTGAAAGTAGTTCACTGCCGAAAGGTCCAGTAGTAAGAGGTTTTTGTTGGTTAACCTCAACTCCAAAGCTGGGTTAGGACCCCTCAAGCCAATAATTATGTATTTTACTTTTTGGATTTCTTATTACAACTGCTCATCTCATAATTGGTATGTGATGCACTTACAATATGATGAAGGGTATGTTTGACATAAAGGAAAATGAAAAACTGGGTCAAAGCAAATGTAAAAACCTTTATGTTATTGCCAAGGAAATTTTCAGTGCTAAGACATGTAGTACTGGACTTTAAATTTTATATAGGTTTCATCATTTCCATGTTGTAGTTCATGAATTGTAAGCATAATGTGCTTTTATAAAAAAAGAAAATGAGTTGTTTGACATCACATATATATGAAAAATGATGGAAGAATCTAACCAAGACAAACATTTTTGAATAGCCTGTACGACTCTTTTCTAAATTTGATGTTGATTATCAGTGATACCAAATGTAGTTAGTGGCTCTTTAGGAGTATAGTTCTTAGAACACCAGTGCCTAGATTTTTTTTGTCGATCAAAAATTTGTCTTTATATTAACATAAAAATAGTGCCACAAAGTACATCATCCTTACAACGATATACAACACCATAGGATTAAGAGATGACGCATGCCTAGTGCTATGTATAAAGAAGCCTGAAAAGGTTTCAAGACAGTCAGTGTCTTTGGTTATTTCGAGTACAAAAAGTCCAAAATTACATAATGCAGAATTACACATTAAGGAGGGGGATTAGGATGGAACACTGGAGGGGAAGCAGAGAGAATATCCTGTTCATGCATGTGGTAGTAAGTTTTCTCCACCGGAGCTTCCAGATCACAAATGTTGTCATGGGTGTATCGCTAATGATGCCGAAGTGCTTCCACAAAGTCCAAGATTTCATTATTCATGTGCTAGAGGTCGTTGATGTAGGAAATGAGTTCATTTTTGTCCTCGTGCCTTTTTTCTTCCATTATATCAATGTTGAGCTAAATGTGGTCCAGCTGAGTCATTATGGACTCCAGTGTGACTAAAAATTATACATGGCCCTGAGAACGAGCTGGGGACAGAGCCATTTCCACAACAGAATGACATATGTTCATCACCTCATAATCAAAACTAGGTTCTTCAGGCTGTCGTTGGTTGTCTGGACACGGGCCTACACCACCCCTACAAGCACGCCATCATTGACGAGGCATGCTACCAAGCCCACCTTCTCCCAGCACAGAATCACCAGGGACAAATTTCCAGACCCACAGAATACACGAAAAACAACAAATTGATAATTCCAACTTAAACTGACACATACAATTTTCAAACCATGCAACAACGATTGTCGATGAGGTGGAAGCCCAAAGACCAGAATTATGGCAATGTAAACACAAGAAACAGGGAGGGAGGGAACCTCTCCCCATGGACTAGTATCCACAAAGCCAATATAGAGCCGGAGCAAGAGCCAAAGGTCATGGGACCCAGCTGATTGTCGCACCCTTGATGCAAAATCTAACCAAAGGTGAATGTAGTCCACAAGAATAGCCAATTCGGTGCCCAACCCTTCCAGACCAGTCCAGGGGCCAGAGAAACCACTACAGATATCATATAAACCTTCCCCAAATTTACATGGCAATGCCTGGTAGTGAGGCTTTGTGATTTCTTTGCCATATCGAATAATGTCATCTTTTGCTACCACCCCAAGCCTCCACTTGAGCTAGGACCTCTGCAAAACGCATTATGCTCTCTCATGGTGGCCTCTCATCATCACCTAATGCCTAAAAATGATTGGGAAACTTCCATTGATCAGTATTAAACATTTCTCATATTCATCATGGGCAGAGTTCCCTAGGATAGTCATTGAGTTCATATAGTGCGTGGAGGCCTAACTCACTCCACAAGTCGTCCCACCACCAACTGGTGTCTTAATTGCCTAGTTTGATTTGCATGCGAATTGAAAAATAATCATTCACTAAAGAAATTCAAATGATAAGTGGACACATACTTTTTGTTAAAATTTTAATCCTACATACATATTGAAATGAGTTGTACCATCATACAATTTATAGATTTGGAATATCAACTTTCAGAGGGCTTGGCCTAGTGCTTCTTTTTCCATTAATGTTGTACTCTTAAGGTGGGTAGTTCTTGATCTCAAGCATGATTTGGTTCAAAGATCTTTTTTTTCTTTTTTTTAAAATCTATTAGTATATTGGCATGCAAGGGATAAGTTCATATATTGTATTTTTTGTAGACAATATTATGATAATCTATGATCCTTCAAATAATTTTTTTAATTTTAACATGTATTTTAATCTATTTCAATGAAATGCATAATTTTATAAAAACTAAAAATTTTATTATTTTTTATCAAAATGTCCATTGATCCACTACTCCAATCATGGTTTATCTGGATCCATTAGTGCGAATCTTGTGCACTTTAACAAGTATATTTTGGTTTATCATTGTATCATCATAGATTTCAATGTAAACTTAGACTCTAATGACATCATTGTACTGGGCCTTTTGTTTATTCAGTATAATACATATGTTAAGTGATAATATTTTTATTTTGGTATCTGATTTATAGGCATTACCCTTGTCTAAGTTTGGAATAGGTTTCTAGGATACCCATTAATTAGCACTATAAATGATCCTAACCAAAAGTAGTTTCCGACCCACTTCGTCAACCTTAAGAAAAGCCAAAATATATAAGCACTTTTTAGAGAGAACCATGTCTAATTTTGTTAGAATTTCTTTATTCTTTCCCACTGCTCATGTGCAGTCCCTTGAGCTACCATTATCTGATAGATTTTGTGTGCCTTCCACAAAGCTTACTTTGTTTCCCTCAATATTATATTTTGAAGACTACCTTAACCTACTTGTAACTATTTTGGATATTATTTTATAAAATATATTATGAAATATGGTCTAATGCCATCTGGCTAGCTGACTTCAATTTTAAAACACATATTTTAGAGCCTTAACTTATTCATATTTCTTCCCTGTATGTTCAAGGGTCTTCTTGTACTATTGCTAGAAGAACTATGTCACATTATCAAAGTTTTTTTTTTCTTCCTTGTATATCTACTATTATGACCTTACGAATTCACCTTTCGATTGTAGTTCTTTGACCATTTGTGTTCCTCTCCCATTTGTTAGGCTATCATAGTTTAGATTTTTTTCTAAAAATTTCCTGCTATTCTAACACTTATAAATGATGCAACATCATATTCTCCTTGACTTCTCATTCTGTTGTTAACTATTCTTGTCATGTATAACTATTTTTCCTTCCCTATAAATGTTTCTGAAGCATTCCTACTTTATACATTTGATTGCATGTTGGCAATTTTTTTTTGTCGTAAGAATATACATGCTATTCCTAATTTTAGTTTTTCTCTATTGCCACTTATTTTTGTAAGTCTTCAACATATATGAATGTATAAAATGTAAAATTGATCTTCCCATACCTAAGGTGGCATTTTTGGTTGACTAGTTTTGAGCATCAAATAGTCTAGGAGTGCACAAGAGATCTTGTTTTTCTTCGTTTAGCATAACTTTTTTCTTTTGAGTTTGTGAGACTTGGGGTCCAGGTGTAACTCTTCACTTGGTATTTCTATGAATTCACTCTATGTCTTGGGAGGCATGCCTTGTTCATGTATGCTACAACTCATGATATAAATCATCTCTCCTACAACTAGGTGAATGTTAAAATCCTATTAGTTATATTTGCATGTCTTGAATAGACGTTAAGTCTAACTTATACCTGCATCTTTTCCAATTGTGTCTTTATGCCATGGCTCCATTCATTGTAGAGGTATATTTTCTATTATTTCAGGTAAATTGTCTTTCCAGATGTCTTATTCCCCTTCCATTTGTTTCTTTGTATATGTCTTATTTCATTATCATTAAGAACACACCTTTTCTCCCCTCTTCTAGAGCTTCTACTGGATCTGAAAATTATTTCTTCCCTTAATTGCGAGTTGAGGCATTTTTATTTTTCATTAATACTTCTCCATTTGTCTGGAATTTCTTTACCAAAATTACTATTCTTGGACCTAGTTATTGATATATTATTTCTTTTAATTCACTTCGTCAATCACAACTGCTTTACTTATCCCATTTTTTCTTACCACTTCATAAGTGTCCTTTATACCATTTAACTATGTTTAAATTTTTCTTTTCGCTCTAAGTATGTTTTCTTTTTATTTTTCACTACTCTCCATTTCATGCATTCATCTTCCTCATCCATTCTAATTTCTTAATTTAACAACATTCACTTTTAAATTCCTTATTTGCTTCTATGTTTCTTTTCATGTTTGACTATTCTCTGTTTTGTGTTTTTATTTTCCTCCATTTCACTTTCTCAATTTAACTCCTCTTATTATTGTACTTTGTCTACACATTTGATCTATAAATAGTAGCCCTATGGCCTATCCATTTCACCATCATTGATACTTCATGGAATGAAATTAAATTTAGGTATTTGCAATTAAAATTAGGCTGAAAACATGTTGAAATATTGTTTATCAACTTATTATAATTCTTCATTTGAAAATATGACAGAAATTCTGGGCCAATCGAATGCCAATCTATGGATACTAATTCTATTTTCTTTGTTATATGCCTCCCCTACTACAACCTTAACAATATTTGATGAAATATTTGGGAGTTTGGACATGAAATTTTCCTTACTAGTCAAAATGAATAATATGATACCCACACCATTTCTCTTTTAGAAAAAGATTATGTCCTTTTTGGTTGTTTTCCACTAGTTATTTCCAAGGAAAAGCTTTCCATGACTCCCAACAAATATTGTATATCTGAAATATGATTTTTCACTCCCCTTGGTTGCTCTAACTTCTATTTGAGTTTTATTTTTTCTTTTTCGAAATGTTCCCTATTGTTTGCCACTTGAATTTTGAGGATCATCATATCCTCTCTAAGTTGGTCTATTTCATTTCAAAATTATGTACTTCCTCTACTCACTTTTATATTGCAATATTCTTCCATTTGTGGACATATATCTTGGCCTTTTCTTATTTCCAACATGGCCCAAAAAACTTTAGATTCTATTTTTTTTTTGTTTCTCTTTTATTTCTTCATGGTGCAATTCCTCCTCTTCCTATAACTTTATTCATTCTAAAAGATATTATTAGCTCCTTTGGGGTTGTGTTTTCCTCTATATTCACTACATTTTGGGAATATTCCTTCTATTTAGAGATAGACTTGGTCCTAGGCCTATGTTGCCTTTATACTTGAGATTCATACTTTATTATTTGTGTCCCTTTCTTGGGCTTAGGGGGTTCCACCCACCTTCACTAGTGTGGCTACAATATCCTTTTCAGTTACCTCTAGTTTAATCTTCTTCTTCTTTTTTTCACTTAGAAGACGCAGGGTTGGTGGCTACTTTTATTTTTTTATTTCTTGATAGTCACGGTGGCTACTTTTTCATTTTCTTTCTTGATAGTATTTAGCCCTAGATATTTTAAGGCTTACTGGGTCTTTGAGAATCCATATTTATCCATATCTATGAACCCAATTTTTGGAATAAGATGTTCCAAGATATCCAAGGAATCATAAACAATCAATTTAATAAGCCCATGATGGGCCAAAGACTTGTGTTTCCTACCTTTCACCTTACCACTCATCTCATTTAATGATTTTAAAATGAAGTAATTATTTTATATATTATGATAATTTTGTAGTGATATTGGTGTCTAATTTGATATAGTAGTCTCAAATGATATGCACATACCCCACTAAATCTCCCATCATAAGAGATGTATTTAAGTATGTGTTATGCAAATTCATTCTAAGGAGATAGAAAAGTCTTGCTTTTGAATCGATATTTATCCTACATAAATTCCTTATTATCCAAGAAAAAAATATCTTTTTAGCAAGAGTGGCATCTTGCCTCTCCTCCTTATCCCATGGTAAGCCTTGAGGAATTCATGTGATTCTATCAATTGCCTCATTGATAAAAATGACTAATCCTCTCACTACGGTCACACACTCTTTCCCCCTGTAGTTATGAAAGTTGAGGAAAATTAGCAGGCCACATCATCATCATCATCATAAAATCTTCTCAAAATACCTTAGCCATCGACTTCTCTAAAAAATGTTTACAACCTTAATGATCCTATAAAATAGAGTAGTTTTTTTGGACTCTCCTCCATTTAACCCTACCCCCTGTTGGGTTTTTGTTATATTCTTTCCACAACTAGTCATGCATGGGGGGGGTAACAGGCGGGGCGGTATCCCCCCCTGTCGAGGTCCGGGGCAGTGCCCCGGGAAATTTTTTTGGTCCTTATTTTCCAGTGGGCGGACTCGCCCATGGTTTTGTGCATGGGTTTGCACATGGTTTTGGGGCATGATGGTTTTCGGCCCCTAGTATTTTGTAGAACCGGTCAAGGGAACTACGGTTATGTTCTAATCCAAGGTTAATGGATTGGGGTTTATGTATGATTTGGCATGTATATATGTGTTGTAACACTAAAAGGAAAATAATGAAAAATGAAGCTAGTCGTCCTGATTTGGGATCCAGGGGAAAATATCTGTGTTTATCTATTTTATGTTTTATTATCTTTCTATTGTTTATTTTATGTTTCAATGATTCATTCGTAGATATTTTATGTACAGGTTTAAAACCTATATTTGGTATCAGAGAAGTTTCGGCTTTAAGGGGATGCCTTTGCTACTAAGGGGTTTTTTTCTTAAGCCTGAGGTAGACCCTCTTCAGTGGGAGATCTGTAGGATCGATTCTTGTGGTGAATGACGATGACAAGCAGCGAGAAGATATAGATCAAGAAATTTAATGGTCAGAGTTTTGAGTTGTGGAAGCTCAAGATGGAGGATTTACTAGTGGATAAATATCAGTGGATAGTGGTAGATCCGGGTACTAAACCAACAATAATGTTAGGTGAAGACTGGAAGAAGCTGGATTGGAAGGCAAAGAGCACAATACAGTTGTGTGTCTTAGATTCAGTATTGTTGAATGTATCTAGGGAAGCTACGGCGAAGACCTTGTGGGACAAGCTAGGGACTTTGTACCACTATAAGTTTCTGATGAATAAATTGTTCTTGCGGAAAAATTTGTATAACCTGAGGACGAAGGATGGAGACTCGCTGACAGAGCATCTGAATGCCTTCAATACTGTGGTAATTCAGCTGTCATCTTTTGATATTAAAATCTTAGATGAAGATAAGTGCATCAGTTTGTTGTGTTCTCTACCAGATTCGTGGGACAGTCTAGTTATTGCAATAGGTAGCAATACAAATACCTTGAATTTTGATAACATTGTCTCAGCCATACTATCGGAGGAAATGAGACGAAGAAATATGGAGGGTCAGAATGGAGATGACTTATATGTACGAGGAATGTCCCATAACATAAACAATAATAAGGTTTCGAGTGGGAGATCTAAATCTAGTGGGAGATATAAATCTCCTGGAAAGTTTGTAAAGGTGTGTTGGAAATGCAGAAAGGAAGGGAACTACAAAAAGTATTGTAGATCTAAAGCTCCTAAGAAAGGAAAGGGATCTGATGATGCTCCTTCTGCAAAAGAAAAAACCACCTCAGATGAAGGTGGGGATGTGTATTTGGCTTCTTCTTTAAATACACATGTAGATCATGAGTCATGGTTGATTAACTCGGGTGCATCCTTTCACTTCACTCCCCATAGGGAGTGGTTCTGTGAGTATGAGAAATATGATGGCGGTGATGTCTTCTTAGGTGATGATAGGAAGGCCAGAATCGTCGGACATGGAAAATTCAAACTGAAGCTGGAAGGTGGAAGGATTTGAACACTTCTTGGTGTTCTGCACATTCCTACATTGGCCAGAAATCTGATTTCTATAAGCAAGATGGATGATGCAAGTGTAAAAAAAGTGTTTGAGAAAGATGCTTGTAATATGGTTCAGGGAGGACTAGTATTAATGTGGAGAGTTTGGATTGGAAGTCTGTACAAGCTTTAGGGGAGCACTGTTATTGATGGGTGCAACAGTTCTGTGGTTCCGAAAGGTGGAGCGAAAAGTCTAGTGGTCTCTCGAGAAAAGACCATGCTGTGGCATCAAAGTCTTGGACATATTGGAGAGAAGGGCCTTCGGATACTGCATGGAAATGGTATGGTAGAAGGTATGTCTAATATCTCTCTAGATTTAGATTTTTGTGAACATTTTGTATATGGGAAGCAGAAATTGGTGAGTTTTCCTTCTGGTGCTAAGAGGGAGAACAAGATATTAGAGCTTGTGCATAGTGATGTGTTTGGACCTGTGTCGGTTCCATCACTAGGTAAGTATATGTACTATGTTTCATTCATAGATGACTTCTCAATGAATACATGGATATATTTCTTGAGGAAGAAATCTGAAGTCTTTGATAGATTTAAAGAATTTAAGGCTCTGGTGGAAAACCAGATAGAGAAGAAGATAAAGGTGCTGAGGATAGATAATGGTGGGGAGTTATGCAAGAAGGAATTTGAAGAGTTATGTAAGAAGTGTGGTATAGCACGACATAAGACTACTCCATACACACCTCAGAAAAACGGAGTTACGGAAATAATGAACATAACACTGATGGAAAAGGCAAGAAGCATGCTCAGTGGTACCGGGTTAGCACAAGAATTCTGGGCAGAGGCAGTGGAGACTGCATGTTACTTGGTTAACAGATCACCTTCATTAGCATTGGAGGATAAGACTCCACATGAGGTATGGACTGGTAAGAAACCCTCTCTTTCACATCTAAGGGTATTTGGATGTGATGCATATGTACATGTTATAAAGGAGAAAAGGAGAAAGTTGGATAATAAATTTGAATGGTGCATATTTATTGGGTATATGGATGGTTTAAAAGGTTACAAGCTTTGGAGCCCGGAAACAAGGAAGGTTATGTACAGCCGAGATGTGGTGTTTAGAGAGGTGAAAGATATTGTTAAACATGAAGTCCTACAAAAGGAACCTAAGAATATAGAGTTTGAGCTAAAGGAGGATGAATCAGACTCTACAATAGAAGAAGACTCAAAAGAGGAAGAGCCAAAAACTCCAGCTGTTAGAAGATCATCTCGAGAAAGAAGACAACCAGAAAGGTATAGTCCATCTTCTTTCTGTTCAAATTTTTCTTTAACTATAACTGATGATGATCCTAGAACCTTCAGGGACTCAGTAGATTCAGAGGATGGAAAACTCTGGAAGGAGGCCATGGTTGATGAAATGGCATCCTTGAATAAAAATGAGGCATGGGATCTAGTGGAGTTTCTGGCTGGAAGGAAGCCCATCGGGAGCAAATGGGTGTTTAAGAAGAAGACGAATGTAGAAGGCAAGGTAGAGAAATACAAAGATCGGTTGGTAGAAAAAGGTTATTCCAAGGTGTCGGGAATTGATTTTAGTGATATTTTTCCTCCTGTTGCCAAAGTTACTTCTATTAGATTACTTTTATCTGTTGCTACTGCATTTGATTTTGAGGTAGAACAGATGGATGTGAAAACAACATTTCTTCGCGCGGATCTAGAAGAGGATATATACATGAAAGAACCTGACGGCTTTATGGTGAAGGGGAAGAAAGAGCTGGTATGCAGGTTAAAGCAGTCTCTATATGGGTTAAAAAAATCACCAAGGATGTGGTGTCAGAAATTTGATACCTATATACAGGGACTTGGCTTCACTAGAAGAAGGGGGATCACTGTGTTTATTTTAAATTAATTGGTGACCATGTTATTTATTTGGTCTTGTATGTGGATGATATGTTGTTTATTTGAAATGACAAAGAAATTATCCAAGATTTGAAGACCCAGTTGTTCTCCAAATTTGACATGAAGGATCTTGGTGCTGCAAACTATATTTTGGGCATGGAAACTAAGAGAGATCGGGAAAAGAGGAAGCTCTGGTTAAACCAGAGGAATTATGTCGAGAATATATTGCAGAGATTCAATATGTAGGATAGTAAACCAGTGAATGTTCCGATTCCTGTAGGAACAAAGCTATTTGCTGAACAGTGTCCCAAGACACAAGAAGAAGAGGAGGATATGTCCCGTGTTACATATGCAAGTGCAGTGGGTAGCCTGATGTATGCAATGGTCTATACTAGACCAGACATTTCATATGCAGTGGGAGTATTGAGCAGGTTTATTTCAAACCCAGGGAAGGAGCATTGGATAGCAGTGAAGCGGGCTTTCAGATATTTGCGTGGTACTAGTGATTATGGCTTGTGCTACCAGGGAAGACCAGGATTGGAAAGAGTGTTGGAAATTCATGGTTTTTTTTGATGCAAACTGGGTTGGAGATCTGGACCAAAGAAGATCTACAATTGGGTATGTGTTTAGCCTATTTTGAGGTGCAGTTAGTTTGATGAGTAAAAGACATTCTGTAGTGACTCGTTCAATAACAGAGGCAGAATACATGGCAGCTACTCATGCAAGCAAGGAAGCAGTTTGGTTGCAGAGATTGTGTTCATGTATGGGGTTGGTGCAACAAGCTATAAGGATAGACTGTGATAGCCAAAGTGCAATTTTCTTGGCTAAGAACCCTGCTTATCATTCAAAGACAAAGCACATTGATGTTCAATATCACTTTGTGAGATATATGGTTGAAGCTAAAAGGGTGTTGCTAGTAAAGGTGGACACTTTGAAGAATTTTGTAGATGCATTGAAAAATTCGGTGACCACTCAAAAGTTATCTTGGTGTAGAGAAACAATTGGTGTTGCAAAGCTAGGCTAATGACTTAGGTCTCCTATGACCCCCTGTGGAAAGAAAACAACAAGTGGGAGAGTGTTGGGTTTGTGTTATATTATTTCCACTACTAGTCACACGTGGGGGGGGGGGGGGTGTGGGGGAGGGGGTAACAATCGGGGCGATAGCCCCCCCTATACGTTGCACTGGGCACAACGTATGGGGGGGTGGTAGCCCCCCCTGTCAGAGTCCAACGCAACGCCTGGAAAAAAAATTTGGTCCTTATTTTCTAGAGGGCAGACCCGCCCATGGTTTTGTGCATGGGTTTGCACATGGTTTTAGGGCATGATGGTTTTCAGCCCCTGGTATTTTTTAGATCCGATCAAGGGAACTACAGTTATGTTCTAATCCAGGGTTAATGGACTGGGATTTATGTATGCTTCGGCATGTATATATATGTGTTGTAACACTAAAAGGAAAATAATGAAAAATCAAGTTGGTCGTCCCGATTTGGGATCCAGGGGAAAATCTCTGTGTTTATCTGTTTTATGTTTTATGCTATTGCTATTGTTTATTTTATGTTTTAAAGATTTGTTCGTAGATAATTTCTGTACAGGGTTAAAACCTACACCCCCATTATATAGAAGAACACAAGGAGGGTTGCTTTTTGAAAGAAAGGGGGTTATCATATTGTTTTATATTTTATTTTATTGCCTTATAAACTTGAATTTAGCATACTTTAATTCTGTTTATAGAAATTATTATAGGAAGGGTTCTAAATTTTGAACGACCAATATTTTCATTCTAGGAACAATTATAGTAGAAGAATTTGAAAGAAAGGTCAAATAAGAGGGGAAAAAAAACCAAATGACTTTCCATTGTTGTGATTTTCATCTATTTACCTTATTGTGCTTCCGTTGTGGTTTTCTTCTATTGAGATTATTGTGCTTCCTATCTGGAGTTTCTTGTAGTTTATTGCAATATTACAGTTGTTCATGTAGCTAATCCTGTAGAAATAATTATTCTTCTTGTAGAATATTGACAAGGAGAAGTGGAATGACATGGTTGAGAAAAAAAGATGGTGAAAATGAAATGGATTAACAACATGAATATAATCATACCTTTAGTCATGTCTTATCTTTAGTTTTCCTTGCACTTTACTTAATGATCTCTTTGGTTAAAGTCTATTTTTTTATCATTTACTTTTGGATGAATATTGTTGATGTCACATATGACTATGGTATAACCACCAATTATAAGAGAAAATTTATATAATTATCTCCTCTCACTTCTTACGTGGAAGATATGAGCCTCACTTGACTCGAGCTAAAGTGATGATCTATCCGGTTTTTATATATAAAATTTTATGACAAAAACAATTACATACAGTTTTGACCTGTATGAAACTAAATGAAATTGCATAAAAATATTAGTAAAGGGAGGGATCAAAGTAGAACCATACCTAGAGGTGTTGGATGAGTGAATAATGGTGTGATTTATACTATTATACAGTGTTTCATTTTATATGATGAAGTTTCTACATGAATACTTGTAGAGGTTCTTATGGAGGTACAGGGTACCATGTAGAAGCTCAGGTACTCCAAATTTTCATTTTTTGTTGAGTATGAGTCATACCTCGAGGGTATTATATTTAAAATTTTAAGGCTTGAGAATGAAAAATTCAATGACTTGTAGTTTTTCCTCAATCATATAGCCTCCCTTTAGAAATAAAAGGAATTTGTATTTTTTTCTTGTTGGTGAGCATTTAGGTGGAAAATTTTCTTCATTGGATAGGTGTTAGTGTGAACTCTAATCACAAGCATACGAAAAAATCTCACTTTAGTTGTGCATAACAAACAACCCTAACATCAAAGATTGTTGTCATTTTCCTTATATATGCAGTTAGTGATCAGAATAAATGCAATAGAAATCCAGATCTATGCAGTTAAAGACATTAAACAACAAATAATAAGAAAGAGTTTCTCCATGCATCCAATGAACAAGACAAGAATTTTTAAATATTTTTTTGTATTATGACACCTAGGAAGGGAACATAGAAAGATGTTACCAATCCCCCTCAATGGAATAGGTTCTTGTATGTCCTTAGCGCTTCAAATATAAGATCTCTCTCTCTCTTGATGGTGCAGAAAACCCAAACAAAATGGAACTCAAAGGGAGCTCACAAGAAAAAAGTAGAAAAATATGACAATGATGGGAGGATCAAAGTCAGACCAAAAGTATATATCAAGAGTGATCTCTAGGCAACTAAAGTTAGTGAATGAATGGAAAAACCTTTCTATTTATAACAAAATATTGACTTAGTCTAGATATTGGTGCATAGTTAAAATATTATTAACCAAAATCTAGATCCAACTTCTATGGAATATTTTATTAATTTTTTTGGAGGGAAAAATAATTTAAATTTGGTCAAATCCCTTTTTTTAGAATAATAAATGAATAAATGATTTATTTATTATTTCAAGAATGTGGTTAAGCAATAATTAAATAAATAATGATTTATTGAATTATTTATAAATAATTTAGTCAAATTTAATGAGGAATATTATCAAAATAATGTTTTAAATAATTATTCCTAGAAAATAATAAGAAAAATAATGATTTATTTAATTAATTTTCCTGTTTTGGGTTAAATATGACCAATATTAATTAAACAATGGTTTAAGTAATTATCACTTGAGGAAAATCAAACAAATAAAGATTTATTCAACTATTCCTCCTGGGGTTTCCTATTTAGACTAGAAATAATTACTTAATAAACTATGGGTTATTAAATTATTTTTCATAGTGAGAGAAATTTTACTATGGTAAAACTGGTCTTACATGGTGTACTTTAGTCCATATAATAGTGATAGGTTAGATGACCAAAAATTGGTGTCACAATAGGGGTTAATAAAAATTTATCAAAAATGAACAAGGATGAATATGGTTTGGAAATAAAATAGATGAAATGGAAATGGAAATTGAAAGTAGAAATGATGATATAGCTTTGGTAATATATGGAACATAATTTTTTTTCTACAAGGTGGAAATAAGTGTTTTGATGACCTTGCAATGATTTTTTTTAAATTTCTTTTTATCCTTGTACTTTATACTAATGTTATTTATGCTTCTCTATTACAATTTTTTCCTCTAGTACATTCCTCAATTACCTTCTGATTCAGGAGCATTAGGCTCAGAAAATCCTTTGTATTTTAGTAGACATAGGGGTCTTGTGTTTTCAAAAGAAGATTGGTTCATTAATATAATTATTAATGTTTTGAGTGATTTAGAATAAGAATTAATTAAAAATTGAAAGGAATATTGTAAATATTCCTGAATGATTGGAGAACATGAGAGAATTAGGATAGTTTAGATTTCATAGGGATTGAGAGATTTAGAAATTAATTGTAAATCTTAAGTTAGAATTAGTTTCATTATTTTATGGGATGAGAGAGGATCCTGAGGGATTAGTTGAGGCAAATGAGGAATTAGAAGATATTCAGGGTTTGTTGAGATGGAGGATCTGAGCCTCAACTGGTTCATAATCTTCTATATAAATTGTAAAGCCTCAAGGAAAAAGAGGTAGATAGTAGAGAGTAGGAAAAAGGATTGATTAGGTTTTAGGCAAATAGGGGTTTGTTGTAAAGCCTACGAGCAGTAGGAAGGAAATGGCCACTGATTTGAATATCAGGCCAGGAAAGAAATATTTGTAAATAGCTTATTACAAATACAGAGAACTCACATTTGAGTTTATTTTGAGTGTATGGTGTGATTGAATTATAAATAAATCAGATTAATTGCATAATCTGGGTATGTAGATGAGTTCAAGAGGAATTTGATGGATAACCACACACAAAGAGGTGAGCAGCAGTGGTTAGATTGGATTCGAGTCTGATTGAAATACCCTAAATTATAATTCAGAGGAATTTGCTTAGCAACACTATCAAAACAAAGGAAATTGGATGACAAATATATAAAGTAGAAATCTGATATCAGATCAACCGAGAAGAGATCGAAATTGGAAATGTTATGGTGTATCTGAGCTACAGTTCACGAGACTGAGTGTTAAATGTTTTAAAGAGTAAAAATACTCATTTTATTGTTTGTGTTCTGTGTGGATATGCATATATCGAATATTGGTAATCGATCATTGAATGGATCGATGCACATGAAATTATTAATGTGAACCTGCAATTGTGTAGAGAGTGTGTAAATGAATTGCGATAGGCCTAAGAAGATTCAAAGGAAAAATCAAATTACCGAGAGTTCAAAGTGGAACAATGAGTAAATGGAAGACAAAACAGTGAAGGTGGTTTTGAAAACCAACAATGGTTTTCGCGTGGGTGCAACCTGGTAAGTGGTAATTGCTTGATCGAGCATGATAACTCTCAGCGTGTGATAGGTAGCATTGACAGTAATTCAATACTGCCCATTTCACGTGAAATAAGATCATTAAAGATCGGGCTAATTTGTTATGCAATAGTCGTTGGATTGTTGAGTTGGAGTGCGATGAAGCGTCAGCCGTCGGATGTATGAGCGATAAAGATCGAAAGTGTAGAGGTACATTGAAATAAAGTGTGGGCCATATATGATTTGACATACAAGTAAGCCTTGACATATGTGCATCGGCGGAAATAGTAAGCTATAAAGTGTTATGTTAACTTTATAACATAAATTTTGGGTTTAATGAAATTCCACAAGGACATGCGAAGTATTGTGGCATGGTCCATAAAGGTTGTGATGTGATACGGCTAGAAATAAAGCAGAGATATGAATTTTACCCTAAAGTATGAACTATGATAAACATTTGGGTTTTAATTTATAAAATCCGAGTTTATAGATATACTGCCAAGGAATTATTTTAACCAAAGGTTTATGGTAAGGTTATTGAAAGGACTTCCACTGGGCTCAAGAAATAAAAGGTTTTTAAACCTTGATTTAAAAAGTGAGGAAATCTTCTTTTGAAGATTAAATAAGAAGCTTCCGCATATGGAGAAGCCTCAGTTTTGAGGTTGATAAGATTTGTTTACATGAGATTGCATTAGGAATGCATTTGTTGGTTTTTGCTGCTATGGAAGCATCATTTTTGGTATCAGAGCAGGAAATAGATCTTTGAAGGTTCAAGTTTGTTTTAATTAAATTGGAATTAGAATAAATGCATGTGTGATGGAGAAAAAAAAAGGGGATCAGATTTTGAAACTGATAGATTGCAGCACATAGAGATACACTGCAGATGAGAGGTGAAACAAGATCACATAGAGATCTTGAAGGTGAGTTGATAAGTGCTATTTTAACTCTGGTTTGAAGATTATGTTTACAGAATTCAGGTTGCAGGCAGTTGAAGAAAATATCAACAAAAGAAGATCACAAATTTAAGAGTAGTGATGAAGGAATCCAGTAAAGGATTCTAAGTGGAAGAAGAATGTGGCAGAACCTTGAGGAATTTCAACAAATATTGGATAAAAAGGACAATTGTGTTCTTAAAAGGTGCATATGAGTTGAAGCCTAGAAGGAGCAGAGAGGAATGCTCAAGAGGTTCCAAAATATAGAGAACCAGTGCTTGCCAAAAGACCAAATCCAAATAAAAGGATTGGTGAGGTAAGTTGTAACAAGGAGGATTTGTTATTGCAGAGGCTTTAGTACATCTCATGGTGAATGAGTGAGGAACTCATGAAGATAGAAATGGAGAAGAAGATGACTACTGATAGTCATAGAAGAGATAGCAGAGGTTTTGAGAGAGACCACAACAGAAGAAAGGAGAAAGAAGATGCCAAGGAAAATGGCATATGGAAGCAGTTGACTGATGAAGAATATGACAAAAAGTTAGCTGAGATAAGAGAACAATTTAATAAATTGAAAATGATGATAGAAGAAAACCGGAGATATGGTTGGATCATGAGGAAGAAAGTAAAGTTGCAGAGGCTACAACAGAAGAGACAACAATGAATGAATATGCAGTTAGCAGAAGAGCTGAGAAAGCTTGAGAAGATGATGATTGTACAATTGGGATGTGAAGAACTTAGAGAAGCTGAGTTGAAAATGGAAGTTTCCATTTGTGAAACAAAACAGAGTGAAGTTATGGGTAAAGATGAAGAATTGAGATCTGTGAAAGATCTTATGAATCATTGTGAAGATTTAAGACAGCAAGAAGTTTACCTTGCTAAAGAGGGAATTATAGATGATTTCCTGAGTTTTTGGACAAGTTCAGATCAGCCGGATGATGTAAAGCCTTGTATTTTTTAGTCTAATAGTTTTGATGTGATTACAGGTTTTGCAAAAGAGGATGAGCAATCTTTTGAAGCTGTCAAAAGTATGAAAGAATATCTTTCAGAAGATAAATACTCTGAAGAAGAAAGTAATGATGAGGAATGTCTCTTGAATGAGGAAAGTAGTGATGCATTTATATGTGAAGTTGTTACAGCACAGGAAGACTTTCTTGTGAAAGAAGGAGAAGAGATTCAATCTGAAGAACTGATATATGAAGCAATAGTTGAGACTGTTGAGCTTTGTGATTTGCAAACTAAAAATTTGTGTATAAATGCAGGAATTGTCAGTGATGATGAATTACTTAAGGAATGCCAAAAATAAATTTCATTACTAGAATATTTGTTGGAAAACTCAGAGTATGAAAGAGATATTGCAGAAGACAAGTTCACTACAGTAGACAAGAACAGGAAGACATCATGAGAGCAGATGGTGTGAAAGAGACACTTATTCACAGTCTTGAGATGCCTTTAGAGAATTCTTTAGGTATAATGAATCAACATACTAATGTGCTGATAGAAGAGGAAATTTTAGAGTAGCATATTGAAATGTTGCCAGAGGAAAGAGAGGCACTGAGGCCTTATGGGTTTTAATTTAATAATTGTTTTGTGAATGCAGGTTTTGTTGCAAATTCTAGAGAAAATTTGATACATTTGGGCAGTCAAGTAAAGGAGAAGGAAGAAAATTATGTGGAAGTCTTTAATCCATGGAATAAAGAAATTAATTTGCTGGAAATTATGCTGAAGAATCAGGATTCAATACAGGAAGAGAAAGCGCTTGAAGAAGTGCATAATGTGAAGGTGCAAGAATTAGAGGATATCAGCAACGAACTAAAGCAAAGAGATAAAGATAGCAGTAAAGAGCATACTATGTACCAGTCCAATGAATTGCTGAAGAAAAAAGACAAACAAATTGTCATAAGTGACTATCTGGAAGAAGTTAGTAATTGCAGAAAACAAGAGGGTAAGGATGCCAGGGAGGCAGTAAGAATAAAAGTTCAGCAATTAAGGAGTGAAGGTAATTAGCAGACAGAAGATTTATTGGACAGAGAAATTGAACTTATAATAAGGATAATGATGAAAGTGTCTCAAAAGAAGACATCAGCAAGAAAGAAAATAAGCAGCAGCAGCAAAACGAAGACAGTAACAGACTGTGAAAGTATAGCCACTAGAGCAAAGCAACATAAAGTGTGGAGACCTGGAGAAAAGCAACAAACAACAACATAAATATATGATAAATTACAGAACAAGGTATGGGATCCAGGAAGACAAAGATTAAAACATTGTTACCGATGAAATAGGTAACCTGACCTCAAAACGGGAACTCTAGCCCCAAAAGACTCAAAAAACATGAAAAAACACCTCAAAAACAAAAAAAGTGTATTCCAAAATGCACTTCGTTTTTTTTTAAGGTCAAATTTCAACATTTTATAAAATTATGCTAAAAACAAAATTGTTTCTTGAAAAAAGGATTGAAAAAACACCCTCAAAACAAAACCAGTTAATGCTGGAGTTTAAAAAAAAAAAAAAAATTCGTCATATTTTTTATATTTTCAAAAATAGAAATAACATTTTTTAATTTTTAAAATTCAAACATTAAAAAAAACCTAAAATTTAAGAAAAAAATAAATTTAAAAAATAAAAACATTTTAAAGCTTAAAATTTAAAAATATATAGGAATAAAAAAATAAAATTTTTAATTCAAACATTCAAAAAAACCTAAAATTTAAGAAAAAAAATTAAAGATTAAAATTTCAAAATATATAAAATTTAAGAAAAATAAAATCAATAAAAAATAAAAATTAAAGATTAAAATCTCAAAATATATAGAAATAAAAAAATAAAAACAAAAACAAAATAAAAATATTAAATTTAAAAAAAAAAACAAGTTAAAAAAAAGAAAGAAATTATAAAAAATAAAATACAGAAATTAAATTTAAAAAAGAAAAAGAAAATGTTTATTAAATTTAAAAAAATTTAAAAAAAAAAATTTAAAAAAATAAATTTAAAGAAATATATTAAATTTTAATAAATTTAAAACAAAAAAATTAAATAAATAAAAATAAATTAAATTAAAAGTAAAAAAATTAAAAATTAATTAAAAATGAAAAATGAAAAATAAAATACAATAAAAATATTAAATTTAAAAAAATATATATTAAAAAAACAAATAAATTTTAAAAAATAAATTAAATTTAAATTATAAAAAATAATATATATATATTAGATTTTATTAAATTTAAAAAAAAATGTTAATATTAAAATATAAAATTAAATTTAAAAACAAAAATATAAAATTTTAATAAATAAATGAATAAACAAATAAATTTAAATATAAAGAAAAAAAACACATTGTTAAAATAAAAAGTTAAAAAACTTTAAAAATCAATTAAAAATGAAAAATTGAAAAAAATATATTAAATAAAAAATAAAATAAAAAACAAATTAATTTGAAAATATTAAATTTAATTTTTAAAAAAATCTAATTTTAAATACACTATTTTAATTGAAATAAAAAAAATATAAAAATTTTATGTAATTAAAAAAATAATAATAAAAAATAAAAAAATTAAAAAAAAAATATTAAATTCAAATAAATTTAAAAAAAAATACAAAATTTATTAAATTTTAAAAAATTAAATGAAAAAACTAAACATAAAATTTAATAACAAAAAAAAATATGAAAAAATAAAAAAATAAAAAAATCAATTAAATAAAAAATGTTAAAATTTAGTAAAAAAAATTAAAACAAAAAAAAATTAAAACTAATTAATTTCAAATAGAAAAAATAAATTTAAAAAAAAAAAAAATTGAAAATCTACATTCATATATATATATATATATATATCTATATCTATATCTATATCTATATCTATATCTATATCTATATCTATATCTATATCTATATCTATATCTATATCTATATCTATATCTATATCTATATCTATATCTATATCTATATCTATATATATATATATATATATATATATATATATATATTAAAAATTTAAAAAAAATAAAAAAAAAAAGAATTATTTGATCGTGGTGACGCTGCCAATCGACCTCCCACCCAAGTGGCGGGGGAGGCCGATTCCTGAGGCGGGAGAGTGATTCCGGGAATCGCCCGCCTGCCACGGGAGGCCGATTCTGGCAATCACCCTCCCGCCGTGGGAAGCCGATTCCCGAAATCGCTCTCCGCCGCCACCTGGGTGGGAGGCCGATTGGCGGCGCCACCATGATTTTAAAAAAAAAAAATTATTTTTATTTTTAATAATTCTTTTTTTTTTAATTTGAATTTTTTTTTAATTTTTAATATTTTTTAATTCATAACATATTTTTTAATTTTGTTTTTAATTTTTATTTTATTTTTTTAATTAGATTTTTTTCTTTCTTTTTTTTAAGTTTTTTTTTTTTTTTTTTCATATTTTAGATTAATTATTTTTTAAAATTTAAAATTTATTTATTAAAATTATGAAATTTTAATTTAATTTAATTTCTTTTTAATCTTTTAGTTTATTTAGTTTTTCATTTTTAAAATTTATAAATTGTTTCATTTTAAAAAAAACATTAAATTTATGGATATTTGTTTTTTAATTATTTGCACGTGGGTTTTTTCATTTTTTTTGTTTTTTAATGATAGTTTTTTCTTTTTTTAATTTTCTTTTTCAATTTTAAATTTTGTTTTTTATTTTAATTTGTTTTTTTGTTAATTTTAAAATTTGTATTTTTTTCTTTTTATTATTATTTTTTCAATTTAAATTTTTAAATTTAATTTTTTTCTTTTTTTGTATTTAATTTTTTTTTTATCTAAATTTTGATTTTGTTATTTTAATTATTTTTAAATTTTCTATTTTAATTTTTTTTTTTAATTATATGGTTTTTTTTAATAACTTAGAAAAAAATGTTTTTGATGTTTTTTTTTTAATTTTTTTGGTTAATTTTTTCTTTTTTTCTTTAAATTGTGGGTTTTTTTTTCAAATATGGTCATTTCTTTTGATATAATTTTCAAATATTTTTGTTTTTCTTTTTGTTTTTTTTTTTAATTTATTTTTGTTTAAATTTTTTATTTTTACGAGTTAATTTGTTTTTTTTTACATTTTTATTGGTTTATATATATATATATATATATATATATATAAAGTTTTGTGTTTTATTACCAACATGAAAATCACCACTCTAAAAAAAAAAGGTTGATGCTGCATCGATACGTTTCAAAATTAGCATGAAAATCACCGCTCTAAAAAAAAAAAGTTGATGCTGCATCAATACGTTTCAAAATTAGCATGAAAATCACTAACATTTTAAAACAAATATTCTTACTTCATAAATAAAAATATTAGAGTGTCAAAAATGTGCACAAAAAAAAGGGAGTGATTCTGCATCACCACTTTTCAAAATCGGGTGCTTTTTATGCTACCAAAAAAAATTAGGTAACAATGCAATTACCTATTTCATCGGTAACAGTGTTTTAAAAGCACATGATCAGGAGATCATGAGTATTTTTAACCTTGGGAATCTGATGCAGGAGCATTAGGCTCAGAAAATCCTTTGTATTTTAGTAGACATAGGGGTCTTGTGTTTTCAAAAGAAGATTGGTCCATTAATGTAATTATTAATGTTTTGAGTGATTTAAAATAAGAATTAATTAAATATTGAAAGGAATTTTGTAAATGTTCCTGAATGATTGGAGAACATGAGAGAATTGGGATAGTTGAGATTTCATAGGGATTGAGAGATTTAGAAATTAATTGTAAATATTAAGTTAGAATTATTTTCATGATTTTATGGGATGAGAGAGGATCCCGAGGGATTAGTTGAGGCAAATGAGAAATTAGAAGATATTCACGGTTTGTTGAGGTAATGGAGGATCTAAATCTACATTGGTTCATAATCTTTTGTATAAATTATAAAGCGTTAGGGCAAAAGAGGTAGACAGTAGAGAGTAGGAAAAAGGATTGAGTAGGTTTTAGGCAAATAGGGGTTTGTTGTAAAGCCTATAGGCAGTAGGAACGAAATGGCCACTGATTTGAATATCAGGCCAAGAAAGAAATCTTTGTAAATATCTAATTATAAATACAGAGAACTCACATTTGAGTTTATTTTGAGTATATGGTGTGATTGAATTATAAATAAATCAAATTAATTGCATAATATGGGTATGTAGATGAGCTCAAGAATAATTTGATGGAGAACCACACACAGAGAGGTGATTAGCAGTGGTCAGATTGGATTTGAGCCTGATTAAAATACCCTAAATTATAATTAAGAGGAATTTGCTTAGCAACACTAACAAAACAGAGGAATTTGGATGACAAATATATAAAGTAGAAATCTGATATCAGATCAACTAAGAAGAGATTGAAATCGGAAATACTATGGTGTATCCGAGCTATAGTTCACGAGACTGAGTGTTAAATGTTTTAAAGAGTACAAATACTCATTTTATTGTTTGGGTTCTGTGTGGATATGCATATATCGAATATTTGTAATCGATCACTGAATGGATCGATGCACATGAAATTATTAATGCGAACCTCCAATTGTGTAGAGATTGTGTAAATGAATTGTGGCAGGCTTGAGAAGAGTCAAAGGGAAAATAAACTTACCAAGAGTTCAAAGCAGAACCATGATCAAATGGAAGACGAAACAGTGAAGGTGGTTTTCAAAACTAGCAATGGTTTTCGCGTGGGTGCAACCTGGTAAGTGGTAATTGCTTGATTGAGTGCGATACCTCTTAGCGTGTCACACGTAGCATTGATGGTAATTCAATACCGCCCATTTCGCATGAAATAAAATCATTAAATATCGGGTTGATTTGTTATGTGATAGTCATTGGATTGTTGAGTTGGAGCGCGATGAAGCATCAGCCGTCAGATGTATGAGCGATACAAATCAACAGTGTAGAGGTACATTGAAATAAAGTGTGGGCCATATATGATTTGGCATACAAGTAAGCCTCAACATATGTGCATCAATGGAAATGGTAAGCTATAAAGTGTTATGTTAACTTTATAACATAAAGTTTGGGTTTAATGAAATTCCGCAAGGACATGTGAAGTATTGTGGCACGGTCCATAAAGGTTGTGATGTGAAATGGCTAGAAATAAAGCAAAGATATGAATTTTAACCTAAAGTCCGAACTATGATAAACATTTGAGTTTTAATTTATAAAGTCTCGGTTTATAGATATACTACCAAGTAATTATTTTAACTAAAGGTTTATGGTAAGATTATTGAAAGGACTTCCACTTGGCTCAAGAAATAAAAGGGTTTTAAACCTTGATTTAAAAAGTGAGGAAATCTTCTTTTGAAGATTAAATAAGAAGCTTCCGCATATGGAGAAGCCTCAATTTTGAGGTTGATAAGATTTGTTTACATGAGATTGTATTAGGAATGAATTTGTGGGTTTTTGTTGCTGTGGCAGCATCACCTTCTATTGAAGCCTCAAAAATCACTGCTTCAAACATCGGGGGATAACCACCCGGTCAGGACCTTAGGACAGCTCCTTTTCCGTTTGGTGTGGTGGCTCCGATTGGATTTATAGAACCAGTTTCCTAGTAATTTAAATGGGTTGGTAATGGAATGATTGGATGGGGGAAAATGGGACTAAATGACTGAAATAAAACTATCTAATCTAATTTAAATAATGATGAAATAAATCTAAAACTAACCCGAGAATCAAATGTGAATACAACTTTAAATTTTTTCAATTAACCAATAACCATAAAAATGTATTATAGCTTAATTGAAATATGTAGTAACAAATAAAGATAACTCTGTTTAAGAAATTAAACAGAGTTATAATAACATATTGCATTCATCATAATATATCGCTTACATATACTATAAAAGATAAATATTTCTAACACACTCAGAAATGATATGTATAAAGAAATATTGTGAAACAAGTACACATAAACAATAGAAATTTAAAAGAGAATATCACATAACAAAAGAAACTAACAATGAATAGATAGAAATACCATATCCATCTCGATATTTTCCAATGTAATCCGATATCCAAATCCAAAAACTTCAATGTAAAATCAACTCCAAGATACAAAAATGCAATTCTTAAAGATAATTTCGCAGAGAATCACCAGATGTGATCCTTTATAAAAATATAGGAGTCAATGGAGTACAGAAATGTAATCTCCAAGTCAAAATATTACAAATTCAGGGCCCCTTTCTAAATGCATGAAAGGGGTTTAAATAGGTACTTAACAAAAATAACTAAAACTATTCCTACAATCTATCTAAATTAAAAAATATATATCTAAAACAGAAATGTGATCTTGATGAAAACCGACTCATTGATCATCTGTTGCGGTTGATGTGCGAAGATGGAAGATTTTGAGCATCTCCTTTACTTCTTTAGGATGACTAAGCTTTGAGTGCAACCACCCTGTATATGTGGCATCGGAGAATTCGGGAATGATGCATTCAATGGCATTTGAGAGGAATTTTATTGATGTTTGTTGACTATGTGGCTTGATGAGATAAGTCCACATTATATCCCATGATATTCCTTGTAATTGGCCAATTTGCTAATTTTTGTTAATTATCTCTTGTTTCCATCTGTGATCAGTTTCTTTTACTCTAGGTAATTGGCCAGGACTACAATCTGCAATTAAATTTATTGCATATAAGTTATCATTCACTAACTGTGTTACTTTGTTCATTATTCCTTTAGCTCTGGATGTGGCCCTTTCTTCTTTGATCAAGCGATGTTCCCATTCTGAAAAAATAATTTCTTTATGTCTCTCCATAATCTTGGGAAGATCTGCTTTTCTCCCTCATTCTGAGTCTTGCCATAAAAGAAATTCGGAGATCTTTTCATCAGCTTCATCAGATTCAATTTTAAGAGTGACTCCTTCATCCATCAAGGAAGATGTTAACTCACATAAAGATTTTGTTTCTGCAATCTTTAGACAAAATTCATTTAATTGTTGAGACAATAATTTGTTTGTCTCCAAGGCTTCATTTTTTAATTGATCCAAACTGGGATAACTCTTGAACTTGTCTAATTTAGATTGAAACATATTTTCTTGTTTACTCTTTGAAGTCTACTCATTTTGTAGAAGAGCTTGTAATTTTGCTATTTCTTGATTTAGCTGCTATTGCTTTTCTAGGGTCTGTTGATCAATATTCTCTTTTTCAACAGCCAGCTGCTCTTCTAATTGTTTATATTTTAGCTCTTCATCATGTAATCGTTGTTCTAACTGAATGATATTTTGTTGTTTTTCTGCAACCTGTTCCTCAAACATGGCTATTTGCACATCATTTTTCTTTATCAACTATGTAACTTCAGAGGCTTTATCTATAGTAGCAGCACTATAGGCACCTGCATACTGAGATAATTTGGTGAGATCCTAAGATGGATTCACCTCAGCATTCTTATAAACAATATTCATGAATTCCCCCTGTGATGCCAAAAGTGCATCTTGATCAGTTCTCCTCCTTTTCTTCTGTTTTATCACCACAACCCTATGTTTGGGACTATAAAATATATCTAAAGGAGGGATTTCTTCTATCTTTAATATGATCTCACCTGTAGGGTTTTCAGGGATGATTTCTACATCCTGGTCCTTTGGATCATCAACTTGGGGAGTGTTTTTTTGTCCTATTTGCTAGGAAAATTGTTCATATTGGCTCAGCAAATGAAGAGAAACAATAAGTTTAGTAGCTTCTTGTTCTCCAAGTTGAGAATTTTCACTATTTTTTATATCACTTTTAGGTGCCTGTTCAGTATTTTTACTGTCTATGCCTCCTTTTTCAATATGCACATTGGCATCAATACCTGTGCTTTCTTTTCTTGCTTGGGCCTAAGACTGTTGTACATCAATTTTAGCAGCGGTTTCTATCTTTCTAGTGTCAGCTTTGCTGCTATCATATTTCATCTCCAAAACAGGATTAGTTCCTATTACTTCTTTGCCAGATGTACTTCCTGTATCTTTCTATTGTGGTTCACATCCCTATGTAGAAATCCTCAACTGATCCAGAGGAACTCTGAGTAACCTCTGACTTCTAAATAATAAAAATTTATTTATTTCTTCGGCCTAAAGTTTGGACTTGGCCAAAGCAAAAACCTGGGAAATTTTATCTACAGAAACAAATAAATCATCAAAGACATCTGGTTCATGTTCAAACCGAGCAATTGAAACAGAGGTAGTAAAATCATATTCCACCTTCCTGGGATCATATTGCCTTCCAGGAATTGTTGAAAGTTTAATATCGATTAACTTAACAACTTCTTTTTCAGCATGGACAAAATTGCTGAGAGTATAGTCACCACATTTGAAAGGAAAAGTAAGCCACATAAGCTTTTTGTTGTTCTTTAAAGTTCTAGATATACCTTCTACTGTCAGCTAATAAGAAATTTCCTGTACTAATAGTTTGTCTGGGACATACAAAGGAAGGATGTGTGGCTCTACAATACTTCCAAAAATTCTGACATATGTGAACTTTTCCTCTCCGAACCAATCTCCAATAGAGGACAAATAAACCCTAGCTTTGTCGGAAAGTCTAGGAGGGAATCGGCCAAAAATGATTTGGTAAATCGGAATAAGAAAACCATGACAGACTCTATAAACATGACTTCTGAAATGACCCCTCTATAAGAACTTGTGATATATATGAATTGGGACACGTTCTTTAGTAGTCCATTTCCATCCTAATAGGGGGGATTCCGAATTGAAACAGAGGGAATATAGGATTTAAGCACAAAAGTAAAAAGGAGTGGAATTTCCTGAATTTTTGTCTTTCCTGTACTCCATAACTCTATTGTCTATCTTATCAGACAAAATGACAGCCCAATCCATTATCGCAGAATTAATAGCAGCATGTATCAATGGAACCATTTGAATGGAAAACCTAGCCGAGTTATCATTACCAAACAGTCTACACATCATAGCCGCGGCATAACAATATGGAGGCAAGAGAGACTCCATGGAGTACATACCTGATTCCTCATGCCTGTGCTTTTCAGGAGCCCTTCTCCATTCTCTAATTGGTTCTGACTGATTTTCATTGTTTACAGCAAATTCTTTGATAAACTCCTTGTTATAAATCTTCTGTGGGTCAGGAAGGTGGTACATTGCTTTGATATCTTCTGGTCTGAACGACCCGAAGATTGTTCCAGATGCAGAAATAAAAGTTCTGTCTTTGATAGACACATTATCAATCACCCATATAATAACATCATAATACGGGAAAATGTTTGCCCGAGCTACAACTTGGTGAAGAAATGAGTTTGCTAATGAACCAAGAGGACTTTCAGAATCTGAGTCTGAATCAGCTTCGTCAATAACTGTGGCTTTAGCTTCAACAACTCTAGGGTTTTCCTTTTCTAATAGATTGTAAACATTTTCCCATGTCATTTTTCCAAGTCCCTGGCAGGAGGTGTCTGTAACCATCTTAAGTTTCTCTGGTTTCTCTTTAGGCGGCATAATAATCACAGGGGATTTTGCAGCAACGGTAGCTTTCGATTTCCTAAATCTCTTCGACATTTCAGTGTCAGGAAGTATTTCTCTTTCTCTGTGAACAGAAAAATTGGATGTTCTATTGCTTTGTGACAAAGATAAGCTTTCATCCAAGGTGAAGACGTAATAATGAAAAAAAACTATACAAAAGTTTTATTCACTGATTTGTATTTATTATATCTGTGGTTTAAAACATAAATTCCCTCTAGGGATTCGCACTCATGCATTCAATAACAAAACAAATCATTTTTATTCATTTGATTCATGAGTTAATGTTATCATACAATTGGATATTTGGTATATTTCGAAATAAGTATAGATATATTTCCTTTTAAAACTTTGAAACACGATAAATAATATTAAATGGATATTTAAATTATAATCGCATCGTAATTCGTTTAAAAAGGAAAATGAAACAAGACTTATACCAAATCCCGATTGTGAAGATCTTATCGGAGATTTTTAAAATGAAATGAACCGTTTAACATTTTCTCCGAAAACGCGATTGCGATGAGATAAGATCTGTCGCATCAGAGTTTTAAAACAAAAGAATGCAATGTTTTAATTCTTCCGAAATGCGATTGTGATGAATCGCATCGCATCGGAAATATATACAAGAAACACAACACTTTAAATTTATCCTAAATGCGATTGCGATTGAGCGCGATCGTATCGGAACTTTACAAAGAAAAACCAAACTTTAAAGAATTCTCTGAGTGTCCAATTGAGATTACTGTTCATTTCAATCATTGTTAAATATAAAGACTTTATAATGTTTTTGATATGATTAAAAGGCTTTATGACTCATCGAATCAGAAAGTTATTTTTAAAGGTTGTACAAAAAATGTGATATGTATCTTTTTATCAATGAATATTTTATTTCTATTTAAGAAGAAAGATGAAAAAATGGGACTTATTTCTAAATGGGATTTATTCTAAAATTTAAAAATGGGGAGGGTTGTTGTATAGTACAACAATTGGTGATTCACTGGAAGAAACAATTATCTTTGAAAAAATTAAATGAACACTATATTTTTAGTAAGTAAAAATTCCTAAAGATAATAAAAACTTATCTTAGGATAATTCAAATAAAATCTAACTGTGAAAAAGAATAAAAATCACTTACAATTTCTTTCTAATTCCTCAAAGATAAAAACATTTTTGGTTTATCTCAAGCTTTGATTAGTTGATAATAATAAAGTAAGTGAATTTCTTCAAGTTTAGCTTTTGTAATATACTTTATTGTCATAGGCATTGCCTCTGCTACTAGCAAACGTTCATAGTCTTGACAGGGTTACCTTTTAACCATTAACTATCCATTATCCCATCCAACTAAGATTATGACTCTTTAAAAATAGATTCATAAGACATATTATCTTATGTTTTTTGTCTTTTATTTATTTTTTTAATTTAAGAGCCATTGTTCTGGTTTGGTAGCCAATTAGTAACAATGTCATTCACTAGTTGTAATTAAATTGAACAAGATGGCTCGTGATGAGACCCCTTGTCTTACTTTTATAAGCCATTACCCGGTTTTGGTATGTAGTATTGGTAATGTCAGTTTTATTACTTCTTATGATCATGGTAAGTAGGCTCGTGATGAGACCTCTTATCTCCTAAATTTTGTCATATAATTTCTTAGAATTACATTCTAAAAAATCACAATCGAAATGGATGGGGTGAAATAGTTGTATCCTTAATAATAAATGGATGACAATTTTCAGAGTTTTTTGTTTGCCAAAGCTTGAAAAAGTTTTTACCTTTTAGAGATAACCTTTATCTGCTTAATAAACTGATAATGATTGACATTTTCTTTAAGGTTTCAAAATATCATGCAAATATTTTGAACAATTTTTCAAAGTTTAACATTTTATTTTAAACTATCCAAAATTGTAATCATTTCCTTGAAAATTCTTATTTACATAAAATAAGTATTTATAACATTCTTTCCAAGACAATTTTCTAATAGTAAAAATTCAATTAAAGACTATTAACAACCTTTATTTACAAAAATAAATAAAAATTGCAGAAATGAATATGTACAAGTAAGAAGGGGTTACCTCCTTATGAAAAGAATTTCTTTAAGACAAGCCCATTTACAGGAAGAGATTCTCTCTTTCCTGATAAATCTTGAAGTATGAATGTATATGAGCGTATCTTTTCAGCAATCTGAAATGGTCCAAACCACATTTTCTGAAATTTGGTATGCTTACCTTTTTCTTCATGTGCTTTATCCCATTTCAGAACAAGATCACCAATTGACAAATTTTTTGAGCCGGAGGAATTTGAAGCAAAAGAATATTTTACAAGCTATTGATGTTTTTCATGAATATATTTCACTTTTTCTCTATCTTCTTCTAATTTAAGGATTTGATCAAACCTCAACTGACTGGATGAGGAATGATTTTCTTCAATGAATTTCACTAGGGCTAATCATGAAAGAGCTAGATTTGATGGTATCATAGCTTCTTTACCATAAACTAAATTGAAAGGTGAAGTTATAATAGAAGATTTAAGAGTAATACGATTAGCCCATAATACAAAGATTAAAAACTTGTGCCAATTCTTTTGATTTTGATCAATAGTCCTTTTAATGATTTTGATGAGATTTTTGTTAGTGGATTCAGCTAAACCATTACCTTGTGGATAATAATTTGCTGAATATTTCAATTTAAAACCTCTTTTAATTACAAATTCCATTATACTATTACCAGAAAAATAAGATGCATTATCAAAGACCAGAGCGTTAGGTACACCAAACCTGGTAATGATTAATTGATCGATGAAATCAATAATTGCATCAGAGTTGGCTACCTTTAAAGGAATTTCTTCTACCCAGTTTGTGAAATAATCTGTTGTTGTGAGAATATACTTGTGCTGTTTGGAAGAATGAGGAACTATCTCAAATGGTTGTTCAATGTTTAGTAGCTGCAAAGGAAAAACTGGCTTCCTCTGTCTTCCACTAGCAGTTTGGCAAATTTTGCATTTTCTCACATAATCATGTGTATCTTTAAAAAGGGTAGGCCAATAATACCCAGCATGGATAATTTTGTGGGTTGTGGTATCACCTCCAAAATGACCTCCTGCTGGTCCATCATATAATTCCTGCAATACCTTTTTTGCTTCAGTATTTTCAAGACATCTTAATAGGATTGAATCATAATTCTTTCTCAATAACACATTATCAATGATTTCATATCTAGTAGCCTTCAATCTTAAAGCACGCTTATTCTTATAGCTGAGATTAGAAGGATCATACCCATTTTTCAACTAAAATATCATATTAGCATACTGAGATTCAGAATCTGTAACACTTATCTGACTTACTTGAACAACATTCTCTGGATCTTGATTTTCTGGTATATTATGAGCTCCTGCTAATAATCTGCAAAAACCTTGTCCTCTAACAATCTTTGCTGGTTTAATATCAATATCATATTATTGCAAAGCTGTCACCCAATTAGCCATTTTTTCCCCTACTTCTCTTTGAATTAGTAATTGTCTTACTACAGAGAAAGGAACAATAACCTTTGTGTGTGTTTTTAAGAGAAAAGGCCTAAAATTTTTTATTGACTTAAATACAGCAAAAGCTTGTTTTTCGACATCAGAATAATTTAGCTCAGCTCCTTGTAGATTTGAGCTGAAGAAAGAAATCGGTGCTTCGATTTTTTGATCATTGAGTTGTGTTAAAACAACAGCATAAGATGTTTCGGTTGCCAAAGTATACAAAATAAAATCTTTGGAAAAATTGGGAGTATTCAATGCAGGTGCATCAATGAATGCCTTCTTGATTGCATCAAAGGATTATTTTTCTTTATATCCCCATTTGAATACCGAATTTTTCCTAATCATATTCTGCATAGGCAAAAAAATTTGAGAAAAATCTGGAATGAATCTTTTTACAAAATTAATCTGACCTAAAAATGATTGCATGGATTTTTTATTGTGAGGTAAAGAAATATCAGAAATTTCTTTAACTCTGTCAAGATCGATATATATATACCATATTTTGACACAACAAACCTTAAGAGTTTTCCTTGATTAAGAGAAAATAAGGATTTATTTGGGTTAAAGGAAATACCAAATCTTCTACATCTTTCAAATATTTGTTTAAGATCGTGTAGATGATTGGATCTCTTATTTGAATAAATTGTTATGTCATTAAGATAAATAACAACTGATCTATTAATTAGACTCTTAAATGCTATGTCCATAGCTCTCTGGAAAGTAGCTCCTACATTTACTAAACCAAAAGGCATTTTATGATAATCATAGGTTCCCTATTTGGTTCTGAAAGTGGTTTTCAACCTATCATCTGGATGTACTAGAATTTGATTATACCCCGAAAATCGATCAAGGAAGGACATGAGTTCAGAACCAGCTACCTTTTGGAGAATTTTCTCCATGGTTGGCAATGGGCAATTGTCTTTTTGATATGCCTTGTTTAAATTCTTGAAATCAATACAGATTCTAATATCGCCATTTTTCTTCCTGGCAGGTACCATGTTGGAAACCGAATTGGAATGCCTTACAAGAAAAATGATTTTTTCTTTCAAAAGTTTATTGAGTTATGTTCTGATTTGATCCTCAAGATTTGGATGAATCTTTCTTAACTTCTGTTGAACAGGCTTAACATCAAATAGCATTGGAATTGTGTGTTGAATTACAGAAGTATCATAAGTATTTAAATCCTCATAACTCCAAGTGAAGACATTTTTATATTAACTCAAAAGTTTAATAAAAGTAGATCTTTCTTCTGGAGTTAAATTGAGAACTAAATTAACATTGTGAGGTTTAGAATCAGAGCCAATATTGACTAATTCAAACTTCAAAGTTGAACTTTGAAGTTTAGCATTAGTAAATTTCTTGAATATGTATTTAATATCATAAAGATCCTCAAGTTTAACAACAGATTTAGGAATCGGATTTTCATTATTTCTTAAAGTAATTTGCCGATCATGATCATCTTCATCAATAATTTGTTCATCATATGATTTCTCAGAAGTTAATAAATTCAAAATATCTTGATCATGGTAGAATACTCTCCAGTTAGTAATATTGTCTAGGACAGATGGGCAAAAAATCAACTCTATTGAAAATCTATCAGGACTGCAATCTTCAGCAGGAAGGAGTTTGGACGCAACATCAGCTAACAAGTCAGCTGATGTGTTTTGATTTCTGGGAATAGAAGAGATATTAAATGCTAGAAATTGAGTGGTAAGGTCCTGTACTAGGGTTTGATAATTTTTGAGATGTCCTGAAAGACAATGGATGGTATTCCTTACTTGTCTTATGACAATTTCAGAATCTCCATATACTTTCAAGTATTTTACATTTAACCCTATGGCCTTATAAAGCCCTTGAATCAAGGCTTCATATTCAACAGTATTATTAGTGCACTCAAATTCGAATATACATGATAACATGGTTTTCTGTCCTTCTGGATCAATTAGGATGCATCCTGCTGCTACTCCATCACTAGATTTTGATCCATCAAAATATAATGACAAAAATAAAGTTCTATCTATAGGTTTATCTACAAATGAATAAAAAATATTAACAATTCTAGAAGAATCAGATTGCGAAAACATTTCAATTTGAGAAACAAAAGTATTTACAGAGAATGGTGATTGTGGTGCAGTAAAATTTCCAAGAAGAGACTCGGTAGAATAACCTCCAAGAATATTATTGTTGAAAGCTACAGGTTCGTTAGGTTGTTCAAATTCAGTTACAGTGTGTGTCATATGTTTTTCTTGCTCGATTTTGATTTCGTTGGGTTTCCCTTTGTAGGGAAGCCACATATGTGAAAAATCGGTTGAGATATAACCATTAAGTTTCACAGACCAGTCTCTGCTTAAGACCAACCCATAGAATTCTCGAATATCTGCAATTAGAATATCAATTCTTTGGACAATCCTAGGATCAGAAGCTAGTCTAATAGTAACTGAATTTATTTCTCCAACAACTTGAACTTTAGAGCGATCCAATTGTACAATATGAACAACAGATTTCTATGGTTCAATATTCAATTTAGCATAGAATGAAGAAGGAATTATATTAGAGGATGCTCCAGAATCAATTAAAAAATTATTCAAATTCTTATTGTATATTTCATAAGTCAATATAAATGGAGGTGTCTGAGAATTTGATCGTTCTCCAATAAGAACAGTATCAGTTGCATCTACTTTGTCTAGTGGCTTACCAGTCCCTTTAGCTGCTTTAGCTACTACACCACTTGGTAGAGGAGCAATAGGTGTAGCATTTAACTCTTTTAATAGCAGCTTTTGTTGATGTTTAATTTTGTTGAGTTCATGTAATGAGATGTTCGCTCTAGTATTTTTCATATCCTCAACGATATTATAATCCATCGTATCTGATACCACCAGAGTTTTGGATGATGATGTGGGAGGATTGGGAGATGATGGTTGATTCTGAGTGGGTAAGGGAGAAGCTCTTTTTACAGGGATTTTGTCTTTAGTGCTCGTAGTTGTAGTTTTCTTCTTCGAAACAGTTTGAACAGGTTCTAATGTAGATTTTCTCCTTGTACTCATAGGCATAGCTTCTTGTTCCATTTCACTATCCAAATTAGGGAGAATGAAATCCCACATTCCATTTAGTTCAGCGACTTCTTCCCTTTCATATTCTTCATCTGACATTAGGGGAGTTTCTTCTTCCTCTTCATCTTTTGATTCTGCATTGGAGATTGCATTGGGAGGTTTTGATTTAGCTTGATTTCTCTTGAAATTTCTAAATGGTTTATTTTTAGAAGTCTCTGCTACTTGCTTTTTGATCTCAACCATCTCATTAGACATGGTTTTAAGGACTTTCTGTAAACCTTCCATGTCATATGGATATCTTGGTGTTTTTTTCTTGGAATCATCTTTAAAATTGACTTTCTTTGATTTCCTTTCCTTAATAGCATTTTTCTTATCTAGAGCAATCATTTGGTTTTCAACTGAAATAGCTTATTTCATATTCTCAGCTAAAGTCGGTTTTGTAGCTCTATCTACAAAAATTGATATGTTTGAGGGAAAAGCATTAATGTACCATTAACTTCTAACTTGTTCACTAGGCTTATATGTTGCAAGGATCTTATACAAGAGTTTATTGAATCGAGACTTAAAATTTTTAATGGGTTCCTTGGGTTGAGTCTTTAAATTGGAGAGATCGTTAATTAGAGTAGCAATTGATCTATCATCTCCATATTTAGTTAAAAAATTCTCTTCAAACATATCCCAATTTGTGATAGAATCAGAAGGTAAGGAAAAGTGACAGGATCCTGCTATTCCTTGCAAAGTATAGGGAAATAATCGGACTCCAACATCTTCATGCACTACTTGATTTAAATTTAAAGCAAGCATAAAGTTATTGATATGTTCTTCCGTTTATATACCAGTATCTAGACTAAACTTTGGGACCCATTTTTCAGGATGATCAGGTAGATCATGCAAAGGTGCAGCCATATTCACAGCTCCTGGTCTAGTCCATGGTCTTTGTGTTGGTTGTGTCATTCTTGTGACGATGGTAGATGAACTAGAAGTGATAACTGGTATATGAGTAGTAACAGTTGCAGTACTGGAAGAGATAATTAATGTTTGAACAGATGTAGTTTGAGTAGATGAAGATTGAGAAGATGAAGATTGAGCAGATGTAGACTAAGCAGATGTAGATGAGACTACTATAATTTCCTGATTTGAAGCTTGGGAAAGAGATAATTGAATATGCGATGAAGAACTTGTACCACTTTTTTTTTCTGAAGAATTTTTTCTTGTTTTGACTCTACTAGGTATAGGAAATTCTTTTGGGGAAATTCCAAGTTTTTCACTCTGTGACCTAGTAAGAGGTCTGGAAGAAACAAACTGCGAGGTGACACTACCTTCAGATAATTATGATTCTTCTAATGATAACGATAATCCTTGAATTTTATGAACTAAAGCTTCGATTTCAGGGGATTCAGAAGTTGGCCTGATTGATGTGAGACTTTGGTAGCGGGTGTTTGAATACTTTTCTCAATTTCTTCTCTTGTGATTTGAGATGTGGAAGAAATTGAAGGTGATGAGGGTGATCTTCTCTTAGAATGGCTTTCGGATTTAGATTTATCTTCCATTAATAGCTTATGGCTCTCCTTCTAGCACCAAAAATGTTGGAAACTCGAAAATTGCTGCTTCAAACATCGGGGGATAACCACCCGGTCGGGACCTTAGGATAGCTCCTTTTCTATTTGGTGTGGTGGCTCCAACTGGATTTATAGGACCAGTTTCCTAGTAATTTAAATGGGTTGGTAATGGAATGATTGGATGGGGTAAAATGGGACTAAATGACTGAAATAAAAATATCTAATCTAATTTAAATATTGATGAAATAACTCTAAAACTAACCTGGGCATCAAATGTGAATACAACTTTAAATTGTTTCAATTAACCAATAAACATAAAATTGTATTACAGCTTAATTGAAATATGCAGTAACAAATAAAGATAAATCTGCTTAAGAAATTAAACAGAGTTATAATAACATATTTCATTCATCATAATATATCGCTTGCATATACTATAAAAGATAAATATTTCTAACACACTCAAAAATGATATGTATAAAGAAATATTGTGAAACAAGTACACATAAATGATAGCAATTTAAAAGAGAATATCACATAACAAAAGAAACTAATAATGAATAGATAGAAATACCATATCCATCTCGATATTTTCCAATGTAATCCGATATCCAAATCTAGGAACTTCAATGTAAAATCAACTCCAAGATACAGAAATGTAATTCTTAAATATAATTTCACAGAGAATCACCAGATGTGATCCTTTATAAAAATATAGGAGCCAATGGAGTACATAAATGTAATCTCCAAGTCAAAATATTACAAATTCAAGACCCCTTTATAAATGCATGAAAGGGGTTTAAATAGGTACTTAACAAAAATAACTAAAAATATTCCTACAATCTATCTAAATTAAAAAAATATATCTAAAAAAGAAATGCGATCTTGATAAAAACCGACTCATTAATCATCTATTGCGGTTGATGTGTGAAGATGGCAGATTTTGAGCATCTCCTTTACTTCTTCAGGATGAATAAGCTTTGATTGCAACCACCCTATATATGTGGCATCAGAGAATTCGGGAATGATGCAATCAATGGCATTTGAGAGGAATTTTATTGTTGTTTGTTGACTATGTGGCTTGATGAGATAAGTCCACACTATATCCCATGATATTCCTTGTAATTGGCCAATTTAGTGATTTTTGTTAATTATCTCTTTGTTCCATCTGTGATCAGTTTATTTTACTCTAAGTAATTGGCCGAGACTACAATATGCAATTAAATTGATTGCATATAATTTATCATTCACTAAATGTGTTACATTGTTCATTATTCCTTTAGCTTTGGATGTGGCACTTTCTGCTTTGATTAAGCGATGTTCCCATTCTGAAAAAAATAATTTATTTATGTCTCTCCATAATCTTGGGAAGATCTGCTTTTCTCCCTGATTCTGAGTCTTGCTATAAAAGAAATTCAGAGATCTTTTCATCAACTTCATCCAATTCAATTTTAAGAGTGAGTCCTTCATCTATCAAGAAAGATGTTAACTCACATAGATATTCTGTTTCTGTAATCTTTAGACAAATTCATTTAATTGTTGAGACAATAATTTGTTTGTCTCCAAGGCTTCATTTTTGTATTGATCCAGACTGGGATAACTCTTGAACTTTTCTAATTTAGATTGAAACATCTTTTCTTGTTCAATCTTTGAATTCTGCTCATTTTGTAGAAGAGCTTGTAATTTTTCTATTTCTTGATTTAGCTGTTGTTTCTTTTCTAGGGTCTGCTAATCAATCTTCTCTTTTTCAACAGCCAGCTGCTCTTCTAATTGTTTAGATTTGAGCTCTTCATCTTGTAATCATTGTTCTAACTAAATGATCTTTTGTTGTTTTTCTACAACCTGTTCCTCAAACATGGCTATTTGTACATCCTTTTGCTTTATCAACTGTGTAACTTCAGAGGCTTTATCTATAGTAGCACCACTATAGGCACCTTCATACTGATATAATTTGGTGAGATCCTCAAATGGATTCACCTCAACATTCTTATAAAAAATATTCATGAATTCCCCCTGTGATGCCAAAAGTGCATCTTGATCAATTAACCTCCTTTTCCTCTGTTTTCTCATCACAGCCCTATGTTTGGGACTATAAAATATATCTAAAGGAGGGATTTCTTCTATCTTTAACATGATATCACCTGTGCAGTTTTTAGGGATGATTTCTACATCCTAGTCCTTTGGATCATCAACTTGGGGAGTGTTTTGTTTCCTATTTTCTGGGCAAATTATTCATATTGGCTAAGAGAATGAGGAGAAACAATAAGTTTAGTAGATTCTTGTTATCCAAGTTGAGAATTTTCACTATTATTTATATCACTTTAGGTGCATGTTTAGTATTTTTACTGTCTCTGCCTCCTTTTTCAATATGCACATGGGCATCAGTACCTGTGCTTTCTTTTCTTGCTTGGGCCGAAGATTGTTGTACATCAATTTTAGCAGCGGTTTCTATCTTTCTAGTGTCAGCTTTGCTGCTATCATCTTTCTTCTCCAAAACATGATTAGTTCATGTTACTTCTTTGCCAGATGTACTTCCTGTATCTTTATGTTGTGGTTCACATCCCTGTGTAGTAATCCTCAACTGATCCAGAGGAACTCTGAGTATCCTCTGACTTCTAAATAATAAAAATTTATTTATTTCTTTGGCTTGAAGTTTGGACTTGGCCAAATAAAAAACTTGGGACATTTTATCTACAGAAACAAATAAATCATCAAAGACATCTGGTTCATCTTCGAACCGAGCAATTGAAATAAAGGTAGTAAAATCATATGCCACCTTCCTGGGATCATATTGCCTTCCAGGAATTTTTGAAAGTTTAAGATCGGTTAACTTAACAACTTATTTTTCAGCATGGACAAAATTGCTCAGAGTATAGTCACGACATTTGAAAGGAAAAGTAGGCCACATAAGCTTTTTGTTGTTCTTTAAAGTTCTAGACATACCTTCTACTGTCAGCTGATAAGAAATTTCCTGTGCTAACAGTTTGTCTGGGACATACAAAGGAAGGATGTGTGGCTCTACAGTACTTCCAAAAATTCTGACATATGTGAACTTTTCCTCTCCGAACCAATCTCCAATAGAGGACAAATCAACCCTAGCTTTGTCGGAAAGTCTAGGAGGGAATCGGCCAAAAATGATTTGGTAAATCGGAAAAGAAAACCATGACAAACTCTGTAAACATGACTTCTGAAATGCCCCTTCCATAAGAGCTTGTGATATATATGAATTGGGATAGGTTCTTTAGGAGTCCATTTCCATCCTAATAGGGGGAATTTCGAATTGAAACAGAGGGCATCTAGGTTGTAAGCACAAAAGTAAAAAGGAGTGGAATTTCTTGAAATTTTGTCTTTCTTTTACTCAAGAACTCTATTGGCTATCCTATCAGACAAAATGACAGCCCAATCCATTATCTCAGAATTAATAGCAGCATGTATCAATGGAACCATTTGAATGGAAAACCTAGCCGAGTTATCATTACCAAACAATCTACACATCATAGTCGCGGCATAACAATATGGAGGTAAGAGAGACTCCATGGAGTACATACCTGATGCCTCAGGCCTATGCTTTTTAGGAGCCCTTCTCCATTCTCTAATTGGTTCTGGCTGGTTTTCATTGTTTGCAGCAAATTCTTTGATAAACTCCTTGTGATAAATCTTCTGTGGGTTAGGAAGGTGGTACATTTCTTTGATATCTTCTGGTCTGAACGACCTGAAGATTGTTCCAGATGCAGAAACAAAATTTTTGTATTTGATATACACATTATCAATCACCCATCTAATAACATCATAATACGGGAAAATGTTTGCCCGAGCTGCAACTCGGCGTAGAAATGAGTTTGCTAATGAACCAAGAGGACTTTCAGAATCTGAGTCTGAATCGGATTCTTCAGAAACTGTGGCTTTAGCTTCAAAAAATATAGGGTTTTCCTTTTCTAATAGATTGTAAACCTTTTCCCATGTCATTTTTCCAAGTCCCTGGTAGGAGGTGTCTGTAACCAGCTTAAGTTTCGTTGGTTTCTCTTTAGGTGGCATAATAATCACAGGAGATTTTTGCAACAACGGTAACTTTCTATTTCCTGAATCTCTTCGACATTTCAGTGTCAGGGAGTATTTCTTTCTCTGCGAACAAAAAAATTGGATTTTCTATTTCTCTGTGACAAACAGAAGCTTTCATCCAAGGTGAAGATGTAATAATGAAAAAAATTTATACACAAGGTTTATTCACTTATTTGTATTTATTATATCCGTGGTTTAAAACTTAAATGCCCTCTAGGGAGTCACACTCATGCATTCAATAACAAAAGGAATCATTCTTATTCGTTTGATTTGCGAGTGAATGTTATTGTACAATTGGATATTTGGTATATTTCGAAATCAGTATAGATATATTTCCTTTTAAAAATTTGAAACACGATAAATAATGATAACTGGATATTTAAGTTATAATCGCATCGTAATTCATTTAAAAAGGAAAATGAAACAAGACTTATACCAAATCCCGATTGTGAAGATCGCATCAGAGATTTTTAAAATGAAATGAACTGTTTAACATTTTCTCCAAAAACGTGATTGCGATGAGATAAGATCCGTCACATCAGAGTTTAAAAAAAAAAGAATGCAATGTTTTAATTCTTCCGAAATGTGATTGCAATGAATCACATCACATTGGAAATATATACAAGAAACACAACACTTAATTTATCCGAAATGCGATTGCGATTGAGCGTGATCGCATCGGAACTTTACAAAGTAAAAACAAACTTTAAAGAATTCTCCAAGTTTTCGATTGCGATTACTGTTCATTTCAATCATTGTTAAATATAAATACTTTATAATGTTTTTGATATGATTAAAAGGCTTTATGACTCATCAGATCGAAAAGTTATTTTTAAAGTTTGTACAAAAAATGTGATATGTATCTTTTTATCAATGAATATTTTATTTCTATTTAGGAAGAAAGATGAAAAAAGGGGACCTATTTCTAAATGGGATTTATTCTAAAATTTAAAAATGGGGAGGGTTTTTGTACAGTACAACACCTTCTAATTTCTTAACAAATAAAATATAAACTATGCATGTGATTATGAATCCCATGTTCATTTGGAACTTGGTAACTATCGTGCACCATATATGGTAATATAATATGTTAAAGTGCTAAAGAAGTTGAAATAGTTAATTCATTAATTACAAAGTGTAGGTGTCATTTTTTTCCTATGTATCCTGGTGTGCACTACATGTATTAGCCAAACTTTGTGCGTACAATTTTAACATCTATTTAGTGGTTACATTTCATGATCATTGTTATTGATCATTTTATTTTGAAATCTTGAATTAATTAGTCACGAGAAGCACTCCCAATTAATTTTCTAGACCCTATATCCAGTGGGATTCAAGTATGTAGCTCATTATTCATAATTGCATCATATGTACTCACTATTTTTTACTTTTCGGCATGCAAATCAGTGTTTTAGAGACATATGTTTATGTTGTCACAACACATTTTGATGTAGTCGCAAATTTTAGGTTTGATAATTATAGGTAATTTATAAGCCATAAATGTCTTCAAAGTTTCACTACTAATTGAGTATTTAACTAATCATATTTAGTATCTTATATGTAACTATTTTTCCCTCCAACCACTTTTCATAACTTCCATAACCATTAGGTAGGGATGTACATTTTCGATGTTATTTTGCTTGTTTAGTAACATGGGAAAACAAGATAGTGTGATACAAGCATATTTGATTAACCATATTCATATACGTAAAAGATACCATGATAATTCAATATCATTCAATATGCTTGTTAAATCTCTATGCTCATCACAATTAAGGGATTACTCGTATGTCAACTAGTATCAATATGGATATCAGTGTTATCGTGTCATTATAAGAAATGAAGCTCCTCCTTATATATTCATTATTTCTAATCCATGTATTAGCTTATCGTAATAATTGTATGTATACGCCATGTTATCCCTGGAATTGGCTTAAGTTAAGCATACTACTCTTATCCAGATATTAAATATTATCATTGATTTGATGTATAGAAACAAGAGATCATTACTAACACATACTTGTAGGCTCGTATTCAATGATTATTATCCAATAGTGATTGATTATGGTTATAGAGGTACTTATATGTCTGACTGCCTTATTTTCATATATTCAAAGGGTATGTTACCAATGACAATATTTGCCAAGACTTTAAAAAGTTTTATAATTTATTGAAATTTCCAGAATTTACAATTTATAAATTTTCAAGGTTTAATTTTTTAAGGCCTAGTTCTTTAAAGGGTGCTAGCTTAATGGAAAATCACATGCTTTACAAGCAGGAGGTTGGTGGTTTGATTCCATCGTGCATTGATATTCATATGGAATGGTGATGATTAGTTTTTTGTGAGAGTAGCTCTTTTGACCGTCACCAATGAGCTTATGGTGACATATTTCGACCCACACCGAAATATGAAATGGCGACAGTCAACGAATGTCACCATATATATACATCAATAATGACGACCATGAAAGGTCCATCATAATAAATCATTGTTATTCATATGAAATGGTGGCAATCACTATTAGTCATTAATAACTCATTATAATCATTATTCGTGACGGACCTTGAGTGTCACCACAACACCTATACTTTTGGCAATGCCACCTTTGGCGACATTCAATTTTTTGGTGATGGAGGCTAAGGTCCATCACCATTAATAATATGAAATTATGATGATCACTATCCGTCGTTATAAAACATTATAGGTGACGGAACATGAATTTCACCACAACGCTTATAATTTTGGTGATGCCACCTTTTGTGACGTTCAATTTTTTGTTCATGGAGGCTAAGGTTCGTCACCATTACTCAAATGAAATTGTGACAATCACTATTTGCCATTATAAGAAATATTGGTTACGGAACTTGAATGTCACCAAAACACCTATATTTTTGGTGACGCCACCTTTGGTGACGTTCAATATTTTTGTGAGAGATGCTCTTTTGTCTGTCACCAATGAGCTTATGGTAAAAATTTTCAACCCACACCAATGTCCTTTTTTCTTGTAGTGAAATAACCAATTTCTTGCTTGCATAATTAGAGGCTGCCACAAATAATAAGAATAAGAAGTTGTAACTAGAGGTAAAATTGTGTTATGTGACCGTTAATTATCAAAATTCCAACCATATTAACTCTAAGATTTTATTTCACAGAGGAGGATAGGAAAGGAAAGAAGATGAGGGCATGAAATGATAAGGGGTAGGAGAATTGTTTTAGTTTTTTTTAAGTAATATAATTTGAGAAAGCTTGTATATATAAACTACTTTTTAATTGTAAAAAACATAAAATAATAAGAATTTGGATGGATCACACATTTACATGGTGCTATTCTGAAAATATCTAATGAATAGTTGTAGAAGTATCCAATCACTCAAGAATTTCCAAATTATCTTGTTAAAATTTATCATTTTTAAAATATTTATAAAATTTATTTAAAAAAACTCAAAATATTTAAATCATATATATATATATATATATATATATATATATATATATATATATATATATATATATATATATATATATATATATATATATATATATATATATTGGTGTTTTTGGATGTATGCCTGGAAGATGGTAATTTTTCCCATTTCGAGATGGTAATTTTCCCGCCTACCATGCCATGTATTTGTTTGGTTTGGGTTGGGTGTGGTCTTGGGGGAGTGGGGGCTAGCGTGATGGATTGGTTTGGGCTGATCTTGGTCAACTACATGGGCTGAAAATGCATTAATGAGGCACAATAATAACTTCATTCACGTTAATATTGTGATGTGTTAGTGTGTCTAGGCTAACCTTGGTCAATCGTTCATGATATTTGTGTGTCGCATTAGTGCGTTAGTTACATCTTTGCCTATCATGCAGGCTTCGTGTGCTTTTAGTGGGTTAAGCCACTAATGCGAGATAGTAATAACTTGAGTGGCGTTAGCATGCAAACAGTAGTAGCGTGAAGGGTGTTAGCACGCAACCGACCTTCACTCTGTTATCCTCCACAGTCTCCCAAGGATGAGAATGGAAACTAAAGTAGGTAACCTTGAACCACTTAGGATTTTGTAGCTAGCCCTACTAAATCAGAGAGGGCTCTCTTTGTGATCTGACAGTCAACAAGGTCACTGGAGAGGGTAAAGGTTATTAGGCTAGGTATTGAGCTCTATTTTTCTAGCTAGATCAAGAGGAGAGGTCAAGGAAACTAGGTCAGATCTCACAATATTTTAGTTGCATCCACAGGGATACAAATGGGCAAGGTAGGTATGTTCAATGACACTTTGAGGTTATTAATTGTAGTGTAGGGCGGAAAAGTAAAGGGTAAAAATGAGCATGACAAGCATGAGTTCATTTATCAGGAGATGAATAATATAAACATGAAATTCCTATCAAAATAGAGCATAAACTTGATAATTTGTTTAACAACTTATAAGAAGATAATTGAAAGCAAAGATATGGAAAGAAGAATAAACAAACATTCATAAAAGTGATTTACAGAAGCAAAACATTGTCACAAATTCATACCACATGAATCCCTATATAATAGATGCAATTGGCTCTGTATTTCTGCAAAAATATATTGTACAAAAAGATCCAAGGCTTCTAATCTTTGATGTCCAACCTAGAATCTGGCTAAAAAGAAGCTACATATAGACCAAAACCACATTCCCCTATCTCAGGGGTGGAATCCCTCGTGATAGGAACTGATTTAGAGTAATTTCACTAACCAAACCTTAGACTAGGGAGGTTAGAACAAACTCTCCATTTAGCCTTTGATTGACTTTCGAACATTAATGACCATCATAACTACATTAAATTTACATTTACAAGCTCAATGACACTTGGTTACATCATGTAGAAACCCAATTTGACTAATTACCAATGTTGCGAACATCTCGATAACATCCTGATTTTATCTAGAAATCATGATTTTTTTTGCCTAGCCAATGTTTTCCGATTTTTATAGATATTTTGATGGTATCCTAATTTTGCAGATGTTTGCCAATTTTACCGATATTTTACTGATCTTTATGATATTTTGGTTTTCCAAACCCTTTTCAATTTTATCCTGATGCCGATGTTCACAAAATTTCTAATTACATCATAAGAAGTCGAATTTGATTGATTAAAGACAAAAATTTACATTGTTGATATAAGCGTAATGAATATACTTAGAAACGTAGTGTGTCTCACAAAAGCGCAATTTGTACTTTGTGAGCATGTTTGAGGGAGTTTCCTTGGTACATTTGCTGATATCAAAGTTGATAATGGTAGATGAGTGTGTCTATTAGCCTCCTGAAGTGTTAAAACTACAAAAATTCCTTTTCTAGGCCTCCAAAAATCAATTGTCCCAGGACTGCTCTAGAAGTGTAGCGTGGGGTCTGAAACAGTTGCAGAAACATGATTTTCACCATATATTTTGGGATTTTCTCTGAAATTTCAAGTTGACATGGAAACCCAACTATATACTTGCAATTTAATAATGAATATATATCCAACCATGTAATTTAGACCTCATTTAGTGCCCTCAAGAAGAAGCACAGCGTGAGCTCATTGCGCTTCTGTACATATCAAAATTGCCAAAATACCAAAAAAATTCAAAATTGACAAAAATTATTCAAAATACATGGAATATGTTTCTTTGAAACCTTTGATGATTGGTTATACAATCAAGGATGCATCAGCGATAAATTTCAAGTTGTCTCTCTTCCTTAACTTAACTATGGTTTTCCTTAGCCTCTTTTTCTTGTTTTTTACCATAATCTAAGAAACCTTGTTTTTGGTGCAGTAATGCATTTCCATGTGCCTTTGGAGCTCATTGTTCCTATTGGCCATCTTGAGAAGCTTCTCCAAATTATCATTTACCTGGAAAAGCCAAAATTCCTTGTCTTTTTCAATTTCTGCTGCAATCAACTCATCAAAATATTGTTGACCTAGTGATGGAGACGATTCACTTTCTTGCTCTTCCTGCCTCTTGGGACCTCTTGTTCTTCACCTCCTTGGTTTGATTTTTACCTCCTTATCCTAAAGCTTATCAACATCAATTACAAACTTACCTTTTTCATCCTTCTTCTCCAAATCTACCTTGGGTTTACTAAGAAAAAGTTGTTTTACTTCAAGTTGCATGTTCTCTTGTTGTAGAAATGCTATCATGAAGTTGGCCTTTGAAAGTATGTCTTTGAGCTCTCTGATTTAAGCTTCTTTCTCCTTCATAATTTTCTCAAGTGACTTTTACTCCTCATTCATTTCTAGGTCTGCCATGTGAGTCTCAAAATTTACATGTTCTTCCTCTTGCAATGGTGCCTCATGATGATATGTTGATGTCTCTTTTTCAATTGAAGTAGGTTGAGACATTTACACACTGCCAAGAGAAAACATCAGAATTTTTCCTCTATTGTAGTTTTTGGTCACCTTTTCCCTAGGTTTTCTTGTCACTGGTTTTCTTGTGGAACCAACTTCCTAAGGTCTTGGTGATGCCAAAGGAGTAGATTGACTACTAGGATGACTTCTAGTAGGAAAAATAGAGGCTGACTGTATGAATGCATCCCAAGCTAAGTTGATCTCTAAAAACTGATGGAGGAAAATGGCTTTGACCAAGCCATGGTGAAACAAGTTATATTTATGATCCTTTCCTTTTCTATGTACATTCTCTGTCATCTTGACAAGGCTTCTATAGAGGTAATGAGGTGTAAGATTCCAAATTTTGTGGAATATTAATTTTTTCCATTTTCACCTAGGAGATGAATAAAATGGGTAGGAGAGCCATTCATTGCATGAGTAGGGATTAAAAATCCTCTTATTATGAAAGAGGATCACTTATAGAGATGGATTTCACACCTCCATGTGTGAAAAGAGACTTTTGTAGGAGGACTAGGTCAAGTTTGACCAAGTCAAACTGTGCAGTGGTAGGAGGTGGAAGGCATCTTGTGGGATAGCACAGTAAAAGAGGAGGGAATATTCTAGAGGAGGGAAACCCTAATGAGTGGGGTCCATGGAGAGGTAGCTCAAATTTTTTAAAAGGAGGACAAGGCAACCATTGTTTCTCATATTGAGTATTATTCATCTTTGGTCCTCTAGACTTACTGCAGTCTCTTGCTGTTTAGCAAGAATTTCCAGGGGGAATTCCTGTTTAGGATTTCCTCTCCTTCTTGAATAGCTCTTGAAGTATTTCAGTCCATTCCCCATATTCATACATTGAGGTCAAGCATTAGCCTTCTTCATCAGCGCAGTTTAAGCTGGAGATTGTGCAGTGTTGTTGGGTGTTGTTGGGGGAGGTTTTCTACAACATTATCCTTGGCTAGTTTTTCAGAGGAGGGAGCTTCCATCCCTTTGGGAGATCAAAAAAGGAGGTTCATGAGCTTATTCCACTATCTTTGGCATCAAGCTAGCCACTTTCCATCATTATCAGCGCAGTCCCTCTCTTAGACAATGTTATTCCTGGAGAGTATTTGATGTGAGGGATTAGCAGACACTTTGGAGGGTGAGATCTTTGGTGAAGGGATCAGACTTTCACTTCAGATTTCCATTGGAGGAGGGTTCTTCATTTTATGCAGCCATTTCAGCGTTCTCCATCTATTTCCATTTCTTGAGTTGCAGCTACTACTGCAACTCCAGCATTTATGTACTTTGCCAATTTTGAGTAGATTCTAGCCAATCATTCTAGAGGATTGATTTATTGTATTTTCAGGGGTTGATATCATGCTCCCCCTCTTTATTTGAGCTTCATATTGTTATAAAATTGTAGTTTTATCATTTAGCAGCAGTTCTCTAAAAAATGTTGTGTATTCATAGCCTGCAGTTTCTTATCTATAGTAGTGTGCTTCATATCTATCATGCATGTAGCGTGAGGCTTGTATTGTATTGATTGAATGACAGATTCCTCAAGTCATTGCATTCCTTTTACTACCGTAATCATATATGTTGGCTATTTACATCTCCTCACAAGCAATCTCTTGAAAATAACACTGAGATTCCATTGTATGTTCATACATTGTTGCAGCCTCATTCCTTGAGCAATTTTTGAAGGGAACTAGGTGTGGGAGGCTTGTCTGACCACCTTAGAAGAATTTATTTGCCCCCAACTCTTGTATTTCAATCTTATACACATTGATCTAAGGGATCTAGGTATCGGTATCAAATTCTGTTGCCTCCATTTCACGAAAATGCATTTTCCATCCATGGATTGCTAGCAACTCTTGAAAAAGGAATATTACATGAGGTAAGTTAAGAGGCTTAACACCTGTGAAATGCAACAACAATATTATATGGTACTAGTATAGCCTTGAAAGCCTACCCTCACAAGTAAAGTAACTCATTATAATCTTTATTAATGTAGCATACTTTTCAAGAAATTGCCTAAACGGAAAAATGTGTTTTGGAGCATCTTTATAATGTGGCTTTAGGAAATATTTGTAGTTCTCAATGTATAAATCCAACCCTTTAAACCATTTTTCTCCATGATTTGGAATATTTGTAGCTATGGAAATGTAATCTTGTGTAATTTTTAAGTAAACCCATGTAATGTTGACTTTATCCTTCTTAAAGGTGGTGGAAAACAAGCTTGTCAATTGAGCATGGTAACCTTCTTGTTGAATATTTTCAAAAAAACCTAAACAACCCACATCCTAAAAGGCTTTCCTGATGAAAGGTAAGGCCATGATATCTTTAACCTATGATGGCTCATACCTGGACACTTGCCCACCCTTATTATACTTTTTCTTCTCAGTGTCATTTTTTCCTGTTTCCATGATATGAAACCCTAGCTGAATGGGAAGGAAAGGGAGAGTGTATGACTGTCATGAAAAAAAGGGATAAGGGACTATGTTGTTGAAAGAAATGGATGAAGGGATTAGGGAGTGTGTAGATTTATAAGAAAATTTTACGGGTTAAGGGTAGATGTTAGGGAGTTTAGGGAAGTGAGAATGCTTAAAAACAATGAGGGGAAGGTCTGAAAATGGAAAAAAAACAGTCTTAGGGGTAGGAAACTATTAATGAGGCAACTTATGCTAGGTTTTCTAAGGAAATGTAGGAGATAAAGGGGAATAGGTGAGGGAAGTGTCTAGGGAAGTATGAATGGTGTAGATGACTATAGGGGAGTAGGAAAATTAGGGTTTAAACACTGATATAAAACAAATTCACATGGAAGAGAAAAACATAGTGAAAACCCTAGGAGAGGGAAATTCAGTGATATTTTGAGAATATGGATGCAAGAGAAGAGTGCCAACTGATACTCACTTGTCCAATAGGTACTGGGAACCTTGAATTTCTGAGATGAAATCTTGAAGATTCTAAATTTTCCTCCAATTCAAACAGGCAACAATGGATGCCAGAAGTGTAGCGTAGGAGGAAAATTCAAGGTTTCAAGGAGGAAGTTGATTGCTCTGAATGTTGAAATTCACTTTTCCAGTGGAGAGATGTCTTATGGGAGTGAAATGAGAAAATTATGTGCTTTTCTGGTCTTCTTATAGGCTGGAGGTCGATTTTTCCTTTGGGTGATGATGTGACATCACTTTGTCGTTTTGAAAAATGACTTGATATGCTAATGTATTGTTGTAATATCCCAAACAGGAAAAACGACAGTAATACAAAGAAAATAAACAATAATGGCAGAATATCAGAACACCATGAAATAAACCAGAAAGAATTGAGCCATTTTATTAATGAGGAGGTGTAATACAAGTAAAACAGTGCTAAAAAATAATAGCACTCAAGCCAATAGAGATGGCTAGAGTGACCCTCAAGTCCTCCCACTGAGAACACTACGTAACTGATGCTCTGCTAGAGACCGCACTGTGCTGCCCCTGGTGGAAATGCTAGAAATGTAACTATTGGCTGAAAATGGGTGCATATATAAGCCTGTTCTGGTGCTCATAAAATTCTAGGATTTGGACACTCACCTTTACTCACAGAACCCATAAAAACCCAGAAAATATTTCCAGATTGTTAGACCCTAAAAAATCACCCTCCCAGGGCATGAAAACTTACAACTGTTGGGTATGCAGTGATATGAACTAAAATAACGAATGAAATGCTGCAACAACTACCCTATAGCTCAACTAATGAAGGTTTCATCCCCTCACTCAATTTCAAGCAACACTGCTATGAAATCTAAGCCTCATCTAGATCTCTCAACTGTTGCACTGCGTAAGTCACTAGGTGATTGTGCTTCTCATTAGGGCTACAAAATGGCCAAATGTCGAAATACTGAAATATGCTCTCAATATGGATGGAATCCTCTCCTCAGTGGGAACTTGAAGTCCCCCAAGGATGAGGTTGGGATTTCCCCTCGAAAACACCCATGTGCTAAACAGCATTGCAGACTCGGCTAAACAGCTAAAGCGTGCTCAAGTCGTAAACAACAAGAAATCAAATAACTCAGAATGCCCTCTACGGTTATCCTCACCTCTTTATTATACTTGTGGAACCCTCACACCCTTGGGTCTATTAGGGTCCTATAAATATAAGATTCATAATTTTGAATTGACTCTATTAAAATCTTGAAATATTGTAGATACCTTTGCTTTCTGTAAATGTATTCCCAAATTAAAAAATGAAAAGAGGGTATGTCCTAAAATAACAATCAAAGGACAAAAAGAAACAAAGATCAAAAGAATATTAAATAGGAACCCCATCAAAAATAGATCATGAAAGTGTTGCAATTTTAAATGCCACTGCTTTAACTTAATCTTGCAAATAAGATTGTGTTCAGCTTGTCCTAAATGCCACAATCCATGAGGGTCAAACAACTTAAACTTGACCTCTCATACTTTAAATTTCATGTTTTAGATAGAGAATAAAGATATGTCAAACAATTTAAACTTGAAAAATTAGTAGATAGTTAGAGAATAATGAGGAGCTCAATAATTTAATCTGAGCCCTCGGATGAAATAAGATTAGACTTAGATAGTTTGATGCTTTGAAACAATAATGGATTTAGGGTTGCAAGCTTAAATGCACCTATGAAAATGAAGTAAAAAATGTTAGAAATAAATATGGGTAGGTAGAAATCAGTTGTGCAAGCATGTAATAAAGCATCATCGGGCAAAAATCACTAATTTCCCCTCCCCTACAATTATCCAGTATTCTAAACTATCAGTTAAAAAGGCTCAAAACATTTCTCTGACTTCTGTTGAGACTAGACCCAAGGATCAATAACCGATTGATTAACAATATTGAATTCCTTGCATAAAACCCATTTTCATAAGCATTTTCACCCTTATCCATAATCATAATCCCTTTTTCCTAAGTAAAAACCCATTTTTACTTAATAAAGTTAAACCCTAAATAACTAATTCCATTCCCTTTCAAAAATCATTCATAAACTGTCAAAATGCATTTATCCTAAGTTAAAGTGTGAAGTAATACAAACAAATACAAGCTATGTTTATTTTCACTTTAAATTAGAGTTAAAACGTGTATTTATTCATTGTATACAGTATCCCTTTTTCATATTTAATTCTAACTTATTTTATTAAATCCCTAATTACACCCTCCAGTATAGTATTAAGTTTTTTTATTCTAAATAACCCTCAAAACCCTCTATTTTATGTTTTATCCAATGTTTAAATACCCCATGTGCGAAAAATAAATCCCACCCCTATCCCATTGGTTTAACATATCTATATACAACTACCCCACTCCCTCTAGTATTTAAACAAATGTCAAAGGTTAAAGTACTATATAAATAAACTCGTGCCTGTACATAGGTTGAAACATTGGTTGATGTTTTACTTAAAATATATATTTACATTAGCACCCCACATATCACATAAACCATAGTTTAAAACTTTATTAATGTATAAAGCTAAAACTCGTCCCCGCCACTTATATTAGACCCCGACCCCACTCCAAATCCCGACGCAGCTTTCACAATTAATCTGGGCCGTTTGCAATTGAACCCCAAGATCCGACTACGTAAACACCATATCGCAAATAAACTTGCGCAAAATTCCCCGTTTCATTTCTACACGAAATGGGTCGTATTGCAACTTTATTCCTCCTCCACGTGGTCAATTCTCATTGGATCGCATTGATTTCCTCTAAAACTACTTACCACCGAAATGGCACGCAATAACCGCTCACAGTTTCCTACCCTTTGAGCCCGAAAACTGCCATTATGACTTGAACGCCATTTATTGCGGGCGCCTGTTAACCTAATGTGCCTAAAAAATATTGGAAATATGCTGATTTATTAGCTTTTCTGTGCATAGCCACTGTATAACCTATCCCGATTGTGAAACAACCATTTTCTGCCATTTTCATGCCAAAATACTGTAAATTTTAGCCTGTACCCCTTGAAGAATACTGAGGAGCTTTGCGTTGCTCTAGAGATCGAAAAGATACCACAAAACCCATTCAAAACCTTCAGATATGTCTTCAAAAGCACAATACCTGCATATAACGAGTATTCTTCAAGAAAATTAAGCCTATTTTGATTTGAAAATACCTTTTATATAGAAAAATTACATTCAGAACTCGAATCCACCCAAATAAGCCTATTAAAATATCCAAAAAAACAGGCCAAACCCTGTCAAAATTTCTGAAAAAACCCTATTTATGCTGCGCATTACTTTAAACTCCAAATTGAGCCCAGAAATTCTCTGAACCTTAAAATACTTTTAACCCAATTAATCATTGAAAAATCCCAAGAAACCCCTGTTTCAATTTCATAACCAGTGAAAGCCTATAACTCAGTTGAAGATTGAAATTGAAAGAAAAATCCAAGAAAAGAACCAAGTTATACCCATTTTCATCCAAGAACCTCTGTCAAAATCAAGAAACACTTTTGTAAACCATTTAATCTTATAGAAGAGTCCAAAAAACCCAAATATGGAGTTTAAACTACCCAGAAAACCTAAACATGTCAAAATCAAATCCAATATTGTGACCGCTTAAAGTCATTATCACCTCCCTGCAGCCAGGGTTTCATTAAAAATTATTTTGTTTTGCAGGACATTGGCAAAACGCGAATTTGGATAAAACAATCCAAATACTAGTTAAAGATTTGTTTTACTCCAAAATTTCACAAAGAAAATAATTTTAAATGATAATCCTTAACAAAAAATTCCAAGTAGCAGAACAAAAAGAAGTCATTTATGCAGAGAGATAAATTTTCACAATGAATGGTAAAAGTGAAATAAGAATTCACAATTACAGTGAAAACATAAACAGTCAAAGATCATCAGAGTTAAAGTGTATCAGATGAAAGTCAGAGTGAAAGTCAAATCAGAAAAATTGACAGAGCAGTCAAGGTAAAACAGTAAAAGTAAATACAGAGGCAGTAATGGTTAAACATAGATGAAAATACTTGCACCAACAATGAAATTTATCCAAAGTAAAAGAAAAATAGTTAAAATAATAAAAAGTTTAAAAGATGAAAACAGAGCAAGAAGGGACATTTTTGCAGAAATTTCCTGTTTAAGGCATAGTTTTGCAGAGACGTTCGTGGACAATCCAAGATTAAGTTTGGAAAACTAGAGGAGGTTTATGCTCCTAATATGTCAACCTACAAAAAAATATCTCACTTTATGCAAAGGTATTACAGAATGAGAGATACATGCACATCGTTACAGCCTATTTTTCAGACTATGCAAAGTTCGGTTTTACACATTGTTGCGAAGAATATTTTGAACATATGGAACTGAATTATGGGAAAAAGAGAGAGATTTATCTTATTAACATATTTATCTACAAAATCCTCTTTCAATTTTGACATATCTATTTCGGATTGAGATATACAAAGGTATCATTGGACCCCAATGTTACAGAATTTCTGGAACAAAGCACACAAAGGAAGGAGACAGTTAATGACTTGGATGCCTCATCATCAACTAAGAGTTGAGTTCAAATTCGAATTCTCTTCTTTGTCACCATCAATCCATAAGTATAGCGCCAAATAGATTCATTAGTTTTGAGTGTCCTTTTATTAAGTTCTATTTATGTAAAACAGTTTGAGATATTTGTAAACCAATATTGATATTTTTTCAAGATATTCTAGTTTAGAATTTATATATATACTTAATATTTTGAAGTATTATTGTGTAATAAATTGATGAAGATTTCTATAGTCATTTTTTTGGACTTGAAGGAAACGTAACAGACTGGATCAGATCAACTAGCATCATATTTCAAGATTTGTGTGATGAGCTATTTGGAGTGAAGTATTTTCTACTTGTCATTGTTATCTTTCTTTGTTACATGCAATCCATTATGTGTTCTAAATTTGAATTAATGAATAGGAGGATTACTTCCGGTTTTGATAAAAGCACCCCATCTTAACTATTCATCATTTCTATGTTTTCTTCTGATTTCCAGAGTAGGGAACCCTTAATTGCTCCCTCTTTTGTTTGACATCTGCCTACTACTTCCCTTTTCCGGATCAAATAACCCTCCATTGATATTTATCCCAATCATATCACCTCACAAAACAAATTTCCAAGATATTCATGGGTTATCTATCTTGCTCTGAAAACATTTGACTTCTTGATCTTGATCCTAACTCTGTCTGCTTGATTTTTGACTCCTCAGCCCAATGGACAAATAGATTTCTCACTGTCCATCTCATTAGGTGATTTTTCCCACCAAACCAATCAAAACCAAACCCAATTGTACAATCATAATTAGCCAAATATTTTATAAAACAAAAAAAGTTAAATCTTATAGAGAGAGCCCTCTCTGAACCCTAGGAAGGCTAGATCCTAGAGTTTAAAAGTAGGTTTGTGGTTACCTCGAACTATTTCTTTCTTGAAACTGGAGAAATTACTGAGTGATAATAGAGTCCACCTCATAAATGCACTGCTCTCTTGGTCCATATCCTCCTCCTTGATAGCGTTGTTCACATGATCACTTGGCCCCATCCACTACTGTGTTGTTCCACTTTCACACTAGTGAAGTGGTTTTATTCTAATAAAGGGATTTATGGGTCCCTCTACCCTCTGATTGAACTACTTAGTCAAAGAAAGTAAAAATTAATATTCAAATTAGCTAAAAGCTAATTAGGAATATTATAGTCCTCCCCGCTAAAATGTTGCTTGTCCCCAAGCAACTGCAAGGATGGATGCTCCAGAATCTTCTCCCCATCCGAAGTGGCATCCTAATCTAGAAGGTTCCTCCACCTGATCAGATATTTTTTTACTACTCTGATCCTTAGCTTCCTCTCCCAAGTATCAAGAATGGCCTCCATTTATAAGACCAAGTGCCCCTCATTATCAACAGGTGAGAGTTCCCCATTGACAACTATCTTATGCCCAAGAGCCTTTTTCAGGCAAGAGAGATAAAAAATGTGGTGGATCCTACTCGCAGTTGGGAGCGTTAACTCATATGCTACCTCCCCCACATGTCGGATCACCCTATATGGCCCATAAAAATGGGGCTTGAGTTTCTCAGCTCCCTTCTTCTTCAACATAAACTGCTTGTACGACTGAAGACGTAGGTAGACCAAATCATATACCTCAAACTACCTCTCTATGCATCCTTGATCTGCATACAAATGTTGATGGTTTTGAGTTGTAGCAATGTTGTCCTTAAGAGCATGGAGTATATCCTGACTCTATTAGATCTAATCCTTGGCCCTGGGGGCCTTACTTACTCCAAACATCACATCTACAAATGTTAAAGCATCATAACCATACAAAGCACAAAATGGAAACATACCGATCAACATATGAAATGTGGTGTTGTAGCAGTATTCCCCCAGATGAAGCTAGTGCAGACATGCCCTGAGACATAGTTCTACAAGTAGCCTCCCAGCCACCTATTTACTATCTCTGTTTGTTGGGAAACTAGCTCCAAAAAGAGAAGAAAAGAGATATCAACGCCTAAGAAATAAGCCACTTAGAGGGGGCAACCTCCAATACATTACATGAATGAACAATTCTTGGATGATACAATTTACAAAATCTCCTTTCTATATATAGGAGTCCATGGGGCCATAATGTAATCCTAGTGGGCCACAATGTAATCCTAGCCTACCTAACAATAATAATTTAAGGGCACAATAATAACAAAATGGGGGTTACAAGGGTACAATAATAAAAATAAGGGGTTTACACTAACAATAATAAGGGACTATACTAGTGATATAGGGACCTAACATGCCCCTCTCCTTCAAAAAAAGTGTTGTCCTCAATGCTTCAGTAGCTCCGAGTGCTTCTGTATAAAATTCTCATCCTCCCATGTAGAATTTTCAGTGGGTAAATTCTTCCACTTGATGAGATACTCTGAAATTGATCAATTTCGTAGCTGTCAAGTTCTTGTTTCCATGAACGCTTTAGGTTCCAATATGATTTTTCCTTCCTCATCAAGTTCTGGCAATATTGTTTGAACTGGAATATTTTCACCTATAACCTTCTTTAAGCATGAAACATGGAAAACTGGATGTACTCGTGAAGAAGTAGGAAGCTCCAATTTGTATGCCATATTACCAATCTTTTGCAACACCTTGTAAGGACCATAGTACTTTGGTGATAATTTATTATCCTTCTTAGCTTGCTTGAGGGACATTTGTTTGTATGGTTGTAGCCGTAAAAATACCCAATCTCCTACATCAAAACTTCTCTCACTGCGATGTTGATCTGCCTGTTGCTTCATTCGATTTTGTGCCAAATTCAGGTTATCCTTTAAGAGTTGGAGAACTTCTTGCTGATGCTCGATGTGATCTTCCACTGCTTGAACCTTCGAATTTTCCCTTAAAGAAGATGTGATAGACGGTGGATGATATCCATAAAGTGCCATAATTGGGTCATTTTTGCTGCAGTATGGAAGGAAGTGTTATACCACCATTCAGCGAGAGGTAACCACTTGACCCATTGTGTTTGTTTATCAGATACAAAACAAAAAATATATCCTTCCAAACATTTATTTACTATCTCAGTTTGACCATCAGATTGAGGATGATAAGATGAGCTATGAGCTAATTGAGTACCCAAACAAGAAAATAACTCCGTCCAAAAATTTCCAGTAAAAATGGGATCTCTGTCGCTCACAATAACCCTTGGGCTTCCATGTAGCTTTTGAATTATGTCCATAAATGTAGTAGCAACTGTAATTGCTTCAAATGGATGAGATAATGCACAAAAGTGTGCATACTTGGTAAGTCTATCAACTACCACCATGATGATATTCTTTCCTTCGAACTTAGGTAAACCTGTGATAAAATCCATTGAAATCTCCTCCCAACATTGACTTGGAATGGATAAAGGTTGTAAAATTCATGGGGTCTTAATTGTCTCAACTTTATTCTGCTCGCAAACCAAACATTCCGTCACAAACTTTTGAATATCAGATTTAAGGCCATCCCAAAAAAATTCTTTCTTCACCCTGTGGTAAGTTTTTAAAAATCCTGAGTGTCCTCCTAAAGGAGAAGTGTGCAATTCCGGAAGAATATTTTGTTTTAGTTGGGAATTCTTACAAAGATATAAGCGATCTTTGTACCATAAGGAATCATTTTTCCAACTAAATGTATCAGATGTACTAGGATCTTGCTGCAACTTTTGAATGAGTGTCCATACATCTTTTTCCTTCTTCCATTCATCTCTTGCTTCAGTTATCCAATCTCGTTGGATAATAGAAATGGCACAAAGCAATGCTTCCACCTCTTCATTCTTTCTTGAGAGTGCATCTGCAACAACATTAAGCTTTCCTTTTTGTAGATTATTTCAAAGTCATAACCCAACATCTTTGTGACCCATTTTTGTTGCTCTTCTGAAGATATTCTTTGTTCCAAAAAGTGTTTAAGACTATCATGATCAGTTTTTACCTTGAAGTTTCTTCCCATTAGGTAAGTTCACCATTTCTTTAGTGCATGCAGTATTGCTAACATTTCCTTCTCATAAATTGATTAGGAGCTCAAATCTGAGCTTGGGAAAAAGCTCAAAATGAAAGTGTTCAAATTGATTTGGAACCTGAGCGACCGGATAGGCCTCGGTGATACGATCCCAACGCCATGAACGGAACTCAAATCCGTTACCGTATGGAGGAGATATTGCATTTTGAAATCGCCCAATAACTTTCAATTTTGAAAGGAAATTTTTAAATTTATGTGTTGTAAAATTTTTATTTTAATTAAGGTTTAATTAATAATTTAAATTATATATATATATATATATATATATATATATATATATATATATATATATATATATATATAGATATTACATAATTTTTTTAAAAAACCATACAAACATTATGTAATATATATGGTTTTTTAAAAAAATTATGTAATATATATATATATATGGTTTGTATGGTTTTTTTAAAAAATTATGTAATATATATATATATATATATATATATATATATATATATATATATATTATATTTAAAACTTTAATTAAAATAAATTAAAACACACTAAATGTTAAAACCCAAAATGCAAAGTTTAAATTATAAATGGCATACGTGATGTTCAAAGGTTAGGTGGGAAAATATAATATGATTTAATTATCATATGGTTAAAGGCTTTGTAACATTCACGTTGGAGCGGATGACGTGTTGAAGTCACGTGGGTTTAAAGCACATGTTGTGGAGTGGAGCGGATGTTGTTAAAACATGTAACGGTTAGCGCTTATTGCGCATGTGAACGTGGAGTTCGTTAACTGAAAAATTTAATGCTGCCGCCAATTTAGCATCGGTTCCACCAGATTAGGCAGATGTGCCAGTTTAGTTAAGTTAACTGGCAGTGTCTCCACATTTAGTGGAGCTTGTTTAGGCCAAACTGGCAGTTTGAGTAAATGTGTCATAACTTTGGCTAGAAAAGGCCTTTTTAAGTGAATTTTTTTATTTTATTTTGGGGCTCTTCGACATTCTGGACTCAATGGAGCAGGTTTTAAATCTAACAGAGGTCATATTCATAGGTTTAAGCATCGAAGAAGATGAAGGAGCCATCAGGGCCTGGAAGGAGAAGGCTGTGTTTTGGAATGTGTTTCTCTGTTTAAGGTAAATGAATAGGAATTATTAGCTATTTCATGCCTTTTGAATCTGTTTAGATGGTTTTCAGAGCCTGCTAAGAACTTTAGAAAGCCGAAAAGCTTCATTTAAGTTCTAGAGGCCATTTTCGAAACAGAGTGTGTAGGCGAAACTGGAGCAGCCGGAGGCCGTTTTTGATGAAAAAAAAATCTATCTTGACTAATTTAGTAATTATGGAACCAATGGAAGTGGTTTCAGATCATTTTGAGTACTTATACAGCTCAATAAGTTGATATGAAGTCGTGGGCAGCCCTGGGCAAACCGTGGAGGAGAGCCATTTTTGGGGATGTTGTGCTTAATGTAAGCAATTTATCAGTTGATATTTGATGTATGATAATTATTGGATGTAGAAGTAGTGGTTTTAGGATCAGAAATAGAAATATTAGGGATTTGGTGCCATTTAGAAACTCAGAGAATCTTAGTGCACCGACAGAAGGATGTGTGTCCATAGAAGCCTAAAGTTGTTTGCAGGAATTGGATAGCCATTAAAGGGATTTAAAATGGTATTATAAACCCTTTGAATCATTTTCATATTCATTTTGGTTAAGTGTGGAGCTTTTAAAATAATTTAAGTACCTTAATCCCAAAGAGTCTAGTCATGTTGACGAAGCTCAAAGGAGATGTAGCCCAAGAGTTGTGGTGAACTCCTATACTATATTGTTGTTGTGTTTGGTTATTCTATGGATGAATTATGTTGCTGATATACATGTTAATTTTCAGCAAAAACAAATAAACTTAAAATACATAAACAGAAGAAAAGACATAAACCTCTTCCAAGCAAAAATTTCGCATAATGTCAAGTCTGAGTAAGGTCATTTTAATTAAGTCTGAGTGTTTACTTCTATTATTTATTTAGGCAGAGTCTGTAAGAGGGCCAGGTAGCTTCTGGATTCATCCTTTCTTTGAAAGGTGACATATCCGATAAATTCCCCTACAGTCTATCTTTGTATTAGAAATAAGAAGTTCTCACATTTTCAGATTTAAAATTTGGAGCATTTGCACTCATTTACATAAATGAAAATGGATACCTTACACCCTTTTCAAGTACATTCCATTTTCAGATTAGATGGTATCAGAGTTTGGGTTGAGCATTTGTTATTGTGCAAAAGGTTTTAAAACAGTGTAAGAGATTTACTGTTTTATTGGTTGCAAAATGGTTGCTTGAATGAGAAGGGGTCTTTTCTGACATTTGGTTAAAAGCTTGTCATTTGTTTGAAAGCTTTGAGGACTTTTCTTTGGAAGTTCCTTTTGGTTTTTTTGACCGTTTACATAATGTCAACTTCTTCTACAAGTGAAGTTTCCTCCTTCACGAGATTCTTCAATGATGACATGAAGAATGAGTTCTTTAAGGTGAAGGATATGGTGCAGATTCTCCTTGAGGATCAAAGGGAAAGTGTTCAACTTCGTGCACAATTGCTAGCTATGCAGGAAGAGTAAGAAGACATTCTTCAAAGACTACATGTTATGGAGTTGCAGCTTCTTCAAGCTCAAGAAGCTTTGTCCAAGAAAATTCTTGAGGAAGAGGTTAATCGTTCCAGCTTGTCTTCAATTTCCTCCATTGAAAAGAGTGTTAGTTCTTTTGAAAGACATACAAGAGGTATTGGGTCCAAATTGATGTTGAAAATGGGCTATCAAGAAGGAAAAGGTTTGGGCAAGCATGCACAAGGAATTTTTGAGCCTATTTGTGTTGTGGAGCGTCCCAAGAATATTGGTCTTGGCTATGAGCAGCTTAATGGTGAAGCTTTGAGCACATGCATTCAAGAATGTGATGCAAATTTGAAGAGAACATTTCTCCCAAGTTCTCAATTACATCAATGTCATGATGGCAATCTTCCTTACCATTGTTTTAAGCCATCATTGCAGCAAGAAGATGGACATTCCATGCAACAAAAGAGGTATAATCATTCACATGATCAATTTGATTATGTTTCAACAAAGAATGATAATTTTTCTTGTTCAAATGAAAAGAAGTTTTGTTGCACATTTTGTGGTCGATTTAACCATCATGTTTCGAGATGTTGGATGAGGAAGAAGGCACACAAGAAGCAGATGAAGCAAAGACTACCTTCAAAGAAGGTGCATATCACATGCACTTTTTTCCAAAAGAAGGGACATGTTGTCTCTCATTTCTGGACTTTGCATCCAACTTGTCATCCCACGCACATGCAGCAAGAGGACAAAAATATTGGCGAAGGTGGAACCTCATATTCCATTATTGATGTGGAAAGGGAAGTTTCACATGAGGAAAAGTTGCAGCAGCAAAATTCACCATGGAAGTGGCTTGGTGAGAAGTGGATGGACTTCTTGACACAGTAAGACGTACTCCTTTTGTACATACGCAAATTTCGGATGTATGCATGTATTTTATGCTGTAATATCTTGTTTGTTTTGAACCACCTTAGATCATTGATCAAGGCATCGTTTTACAGTTTCATTTTGTAAATTTCTCGCCAGAAATTTCTGTGTGAGTTCAAGAAGATCAGTTGTGGACAGATGTGGACAAGCGCATTCAGGAAGAGAAATGTCGATTTCTTTCCATTTGTGGTTCAATTTCATTTGCTTTTCAAGGCAAAATTTTTTGAAGGGTTGAAGAGAAGAGGATGTTCATTCTCTCATTTTCTATACTATAGATTAGTTCAGCATTTCAGTAAGCTTTTGGGGACCAAAAGCCTCTCATTTGGGAGGTGTGACCAGGAGCTCAAATCTGAGCTTGGGAAAAAGCTCAAAAATGAAAGTGTTCAAATTGATTTGGAACCTGAGCGATCTGATAGAGCTCGGCGATAAGATCCCAATGCCATGAATGGCACTCAAATCCGTTACCGTATGGAGGATATATTGCATTTCGAAATCGCCCACTAACTTTCAATTTTGAAAGAAATTTTTAAATTTATGTGTTGTAAAATTTTTATTTTAATTAAGGTTTAATTAATAATTTAAATTATATATATATATATTAATGTTTGTATGTTTTTAAAAAAAAATCATATATATATATATATATATATATATATATATATATATATATATATATTATATTATTATATTTAAAACTTTAATTAAAATAAATTAATACACACTAAATGTTAAAACCCAAAATGCAAAGTTTAAATTATAAAATTATACATGTGATGTTCACAAAGGTTAGGGTGGGAAAACATAATATGATTTAATTATCATATGGTTAGTTATTTTGTAACGTCTTACGTTGGAGCGGATGATTGCTGAAGCTCACGTGGGTTTAAAGCACGTGTTGTGGAGTGGAGTTGACAAGTTGTTAAAACATGTAATGGTTAGCACTTATTGCGCATGTGAACAACGGAATTTGCAAACGTAACATTTAATGCTAAAAATTTAGCGCCTGCCCACCCGTATTAGAGGATGCCGCGCCTTAGTTAAGTTAATCGGGCAAAGACTTCCACATTTAGTGGATCTTGTTTAGGCCAAACTAGTGGGCCCGAGTAAATGTGCCATAACTTATTACAAAGTCTTTTGGAGTGAATTGTTTTTTGATTTTGGGTCTCTTCGACCTTCGTGACTCAATGGAGCAGTTCTAAAATCTAACAGAGGTCATCTTCAGAGGTTTAAGCATCAAAGAAGATGAAGGAGCCATCAGGGCCTGGAAGGAGAAGGCTGTGTTTTGGACTGTGTTTCTCTGTTTAAGGTAAATGAATAGGCATTCTTAGATATTTCATGCCTTTTGAATCTGTTTAGATGGTTTTTAGAGCCTTTTAAGAACTTTATAAATCCAAAAATCTTCATTTAAGTTCTAGAGGCCATTTTCCAAACAAAGTGTGTAGGCGAAACCGGAGCAGCCAGAGGCCGTTTTTGATGAAAAAAAACTCTATATTGACTATTTAAGTCATTATGGAACAAATGAAAGTGGTTTTAGATCATTTTTAGTACTTCTAAAGCTCAATAAGTTGATATGAAGTCGTGGGCAGCCTTGGGAAAACCGTGGAGGAGAGCCATTTTTGGGGATGTTGTGCTTAATGTAAGCAATTTATCAGTTGATATTTGATTTCTGATCATTATTGTATGCAGAAGTAGTGGTTTCAGGGATCGAAATATAAATCTGAGGGAGTTTGTGCCATTTAGAAGCTCAGAGAAGCTTAGTGCACCGACAGAAGGATGTGTGTCCATGGAAGCCTAAAGCTGTTTGCAGGAATTGGACAGCCATTAAAGGGATTTAAAATGGTATTATTAGCCCTTTGAATCATTTTCGTATTCATTTTGGTTAAGTTTGTAGCTTGTAAAATAATTGAAGTACCTTAATCCCAAAGAGTCTAGTCATGTTGACGAAGCTCAAAGGAGATGTAGCCCAAGAGTTGGGGTGAACTGCTATATTATATTGATGTTGTGTTTTGTTATTCTATGGCTGAATTATGTTGCTGATATACATGTTAAGTTTCAGAAAAAACAAATAAACTTAAAAAACATAAATAGAAGAAAATACATACACCTCTTCCAAGCAAAAATTTCGCATAATGACAAGTTTGAGTAAGGTCATTTTAATTAAGTCTGAGTGTTTACTTCTGTTATATCTTTAGGCAGAGTCTGTAAGAGGGCCAGGTAGCTTATGGATTCATCATTTCTTTGAAAGGTGACATATATGGTAAATGTCCCTACAGTCTATCTCTGTATTAGAAATAAGAAGTTCTCACATTTTCAGATTTAAAATTTGGAGTATTTGCACTCATTTACATAAATGAAAATGGATACCTTGCACCCTTTTTCTGGCACATTCCATTTTCGTATCATAAATAGGTTTCTATAAATACTCTTCTTGATTGGACGACTTTCAAAAGCTGTGGGTCTTCCGTCTAGCATTAAAACAACACCAATTCCATTTCCTAAGGCATCACATTCCACATTAAAGGTTTTTGTGAAGTTTGGCATAGCTAAGACTGGTGCTAGTCACATTGCCTCTTTAAGATGTTCAAAGGCCTTAGTTGCTTCAGGAGTCCATGAAAATGCATATTTCTTCAATAATGTTGTTAGAGGTGCTGCTATTCTCCCATAATTATTAACAAACTTGCGATAATACCCTGTTAACCCGAGAAAATCCTTGCAACTTCTTTATGGTTGTGGGGAGTTTCCATTCCTTAATGGCTTTAATTTCGTTAGGGTCTACTTTAACACCCTCGTGAGATGCAATATGACCCAGATATTCCACCTCTTGTACTCCAAAGAAAAATTTGGATGTTTTTGCATATAATTGTTTCTCCCGCAATAGTTTTAGCACTCTGTCAACATGTTCAACATGATCCTTCCAAGACCTGCTGTAGATTAGTATATCATCAAAAAATACTAGCACAAATCTTCTAAGGAAGGGTTTGAAAATGGAATTCATCAACCCTTGAAATGTAGAAGGTGAATTGGTAAGACCAAAAGGCATGACCAAAAATTCATAATGACCCTCATGAGTTCGAAATGTTGTTTTTGGAATATCTTCAGTCTTCATTCTAATTTGATGATATCCTGAACGAAGATCCAACTTGGTAAAATAAATTGCTCCATGTAATTCATCCAATAATTCATCAATCACAGGAATGGGAAATTTATCTTTAATGGTGAGCTTATCGAGCTCCCTATAATCCGGACACATTCGCCATGATCCATCCTTCTTGTGTACCAATACTACAGGAGCAGAGAAAGAACTTTGACTAGGTTGAATTATACCCGCCTCTAACATTTCTGCAATCATACGTTCAATTTCGCTCTTTTGGATGTAAGGATATCTATAAGGCCTGATGTTTGGAGGAGCACTTCCTGGAATCAAATGAATAGCATGATCATGATCAAAAATAGGTGGGAGTCCTTTGGGAGTTTCAAACACCTTGGAATGATTGTCCAAGACTTGTTGGAGATCTGCAGAAATAGATGATTTTGATGTTGGAACTTCTAGTGAGCATAATTGTGCAATTACGCCTCGCTGTTCTTTCTTTAGAAGCTTTGTCATGACATTAGAGCTTATTATCCTTCTTGGCTTCCCCGCAATACCCCATAATTCGACTTCCTTTCCTTCTGAAAAAAATTTCAAGAAAATTTCTTGAAAATTAAAAGCTACCATCCCCAAAGATTGTAACCATTGTACTCCTAGTACAACATCAGCACCTCCCATAGGAATGGAAAGCATTGGACTAGTCAATACATATTCTCCCATGGTTAGCTTGATATTATGGCATTTACTAGAGCAACTTATAGTTCCTCCATTTGCAACCATCACTTGACATTCTAGTGTTGGGTATAGGAAACAATTTAATTCCTTGGTTACCTTACAATGAATAAAATTATGGGTGCTACCTAAATCAATCAACACTATTACCTTTTTCTTCTTGATCTGTCCTTCTATCTTGAGAGTTTGAGGAGTGGTAATTCCTTCTAGTGCATTACATGATATGGTCAGATTCATTTCTTCCTCTTCTAGGGCCGGTTCCTGGTGTATATCCTCTTATTGTTCATTTTCTTCTTCTTCTTCACAATCTATGTAAAATAATTTCTTTTCAGCACACTTATGACCTTTAGTTTATTTGCTATCACAACTGTAGAAAAGCCCTTTTTCTCTTTTTTCTTCCAGTTTTTGTGGTGTCAACCTTGTAGGTTATGGAAATCTAGGCATAGAAACACTTCCTTATTTATAGAATTGAGTGGTAGGCTTCCTTGTCTCCATAATTTTACATTCAACTTTTCTTGCCAACCTGAATGCCTTCTCCAATGAATCATGTTCCAAAACAGGAACTTCATGTTTGATGTTATCCTTTAGAGTGCCTATGAAGAGATCAATCCTGTGTTCCTCTGGAATATCAGTTACCCTTATATTCAATTTTTGGAAGTCCTCAATGTGCTGCCCCACTAAACCCTTTTTTTTGAGATTTATCAATTGGCTAAATAAGGTGTTGCTCTTTGTATCCTCATAATGTGCTATCATTTTCTCCATAAAAATTGACCAAGTGACAATTTTTTTACGGGAGCAAAGCCATCGATACCATACAAATGTATTTTGTTCTAAATGTAAAGTTGCAATGCGTACCTTTTGTGTGTTTTTCATGTTATGGAGATCAAAATATTGCTCCATCTGTAGTATCCATGTTACAGGATCCTTTCCATCAAACTTCCTCATATCCATCTTTGGAATATGGTGGTTCTTCCGCCAACATTAAAGTTTATGAAATCACGATTAACATTTATTTTTTTCTCATCATGAGGTTCTTCTACTATCTTTTCACCATTAGGAAACATTTCTTGTATCAACTTTGTCAAACCTTCCATGTCTGCTTTTAGAACATTCTTCATGTTTTCCATTTTCTCATCGATCTTAGCTTCCATGTCATCCATCTTAGATTCCATGCCACCCTCCATGCCATCAATCTTAGATTCCATGCCATCTATATTAGATTCCACGCCTTTCTTCAAACCATCCATCTTAGTTTCCATTCCTTTATTCAAAACTTCCATGTCATTTTTTGTTGCTCTTTGCGAGAGTGAAATTTGTTGCACTTGCTCTTGTAATTTTGATATGTAATGTTTCCATTCTTCGTCTTCATGAGTCATAGTAGAGATTTCAAAAGGCTTAATGGGTGTTGAATTATTTTTAGGGGCCGTTTTATAATCCAATACTGATATCTATTCTACAATATTCCCTTGCAATCAATTCAACTTGATTCTTCAAACAAGACTTATGCAATTCGGAAAAAAAATGCACACCTTTTACTTGATTTTGAGGAGCTCGATATTGAAATTGTATTATCTCTGTGATTGCGGCTCTTCAATAAATGAAATTCCACACTGAAGTAGCCCTATGAATTCTCTTTTGAATGCCATAGGTCTGACTTGATTTGGATTCTCCAAGGCAAAGTTATGTCCAATCTCCCACAATGACCTAATTATGGACTGGTTCAGTATAGCGAACTTGTACGAATTGCCACATGTCACAGTTTCATCCTTCGCCTCTGAAATTGATAGCAAAGAAAATAAAGTCTGTGTGCTTGCAACCAAATTTTACGGCACTCCAATCCGATGCTCAGAGAGAGATTTATTGAAATTTTCCCATGATCACCTTTTTGAGATGAAATTCGGGAGCCTGAAAAAGCACTACCTTCCACAGATCATATCTCCAAAATTATTTCAAACCAAGCTCTGAAATTTTTTGAAGTGTTTCCTTAGGATTTCAGCTTCGCACCTTAAAAATTTCAGATTCTGAACCTTCGTAGAAAAAAATTTATAGCACAAATGCCACGATGACCTGTTTAGGAGGCTGAAAAAAGACCTAACTTCCATAGATCATATCTCCGAAAATATTGCGAACCAAGCTCTGACATTTTTAGAAAATATTCCTCATGATTTCAGCTTCGCACCCTAAAACTTTAAGCTTCTGAAACTTCGTAGAAAAAAATTTATAGCACAAATTCCACGATGACCTGTTTGGAGCAGCGAAACCCTAGAATCTAAAGCTCTGGTACCAAATGTTGTGAAACCAGCTCCAAAAAGAGAAGAAAAGAGATATCAACGCCTTATAAATAAGCCACTTCCAGGGGGAAACCTCCAATACATTACAAGAATGAAAAATTCTTGGATGATACAATTTACAAAACCTCCTTTCTATATATAGGAGTCCATGGGGCCATAATGTAATCCTAGTGGGCCACAATGTATTCCTAGCCGACCTAACAATAATAATTTAAGGGCACAATAATAACAAAATGGGGGTTACAAGGGTACAATAATAACAATAAGGGGTTTACACTAACAATAATAAGGGACTATACTAGTGATATAGGGACCTAACACTGTTTATTCGTCCATCTGTAGGTGATCACTAGTACTAGGTGTTAGCTCGGTGCCCACTAAATGGAAAATTTCTTGCCAAAAGCCGCCCATGAAATAATTGTCCCTGTCACTGAATATGGTCTTGGGGACACCATGGAATCAGAAAAAATACATAAAAAATAATTTAGCTACCTATGAAATAGTGTATCATGAAGAGATGGTGGAGAAATGAGCATACTTTGTCAACTGATCAACAACCACATAGATACAATCCTTAACCTTACACCATCGGCAACCCTGTGATGAATTCCAGGGAAATTCTCTCCTACTTCCCCTCTGGAATGGGAAGTGGTTGTAACAACCCTGCGGGATGTCTCAACTCTCCCTTGTTCTTCTGCCAAATTTTCTACTCCCTGACATGTCGGAGTACATCCTCCTTGAGGCCTCTCCATGAGAACCTCTCTCTGATGGGCTGATATGTTTTAATGAATCTTTGATGGCCTAAAAGTGGTGAATCATGGGCTACATGCAAAATATTATCCTTCATCTGAGAGGATCCTGTCAAGAAGGTCTGGTTCTGGAGATAGATGACCTCATCCATCACCATATACTTGTCATCGGTCACCTGCTCATCCAGTATCGCACATGCGAAGTAGTCCTTAGAATACCCTACTAAAAACTGGGCCCGCCAATTTGTATCAATGCTCATCAAGGACAGTGTTGTTGGTCTCCGTGATAAGGCATCCAGAACCACATTTTTCTTCCCTTTGAAATACTCAATGTCAAATTCATATGCTTGAATTTTGTTGAACCACTTCTGTTGCCTCTCCTGCAACTTCTTCTACTCAAGAAAAAATTAGAGACTGTTGTGGTCAATCCTCACCCGAAATCTGTTGCCCACCAAATATTGCCGAAACTTGGCCAATGCATGCATGATTTCCAACATATTTTTTTCATATATATAATACAACCTATCATGTGGTAAGAGCTTCAAACTCTTGAAATCCATAGGGTGTCCTCCCTGCATCAACATTGTGCCAACTCCCTCTCCTGAAGCATCACACTCCAGCACAAAGGGCTGTGTGAAATCTGGTAATGCTAACACGAGAAAACTGCTCATTACCTTCTTGAGCCTCTCAAAGGCTCTCTGCACAATATCTATCCATCCAAAGGCTCCTTTCTTGGTGATATCTATGAGGGGTGCTGCTAGCTGAGAAAACCCCTTGACAAACTTCCTCTAGTATGTGCAAATGCCTACAAAGCCCCAAAGTTCTGTCACATTCTTTTGCACCGGTCAATCCCGAATGGCTTGGATCTTCTCCTCATGGACCCTTACTCCATCTACCCCAATGATATGACCTAAGTAGAGCATATCTATAAGTCCAAATCCACACTTGGAGAGTTTGGCATAAAAATGTTGCTCCTCAAAAATGTGTAATACTACCTCGATATGTTGCAGATTCTCCTTCCAAGTGTGGTTGTAAATGAGGATGTCGTCAAAGAACACTAGCACAAACTTCCTTAGCTAACCATAGAATATGTGGTTAATACAAGACTAAAAAGTGGCCGGATAATTGGTTAGCCCAAATGGCATCACCAAGAACTCGAAGTGGCCATAGTGGCATCTGAATGCAGTCTTCGGGACATCCTGGTCCCTCACCCTCATCTGATGGTACCCTAACCTCAGATCAATTTTGGAAAATAAATTCGATCCCCGCAGCACATACATCATCTCGTCAATCCTGGGGATGTGGTATCGATACTTTATTGTCTTCTTATTCATATCCCTCTAATCGATGCACATCCATAAAGTTCCATCCTTCTTCTTCACCGACATCATAGAAGAAACAAATGGACTAGTGATAGGTGGGATATCTCCTAGTGCCAAGAGCTCTTTGATGGCTCTTTAAATCTCATCCCTGTAGGCCTTAAGGTGCCTATAGAATGTGGTTATCACTGCTTGGATCCCCTAATATAACTCAATAGTGTGCTTGAATCCTCGGTCTGGTGGTCACCCTGGTGGTATGTACCCAAATACTAAAGGGTAGCGGTCTAATATCGACTGCACATCGGGGAGTACAGACTATCATGTGACCCTTGCCTCTGAAGAAAGTAGTTACACTACCCATTCTCTATTCCCCTTCTATAAATCTGCCTCCAACCAGTGTGTCAAGACTATCTGGGGTGGTTATGTGTGCATCCCTCGAATCAATTGGCACTTCCTGCTCTTCTTATCCGCCCACTCCATCTCCAATGCATCCCAATCGATAGTAACCTTTCCCAACGTAATAATCCACTGGACACCCAATATTACACTAGTGTCCAGAATATCTACCACAAGGAAATGATTCGTCATCCTATAGGTCCCCACGGTCATAGCTAATTTTGGAACATACCTCAAACACTGCATAGTTCTGGCACCTGGAACTAATATCGAAAATCCATCAAAACTCTCGGTTGGTATGCCCCTCCTCTGCACTATTTGGGTATCAATGAGGTTATGTGTGGCTCTTCTATCCACCAACAATATAACATGTTGTCCTTGGACTGTTCCATGGATTCTCAATGTCAAATATTTGGGAACCCCTCGCAAAGATGCAATGACTCCTCTAGTAGGTAACAATTCTCCTTCCCCAAATACTGTTGGTGGTGGAGGTGGGTGATATCCCTCTTGTGCATCAGCATCTGCATCCCCTTCAAACTCCTCATATGCTCCCTCTTCTCCCTCACTGTCGGAGAATACCTCAATGCAGTGTTCCTTTCCCGTGGCACGTCGATGACCCGGTGCCCATGGCTCCTTACAAGTGAAGCATAGCTTCCTCCATCTGAAATCCCTTAGGGTATCATCATCCAAAGGTCAACGACCCTAGTTCCCCTTTCGAGGTGGAATCCTCATGTCTTTCCCCTTTGGCTAAAATGCTTCTTTCTGGGGAAATGAAGCTCTTACTCTAGGTAAGGCATCTTGTAATTCTCGGGTCCTCCCAACTACGTCCTCAAGTGTAGCTAGTCTAGTGGATCTAACTAACCCATGTAGAGGCTCTGCCAATCTATCCACAAACATGTACATCGTCCTAGCCACAGACAGATCTGGAACCATTACTAAAAACTTAAAGAACTTGGAGATATAAGTGTCTGGGTGCTTTGTCTTCTTGATTTTGCCTAACTCAACAAAATTCTCCTCTGGGTCCCTTCGGTATAATCTCTCTACCAACCTCTTGGTGAAATATTCATACACAGTCACCCCTGCATGACCCAATGTGGACATCCCATGGAACCACTAGTCATGGGATTCCCCTTCAAGGTGCAGCGCTGCCACCTTGATGGCTTCTATCTCTGCCATTTGATTTAGCTAGAAATAGATGTCTAATTTCTCCACCCAAGCTCTTGTCGTACTCTTGGAAGACCCATCCAAAGTAGGAAAAAAAATTATATCCATGGTACGCTGCAGGTCATTTCCCTGTGTATACCCTCCTCCTCTATTATGACTGCGGGGTCTTGAGTTATCTTTAATCTCGAAAAAATCCTGGAAGGTGAAATGATCTCTGAAATCTTGGGTATGAGATTGGTACTTTGTGAAGTAGTCACCCAGATCCTCCTTCTTGCGCACCCACTGCTAAGAAGGTGGGCATGGTGGAACGTTGTGATACTTGTGGTACCACTGGTTTCTCTTCCCAATGGTGAGAAGTTCCTGAAACGTCTCCATTGTGGAATCCCCGCAGGATTTCCCTTTGTCTGTTTTCTCCAGCAACTATTTTCCCCATCTCTTCTATTTTCTTGGAGAGCTCTTGTACACATTTAAGAAGGAGGTTTCCAAAATCCTTATTGTCATCCTCTTCTGACATCGATGCCTTTCCTTTATCCTCCTCTACTGGAATGTGGTCCCCTTCACCAAATGTGATCTCAACTCTGCGTTCTCTATCTTTGTACCTCCTTGTTTGATCTGTGATGTATTCTTTATCTTCAGATGTCATAGCCCGAATGCCCCATAGGCTGACCCAAGTCTATGAGCTCTGATACCACTGTAATATTCCAAACAAGAAAAAATGACTGTAATACAAAGAAAATAAACAATAATGCTAGAATATCAAAACACCATGAAATAAACTAGAAAGGGTTGATCCATTTTATTAATGAGGAGGTGTAATACAAGTACAATAGTGCTAAAAAATAGTAGCACTCAAGCCAACATATATTGCTAGAGTGACCCTCAAGTCCTCGCACTGAGAACACTACGTAATTGTCGCTCTGTTGGAGACCTCACTGCGCTGCCCCTACTGGAAATTCTAGCCTAATGTAATTGTAGGTTGAAAAGGGATGCATAGATAAGGTTGTTCTAGTGCTTGGAAAATTATGGGATTTGGATACCAGCCTCTACTCACAAAACCCAGAAAAACCCAGAAAGGATTTCCAGATTTGTAGACCCCGCAAAATCACCCTCTAGGGCAAGAAAATGCACAACTACAGGGTATGCAGTGATATGAGATGAATTAAAAAATGAAATGCTACAACAACTTCCTCGTAGCTCAACTGATGAAGGCTTGATCCCCTCACTGAATTCTAAGTGACACTTCTATGAAATCTGATCCTCCTCTGGATCTCTCAACTAATCCACTTCGTAAGTCACTGGGTGACTGTGCTGCTCAGGAGGGTTGCAAAATGGCCAAATGTCAGAATACTGCAATATTCACACAATATGGACAAACTCCTCTCGTGAGCAGGCACTCGAAGTTCCCTGGGGATGAGGTTGGGATTTCCACTTAAAAACACCTGTGTGCTAAACAACACTGCAGAATCAGCTAAATAGCTCAAGCATGCTCAATTCATAAACAACAAGAAATGAAATAACTCAGAATTCCCTCTATGGTTGTCCTCACCTCTTTCTTATACTTGTGGAACCCTCACACCCATGGGTCCACCTCATAACTGTGTTGCTCTCCTCATCTATATCCTCCTCCTTAACTGCATTGTTCACATCATCTCTTGGACCCCTCCACTACTGCGTTGTTCCACTTTCACACTGGTGAAGTGGTTTTATTCTCCTAAAGGGATTCATGGGTCCCTATACCCTCTTATTCAAATACTTTGTCAAAGAAAGGAAAAATTAATATTCTAATTAGGTAAAAGCTAATTAAGAATATTACAATTGCATCTTTGAACTTTAGGCACATAGTTACATATTTTTAGGGAATAAAATGTACTTTAGAAAAAAAAATTGAGCACTTTCCCTAATTGCTACTCCCATAATGATGACCTAGGTGATGGAAAGACTATTTTTATGACCCTTTTGATGAATTGACCTAATAATGACACCTAATGGATTTATAAACTGATGATTTGGACCTTTGAACCTTGAAGTATGAATGACCATGAGATGATGACTGAAATGGTGAACAAGACACATTATTGATGACTCATCATAGTGAGTGATGGCATGACCATGATTACAATTATGACCATGGGATGATGGGAGAAATAGCATACCTAGACATACTAACTAATGACCAATTTTTTTTTTGAAAACCTATTTGAAACTATAAAATTTTTCCCTAGGACCCTATCAATAACTTGAAAGAGTAAAATTTGATCATTAGTGAGTGACTGGACTGACATACACTAACACACTCCATGACGCATTAGTGACCAAAAAGTCAAAAAAGAGTATGTATGGTTATTGTTGAACCTCAAAATTACCCTCTCCTTGACATTCTTTCTCACCTTTTTCCCTTACTTTCTCATAATATCACATTCCTTAATCAATGATAAATGCTATGTTTTGGCTTAAGGAATGCATTAAAATGACTGTCATGTTATATTTTCATGTTCTTGCCATTTTAATAGATTTTTCAAATTTAGCTACAAAATGCAGCCTATTCTGCAGCTAATTTTGGATTCCATAGCTCCTCTCATCGTCTAATACATTCTAGGTGTCAAATGGAGAATTGGACCACATGGGCATTTCTAGAAACATCTCTAAATGGATTTTATCCTATTCACTCGATCAAGATCGATAGAACAGCATGCATAAGATCACGGTCAAAGGCATAGTCAAATTACATTAGTCAAGAGGATAAGGACTCTTGATTTGCTCTATCGTAGCAAATCAAGATTCAAACAGTCCTAATGCAATTATATAATTAGGCACATGTAGCAAGATTATCTCATAGATAGTTATGTGTATTTTCCTGTAAATACCGGTTGTACAAAACCAAGAAGACAGTGAAGAAATTAAGTTTTAAGTTTAAGTTGTTTGCTAAAACTCTGTGTTAAGACTTCGTTCCATCATAATACAAATTTCACACTAACAATAATTGCTTTAGTGCACCTTTAACCAGCTAGCATTTCAGTCGAATCAGTTGTAGAGGGCCCCTGTACTAGAGGAGGTTTTTTCATTCGTTGTTTTTAATTTAATTTCCATTACTCTGTTTTTCAACAATTCTATTTTCTTATTAGATTAATGTTTCATTCCAATTTTGATCGATAGCATAATGTCAAAAACATAACTTTGTAAGCCTTGTTCTTCTAAAATATTTCGTGAAGATAGATAACTCTGTTTTCAAATCGAATTAAGATTGAAGCACTAAGAACATACAATTATCTAGTTTCTTATTGTTCTGTCATTCATTTTCTTAGAATAGAATTATCAATTAATTGTGTAAATGGATGTTCTCAAAAGTCATTTCATGATGATGATTCTAAACTAAACGATTGAATGTCTAATTCATACAATTATTGAGTTTATTTTGCACATTTTTATTATCTTTCTAGGAATTTAGAAAAACTAAGGTATAGTTGTCTTCTTACACAACATTTCTAGAGGGTAATACTTCACATTGAATGTTGGAGAAAACCAAATATACATTAGTTGCTTGCAATTAGTTTTACATGCTTTTACATTTTTCTTTCAGATCCTCACTTAGTTGCATCACTAATATTCCTAAAGTTCATTCGAAGAAGATTGATTTAATCATATTTCAAGAACTGAATGATTGAAAGATTAATGAATACAATTACTGAGTTACCATTTTCACACTTTACTTGCTTTTCCAAATAATTAGGTATAATTGGTTACTTAACATCATCTCAAGAGGGTCAAACTTCATAATTGAATGTTGGAGTTGCTATATACACGTTAGATGTTTTCATTTGCATCCTTTGCTTACTTTTCTAGGACATTAGAAGTTAAAGTACATATATTTGCTTACACATCATCTCAAGGAGGTCATCCTTCATAATTGAATGCTGGAGTAACTAGAAGTACATTAGTTTTTTTCATTCTCTGTTTTTACTTAAGACAAACACTAAAATTTCAATCTCAGTTTTAAGAATTAGATCCATGGAATAGAACTAATGACAAGATAGGATAGATGCTCTGTTTTCCAAATTAGATTATAACCAGCCAACAATCTTTGATTTATTTTTATGAAAATTAGAATTATTTAGGAACACTTCCTTTTCTTCCTTCTTAAAATTCATTAGATTCATTTAAATCTTTTCATAGGTTTTTTAGATTAAACATTCTTTGACATCAAAGAACAAAAACCCCAAAAACAACATAAAGTACAAACAACGAAGTAATAAGAAAGGTTAACTAAGCACATATAGTGCACTACACTTCATCAGTTTAAAAACCTCGGTTGATAATTTATGCAAGAAATTTAAGACATTAAATTGAATAAACATTTTGGCATCATTGCCAAGGAAGTGTAATTAGGAAACCTCATTTCTTACATTTAAAAAAAATGATATGCATAGAGAAAGAGACTCTAGTGGAATATTCATAGCTAGAGGTAGGAGTTTAATCCCTACAACACCACTCACTCCACCAAGACTAAGAAGTGATAGAGTTGCTCCTTTCAATGTTGAATGATACATATCATTATATGTTCTGGGTCTATCAGAACATGTAATGATATGAAAAGAGCATTTTTAGAAAGGTATTTGGATTATTGCATACCTATTAATCACAAGGATGAAGTGTTTAAAATGATGCAAAGAGAGGATGAGAATTTGGAGGATTTAAGTGAAAGATTCAACTATAACATAAAAAGAGCAAAAAAGGATCATTTAGATCAAGATAATTTAAAAACTCTTTTTTTGAAGGCCATTAGAGATGAGTGGATAGACATCCTTAACATGATGGGGAAGGGGGATATCTCTCAACTTCCATTACCTGATATTGGGGAATTATGTATTCATTTCTCAAGAGGAAAAACAAAACTGGGAAAGGTCCAAGAGATCCTTCTCTTGCTAGTGTAAATATATCTGCAACTAGAACAATGAGTAGGGCATAAATTGGAAACATGCTTGATGAATTTAAAATAGAGATTTTAGGGAGTCTTAGTGAACATATAGACACCCTTAAGTTACAAAACAAGAAGAAAGCCGAGACTGATGCTTTAGCTATTTTCTGTCCCAAATGCAGAAATAAACATGCTTTAAGAGAATGTCCTCTTGATGCAAAAGTCATAGAGACTTGTATAATTTGTTCAGAAAGTCACGAGACTAATATTTTTCCTTCAATTTCTGGTCTTAAGGCTTCTTTTCAAGAAGTAACAACTTCAAATCCAATAGAATATATTTTCTTTGTCTCTAGAATACCATGGAGGGGGCCACAAAATCAAGGTTTTAATAACCAAATGTATACTCAACCCCCACCAAATTGGAATTCTTGGCAAAAACCTTGGCCTCAATCTCAATCTCAATATCAACATTGGGCTCAAGGAATTCAAAATTCCTATGGAATATTCTCTCAATAGTATCAATATCCTCCATCATATCCAAACTATCCTCCCCAACAAATTTCTCAACAAAATCAACAACCTCAACTCCAAAAATAAAATCCACAACTCTCATTACCATTCCCTTAGAGACAAAATCAGCTACCTGCCCAACCATTACCAAACCCCAACAATAAAAATCCTCAGAATACCTATATGATAGAAGGACAGCAATTTCCAACTTACATGATTACTCCTCTAGATCTTAATGATGTCCAACTTAGATCTGGTAGAATATTAGAAAATAAAAATCCTTCTGTAGTCATTCAAGAACAAGACAATTCTGAGGAAGATTCTCTACAGCCCAATAAAATTTTTGAAGAAGGAACATCTCTTCAAAACTGAAATTTCGAAAATGAAAAACAAAAAGAACCAATAAACTCAACTCCTATCATAGAGAAACCATCAATATCTACTTCTACAACTCCTTTTCCTGAAATATTACAAGTTGATAGAGAGGTAGAAAATCATATTATGTTGCCTACTTATAATTTTCTAGATGAATTAAAAAATGTCTGTATCAAAATCCCTTTGTTACAATCCATTAAGGAGATTCCAACTCTAGCTAAAACAATAAAGGAGTTGAGTATGAAGAAACCGGGAAGAAAATCAAAAGAAATAAAAAGAATTCAGCTTGTCGGAAAAATAGTAGACATAATAATGAGAAACAATTCCATTAAAAAATATTTAGATCGAGTAAGTTCAGTTGTAAAAACACATATAAATAGAGTTTAAATTCCAAATACATTGATTGATTTAGGAGCAGCAATAAACATCATGATCAAACAAACCATGGAACATCTCAAGCTTCCTAATATTCTGTATACATCTACATTCCTGCAATTAGAAGATAGATTTGTAATCAAGTCAGATGGTGTGTTAGAAGATATTTCAGTGTCCTTCGACTCTTGGGAGTCCCTGTTGATTTTATGATCTTAACTCCTAAGAATAATCTAGGAGGACATCCACTTATATTAGGAAGACCTTGGTTGGCTACAGCTGATGCTTTCATTCGCTATAGATTTGGTGACATGTATATCTTTGATGGCAACTCAACAAATAAATTCACTCTATATCCTCTAGCAAGAACAATCACAGAGTTAGATGAAAAATAATGGATTGATGATGAAAATTATATACAACCTCTCTTTACTATTTCAACCATTAGTGAAGATAGTCAAATCTTAAATTCAATAGAAAATTTTGAATCATCCCCAGAATATGAACATGATCAATTTCAATAAAAATCCAATATTGAATATTTTTCATCTAGGCAGATGTCTCTTTATTCTATGGAATAATTTTGTATCTCTATAGTTGAAATATTTCCAAGGAAAACTCTAAACATAAACAATAACTTGGAAAAATTACAACAGGAAAAGCTAATCAAAACATTACAACAACATTCTTCTGCATATGGATGGGAATGCACTGAAATGAAAGGAATTAGTCCTAAGACTTGTATACATCACATCTACATTGAGGAAAATTGTAAACCTATCAGACAACCTCAAAGAGGATGAATCCAAATCTTAGGGAAATTATGAAAGAAGAGTTGCAAAAGTTGTCGATGTAAAATTTATTTACCCAATTTTCTGACAGCCAGTGGGTTTCCCCTTTAGTGATTGTGCCCAAAAATAATGAAAAATGGATGGTATGCATTGATTATCGAGAATTGAATAAAGCTACCCTGAAAGATCACTTTCCTTTACCCTTTATATATCAAGTGTTGGATACATTAGCAGGTAAGAAGTATTTCTCATTCTTGGATGGTTTTAGTGGCTATAATAAAATTCAAGTAGCACCTGAAGATCAAGGTAATACCACATTCACCTATCCATGGGGGACTTATGCTTATTGAGTACTTCCTTTGTTGTGAAAAAATCTCCAAAAATAGAAGAAAAGAGCTATCAATGCCTTAGAAATAAGCCACTTCGAGGGGGGGACCTCCAATACATTACATGAATGAACAATTCTTGGATGATACAAATGAAAAAACCTCCTTTCTATATATAGGAGTCCATGGGGCCACAATGTAATCCTAGCCGACCTAACAATAATAATGTAAGGGCACAATAATAACAATATGGGGGTTATAGGGGTACAACAATAACAATAAAGAGGTTACACTAACAACAATAAGGGACTATACTATTAGTATAGGGACCTAACATGCTCCTCTCCTTCAAAAAAGTGTTGCCCTCAATGCTTGAGTAGCTCCGAGTGATTTTGTATAAAATTCTCATCCTCCCATGTAGAATCTTCAGTGGGTAAGTTCTTCCATTTGATGAGATACTCTGAAATTGATCGATTTCGTAGTTGTCAAGTTCTTGTTTCCGTGACTTCTTTAGGTTCCAATATGGTTTTTCCTTCCTCATCAAGTTCTAGAAATATTGTTTGAACTGGAATTTTGTCCCCTATAACATTTTTTAAGCATGATACATGGAAAACTAGATGCACTCACAAAGAAGCAGGAAGCTCCAATTTGTATGCCATAGTACCAATCTTTTGCAACACCTTGTAAGGACCATAGTACTTTGGCAATAATTTATTATCCTTCTTAGCTTGCTTGAGGGACATTTTCTTGTATCGTTGTATCCTACCCAGTCTCCCACATCAAAACTTCTCTCACTACGATGTTGATATGCATGTTGTTTCATTCAATTTTGTGCCAAATTTATGTTATCCTTTAAGAGTTGGAGAACTTCTTCTTGATGCTCGATGTGATCCTCCACTGCTTGAACCCTAGAATTTTCCCTTAAAGAAAATGTGATGGACGGTGGATGATATCCGTAAAGTGCCATAAATGGGGTCATTTTTGCTGCAGTATGGAAGGAAGTGTTATACAACTATTCAGCGAGAGCTAACCACTTGACCCATTATGCTTGCTTATCAGATACAAAACAACAAAGATATCCTTCCAAACATTTATTCATTATCTTTGTTTGACCATCGGATTGAGTATGATAAGATGAGCTATGAGCTAGTTGAGTACCCAAATAAGAAAATAATTTCGTCCAAAAATTTCCTGTAAAAATGGGATCTCTATCACTTACAATAATCTTTGAGTTTCCATGTAGCTTTTGAATTGTTTCCATAAATGCCTTACCAACTGTACTTTCTTTAAATGGATGATATAATGCACAAAAGTGTGCATACTTGGTAAATCTATCAACTACCACCATGAGGACACTCCTTCCTTCATACTTAGGTAAACCTATGATAAAATCCATTGAAATCTCCTCCCAACGTTGACTTGGAATGGATAAAGGTTATAGAAGACTCGTGGTCTTAATTGTCTCAACTTTATTTTTTTGACAAACCAAACATTCCACCACAAATTTGAATATCTTATTTAAGGCCATCCCAAAAAAATTATTTCTTCACCCTATGGTAAGTTTTTAAAAATCTCGAGTTTCCTCCTAAAGGAGAAGTGTGCAATTCCAAAAGAATCTTTTGTTATCGTTGGGAATTCTTGCAAATATATAAGTGATCTTTGTACCATAAGGAATCATTTTTCCAACTAAATGTATCAGATGTACTAGGATATTGCTCCAAATTTTAAATGAGTTTCCACACTTCTTCATTCTTCTTCCATTCATCCCTTGCTTCGATTATCCAATCTGGTTGGATAATAGAAACGACACAAAGCAATGCTTCCACCTCTTCATCCTTTCTTGAGAGTGAATCTGAAACAACATTTAGCTTCCCTTTTTTGTAGATGATTTCAAAGTCATAACCCAACATATTTGTGACCCATTTATTCTACTCTTCTGAAGATAGTCTTTGTTCCAAAAAGTGTTTAAGACTATCATGATCATTTTTTACCTTGAAGTGTCTTCCCATTAGGTAAGGTATCCATTTCTTTAGTGCATGTAGTATTGCCAACATTTCCTTCTCATAAATAGCCTTTTGTAAATATTTTCCTTTGATTGAATGACTTTCAAAAGAAATAGGTCTTCCTTCTTGCATTAAAACATCACGAATTCCATTTCCTGAGGCATCACATTCCACAATAAAGGTTTTTGTGAAGTCTAGTTGTTACACAGTAATTTGTCACCGTCCCTGCAATCCCTGTCCTGCACATTGGAGGGCTCACTTTGTGACCTGTGAGCAGTGACATGGCTTGAAACCACTTTCATGAAATCCCTGTGTACAAGAGCTTTCATTGACCTAAAGACATCTCCTTGTGAAAAACCCTGAAAATGGCCCTTTTAGCATTGGCGCGAGTAAGCAGTTCAGTACCCGTGCCAATGGGGAAAATACTTCAAAGAGGCCGTGCCAGTTGGCGCTCTGTCCCAGAGTCGCACTCGCACCAGCCAATTTGAGAGGTGTTTTTTAAAAATAAATGGCAAAAGTTTCGTCCTAACTAATCCAGGAACTGATATCTATCTTGAGTTGGGAGGTTTGGCTACGGATTTCCATAGAGAGGAAGTGGTTTGCCACCTCTCATGGAAGATTCATTGATGATAGGGCAAATCACATGATTATAGGGATCCCAACTCCTCTTCCTCCATCTATAAAAGCTTGCCCATCTCCATAGCAAGCTAGTCTTCAAGTCTTCAAGTTCCCAAATTTCCAAGAGCCTTATGCTGCAAGAGCCTCCATAATTCCCTTAAGGCCAATTTCAAGCAAGGAGACTATCGTCAAGGTCTGAAGAGAGAATTTTGTCCCATCCTTGACAGGATTTTCGAGACGTGTTCTGCTGGCGACCCCCTCCGAAGGATAATTCAACCTCAGAACTATGGTTGTAATTTTCCTTTGATTGATTATTAATGAACGACTATTGGTTATGGTTCCACTCTTGTTGTTATTTATGATGATGAGTTATGTCCTTTCTGACTGACATATAGTTGCGTCTACTGGATTTTACGCTTGCGTTTGTTTTGTTTCTCGCATGTGCAGGTGTCCCATCACAGAGATCATGGGGATCGTGATCTGCCAGAGTTGAGGAACGGGAGCGCCACCTCTTCTACAACGACTGCGTTGGATTCCAGGTAAGCCTTCATCGCTTGTCGATTTATTTTCAATTAGGAACCTGCACTATAGCATGATTGATTGTTGCTAGACCCAGTCTGGGCTAGTAGAGATTGCCTCTATCCGTAGAGGGGATTTACCTCCACAACAAATTGGCGACTCCGCTAGGGATTCGTTGGATTGTTGTCGTTCGTTTTATAAGCTATAGATGGAGCCTTAAGTTGGCCAGATAGCCTTCGAAACGCTTTTGCTCTGCAATTGCGAAGTAGATCAAAGCCGCTTCATTCAATCTCCGGTTTAGTTTGTAAACCGAACCCTTGGAGCATTGTCTTGCCTTTTTGGTTGATTCTTGATTCTCCTTGCTTGATCCGCTCTTTTGGGCTGGTTCTTTTTGTGGATTTGGGTCTTTGATAGCTTGATCATTCACTGGTCTACTTTTTGGATTGCTTCTTTTTTATTTTTGACTGGGAAACTCGACTGGCGTGCTTTTTAGCCTGACAGTCGCGCCCATTTGCGCATGTTGCTTCTGTATTACCTGCACCAATTCATCTCTGGCACTAGTTTTAGCCTCACAGTCGCGCCAATCCTGTGAGCTACTAGGGTTTGCTCAGTTCTGAGCTTCCTGAGCCTGATCTGTGTGTTTGGTCTTGATTTTTCCACTGTTTGAATGTTTTGGAGCCTGGATTGACTAGTTTTTACATTCATCCTTTGGCTGTTTTCCCATTTCCATCGATTTTTCATTTTAGCCCTAGGTCAGCTAGGTGTTGTTATGTGTCGAGTCTTCCTTAGGAGTTTTTGGTCTCTTTCGGTCCAGTCAACCTTCTGATTGCTTCTTTTCATTTATTTGGTGGTTTTCTATTGTCTCATTGCGTTGTTTGAGTGATTGTTTCCTTCTTCATTTGAATTTCGCTTTGTCTCGTCTTGGGCCTTGATTACACGGCTCATTTTGAGTCTTTGGGATTATTTCGCTTTGAGGGACTTTTGGTCGATTTGAGGTCTGATTGTGATTGCCATTGAGTGGAATTTGCTTGGTTTTTCTCTCTTGTCATCATTTCTCGAATTTCCTTTGCATTAGTTTTCATTTTTTAGCGCACTTTGCTCTGAAATAGTGAAAAAAAAAAAAAAAACCTCTTTTTCTTTTCATTAGTTAATGAGAATTAGATCTTTTCTGTGTTATTAGTGATTGGTAAATTTGAATGAAAAGATTTTTATTTTTCATTAGCTGCATTAGAGACATCATTGGTTGTTTTCTGTTCATTTCGTTGTTGTGTGAAAAGCTCTCAACTCTCTCATAAGTAGCTTTCATCGAATGAAATGATATACTGTGGCATATAGATTGCATTTAAGATATTTTGAGATATTACATTCGCTAGGGCCTGAAAAATTAAACGTAATTGAAGATAAACTTTAAAATTAACTTAATTTACACTAAGGCAGCATTGAAATCTAACGAAACACATTTAAAGGTCTAGGCTAGAGACGTGTTCCGGTGTCTTTAAACCTAGTAGTTGTCGTTCGCCTTTTGGCTTTAGACAGCACTAGTACGGACTTGTGCTCCCTGTACCGTCGCGTATATAAAGGGAGACCCCACTAGGTTTCAATCTTTATCCATAGGAAGCCGAGTCCGTTGCCCTATACCCATGATACACCGGACACAACATTCAGGGAGATTTCCTGCACGTACAGAAAATCCTTGGTCGATTTCTCTTTCATTTTGAGACCAAGGTGTATATTGCAGTTCACAGTTATTTGGTACACCCTTTTCCTAGTATTCCTGAGTAGTCATTTTGATCCTATCTGACTCCCTAAATTTGAAAGGATCACCAAGCGCTTGTCCTTTCACGCTTGTGTCAAATCTGAAAGAGATACAGTCATCTTTTCAACTGTTTCTCGACTCTTAAAACATGAAACGGTGAAGTTTCTTATTTTTTCAATGTGGTAAAAAATTAATCACCCGCGATCACACGCCCTGTTAGATTCTGCTTGTTGGCTATTTGATTGTGTATCTTGACTCTTTTTCAGCCCCTGTGTGTGTTTGATATTTTTCTCTTGTCATTACTACCACAGTGGCGAAACCCTCGGTTTCGTCTACTGGTAGTCCATATACGGATGATTCATCAGAGGTTTCTCAATCCTCTGCTGAACTTCAGAAACCCATTGTTTCTGAGCAACCCTTTGGGGGACCAGTTGAGTTCAATTAGCCCTTTTCTGAGCCCTATTCTGAATTGAGAATAGCGGTTGATTTCCTTTCTCTTACATCAGGTTCGCCCTTTATAGCTGCTGTTTTTCCTCATAGTCCTCGCCTTCTATTACAAGATCTAGCGGAAGGCTCAAACATGAGTGATTCTAGTGAGGAAATCCCAATGTCCGGTGAATATTACCAGCTCTTCCCTCGGAGATTATTTCCAGGAGACAGCCCTGAACCAGCTGTTATGTCATCATCCGGTCTCTCATTGCCATCAAGGTATAGATCCTTGGGTCAGATCATTTCCGCTGCAGCCTCTATGGGAGTGTCAGCTCCTTCTACGAGGCTGGTTGCTCCTTCATTAGGGATGTCTCCTCAGACACCCGTCACTTTTGTACCTGTTCAACCCACTATCTGTGTGGCCGCATCTGCACCCGCTGTCATGGCACCCTCCACGAGGGCTAGGCCGCCTCCTGAAGATGTTTATATAGGGACTGTTATGCCGGAGAACATCTCTCAGGAGGAGTTTCGGTTGTCCCTACAACAGTCGAACCCCCAGGTTGGACCATCCTCCCAAGATCCCAACCGCTCTTATTTTTCACATTATGCACAGGATGGTACACCCATGTATGCTTTTCCAGGTCATTTTTATGAGCACGGGGACATTTTACGTCTACCCGCTCCTGAGGCTCACCTCCATGCTCAAGGTTTACCTTATAACCAGGCTTATAACCCACAAGGGAAACCTTTCCAAGGCCAACCTTCGAGCCAACCTGGCTATCCTTATGACCCATAGGGGCAGCCCATGCAAGGCTATCTTGCGAGCCAGCAAGGGCCATCGTACGATCCTCAAGGACAGTATTACAACCCTTCTGGTCAACCTGTGCAGCCTCAGCCAGGGTACCAACCGGGGCCGATATATGGTCCTGGGGGGCAAATCCAGCCTTCTCAACCTATGCAACCTCAGTATTCTGTTAATCCAAACATTGCACACCAGCCAGGACCATCTTATGTTCCTGTTGCAGGTCAACCCGGTTACTAGCCACCACTTGGCTCCATTCCCCCACCAGGCCAACCGGTTCATCCGATGCAACCTGGTGCTTCTCAACAGCCAGGTCAACCTGCGCAATCGGCTCAACCTATTCATCCGGGTCAACCTGTTAACCCAGGGCAGCCCCCTCACCCAGGTCAGACTGGTCAACCAGGCCAGCCTGTCCATCCTATTAACCCTGCACAACAGCCGATTTATTCGATGCCACAGCCAAATCAACCACTGCACCCTAATTATCAGGCTCAGCAGGGTCCCACCTACCAGCAGCCCACTCGACCTCAGGGCGGCTACTATTCTCATGGTCAATATTGACCGAATTATAGCCAGCCCCAAGGGTCTAACTATCGTCCTCAACAACCCGGTTATACCTATACTGAGCAGCCGAATCCAAATGCTGCTTACACAGGGCCGACTCCTAATCAGGGTCCATACTCTAGTTATCAACCCCCGTACACTGGTTACCAATAGCCGAATCAAGCTGGTTATAACACCTACACCCCCTATGGTCAGAATCCTATTGGAAAGAACCCATGGGGGCAAGGATATTCCCAACCAGCATGGAGTACAGGTATTGGTCCTTACCCAGGGCCAGGTGTGCCATCTAATCTGCCATTGTCGTTCCTGGCTACCTTGCAGTTACCGGATGTTTCAAAATTAACGAATGATCCAATACTGGATAATCCTTATTAGCCTCCGATTCCTACCAAGGTGCCCAGCGATTGCCCCAAGTTTGAGGGTAAAGCTAGGGAGGACCCCCAAGCTCATGTGATGACCTACCATCTTTGGTTTTCGTCCAATTCTTGGGTGGATGATTCAGTTCGTCTTCACCTCTTCTAGCGCACTTTAACTGGCGCTGCAGCTAAGTGGTATATCGAATTACCCCGTGGCATCTTTCAAGATTTCAATACCTTAGCCATGGATTTTCTGACTCATTTCCAGTTACCGGTTCGTTACGAAGTCGGGACGCACCTCCTGAATTCTTTGAAGCAGGACAAAGCCACCCACATTTATGATCACATTCATGAGTGGCGACGTTGTCATAGGCTGATCAAGTTTCATATACCTGATCAGATACTAACTCATTGCTTCACCACCTCCTTTGTTAACAAAATCGCCCAAGATATTGCTATGGGAGCGTGTGTGACTGAAGAACAATCCATAGCGCGTGCTCAATATCTGGATCTTGTATACTCACAATCCGGCATGCTGTATGATATCTTGCCTGATGCTCCATGGTTCGGAACCTCTAAAGCCCCACCTACCCCAGTGGTGGATGGTGTTATCGGCTCCGTATCTCTTAATTCAAGAAATCCTCGAATGGGAAGTAGAAGTCCAACTCATCCAATAATTATACTCCTCCCGCCCCTACCGATTCTGGCAAAACTGCAGAGGTTAACGCCGTTCAGGCCAATCCTACGGAGAAAGCCTCCAAGGGGAAAAAGAAGGGCAAAGGTAAATCCAAATCCGATGCCCCAAAGCCAGAATCCAAACCTCGTACTGAGGATGTTTCTCAACGTAAACCGAAGTACCCTTGCCTCATTTGTGAAGGAGACCATTATACCAAGGATTTTCCATGACGATCTGAAGTTAGTAAACTTATCAAAGGCTCTAAAGGGACTCCAGCAGTTCTTAAAGAACCATTCCCATCTCAGCAGACCCATATGGTTGAACAGCCTTCGCCATCTGCACCATTTGGGTCCCAAGTTTTTGTGATGAATGGTGCTGCACCTATCTCTATTGCCACATGTTTGAAGGATTACAACGAATCATGGCAAGCACCTGGGAAGGCAGTTACGGATGGAGAACCTCCCCCACCTGTCTCCGGTTCGTTGGAAATTGAGAAGCCTACCCTTGAACCTGTTGTGAAGCCACCTTCTAAAGGTGTTTTACGAAGATCTTCTTACAATCCGAATGCCCGTGCCGCTCAACACTATAGTATTGTTGAGGATTTGGCACAGGCGCCTTTTGCCATGTCTGCACTAGAATTTCTTCAAATTTTTCCTTCGCAACGGAAGGCTTTGTTGTCTGCAATCGGTGACATTGATCCCGTCGATTCAATTCTTCTCACCTTCGACTTAGAGAATTTCACCCCCCGACTTCCACATCAGATCGCTCTTGCTATTCAAGTCAGGATCAACGATCTTAACATCCATAGGGCCGTTTTGGATGAAGGTGCCTCTACCTGTGTCATGTCGTCTGCTTGCTGGAAGGCCATTGGCGCTCCGGCCCTTTCATCATCTCCCAATGCCCTAGAGGCATTTGATGGTCGGGAATTCAAACCTTTGGGTGTTCTCGAGAGTTTAGCGATCACTTTGCAGGGGAAGACAGTCAATGTAGAAGTAGAAGTGGTTGATGCCAAGCTTAACTACAATATAATTCTCGGCCGTAGCTAGACTCATGCCATGCTATGCGTGCCATCCACTGTTTTTTGACTTCCTAAGTTCCCTCACGAGGGCAGAATCGTTACGATGGATCAGTTTTCCTTCTTCACCTCCACCTCTGAGAACAACGTTCCATACGTGGATCAGATCCCAAATCCCCCTGACAATGTAGGACCCGGTCTCTTCAAGGACCCCGTCCTCATGGGTATTTTTCCTGCACCACCACCACACACTGCTCAAGTTAACATGATCTCCAGGTCTGATGACCCTTGGCTCATCCCTATGCCTGAGCAGGTGCTTGATTTTGGAGAATCAATGCCCTTGAATCTAGTAGAGATTAGCTACTGTGAAATTGTTGCTGCATTTGATCCTCCCCCTCCTCAGCATGCTCCTTTGAGCATGGCTCTCGACATCTATTCTCAATCCCCTTGGCTTGGCGAGGCCGACTCGTCAGATCCCCTTAAAGATACTTTTCCTTCCGATGAAGCCATTATTGAAACAATGTCTCTTGAGGAGCTGTCGTGGAGTGATGGACATCATCGTTCCTCCTTTATGCCCTGCCTGGGGGAAATTTCAGATTGTCTAGCGCGTTAGGCATCTCAGGCTCCTACTCCTCCTCTCCAAATGCCCATTTTGATGCATGAGGTTCTTTCGGAAGGAAACCTGAGTAATATCACTCAAACCATCTCGATCAACATCTCTGTTAAACCGGGGATCATTGAGAATATACATGTGGGAGTGACTTGTTCTCCTGATGAGATACAGGTCTATACTGATCTCTTTAAATAATTCAAAGATGTGTTCGACTGGTCTTATGAGGAAATGCCTGGGATCGATCCCAGTATCGTAGTGCATGAGATTCCAACCTACCCTGGTGTGAAGCCCGTGCGCCAACTCTTATGCCCAGTGCATCCTTGCAAAGTCGCTGCAATTAAGGCAGAAGTTGAAAAACTTCTGAACGCGGGCTTTATTTATCCCATCCCCCTTACAGAATGGGTTTCCAACATTGTCCCTGTCGATAAAAAATAGGGTACTATTAGGGTCTGTGTTGATTACCGCGATATTAATCACGCCTGCCCAAAGGATAACTATCCCACTCCATTCATAGACCAAATTATCGACGAATGTGCCGGAAGTGAGATTTATTCCTTGATGGATGGCTTCTCGGGGTATAATCAGATCAATATTTTACTAGAGGATCAACACAAGATTGCATTCATCTGTCCGTGGGGTACTTTCGCGTATAAAAAGCTCCCGTTTGGCTTGAAGAACGCTGGAGCCACTTTTCAGCGTGCGATGTATTACGCTTTCCATGACATTCGCCATATCGTTCACCCTTATCTAGACAACTTGCCAGCTCATTCAGCTAGGCGAGAGGACCACCCTGAACACCTCCGCCAGATTTTCCTTCGCTGTAGGCACTACAATATTAGGCTTAATCCTCATAAATGCGTCTTTTTCGTGGATTATGGCCGTCTTTTGGGATTCATAGTCTCCAAAGATGGAATTCGCCTTGACCCTTTAAAGGTTGAGGCTATCATCAATCTCCCATCACCCTCCTCGTTATATCAGTTACAAAGTCTGCAGGGAAAAGCAAACTTCCTTCGACGATTTATCCCAAACTACGCAGAGATAGCCAAAGGATTCACGCGCCTATTAAAGCAGAACGTTCCCTTCCATTGGGACGAAATTGCTCAACAATCCTTTGAGAAGGTCAAGAAATTACTGGTTAATTCTCCTTTGCTTCGTCCTCCTGATTATCACCGCGATTTCACTTTGTATCTCGCCGCCGCATTTAGCACCATAGTTATGGGTCTTGTTAGAAAATTATATATTATGGAGCAATGAAACACATAAAATATGCGGAAAATACAAGCACACAAAACACATAAAACCAGAGAGACACAGATATACATGGTTCACCCAGTTTGGGCTACGTCCACCCCGAACAGCCAGTCCTTCCTTTCTATTATCCAGAAAAATGAAGAGACAAAACCTATAGCAGATCCGCTGTAATATCCTCAGTTCTCTCTCACAGTCTCCCTCTCTGTTTCTCGCTCCGAGAATACACACATAATACACAGCCGCAATACAATACCCTCATATATACAAGGGGTTTGCCTTCTAGGGCAAAAAACTCTAATCTAAACATAACTTCTACTGTCAGATCATTTACCTAGTGAACGGCCTAGATTGACTAGAAATTACTATACTTTTATAAGGCAATTTTAAGACCGTTTTACTTATCAGCGCTCGCTTCCCGACCCCCCCTCATGGGGGGTTCCCGCGCCGCCGCCCCCCGTGCACCCCCCCACAACAGCGACACTATGCGCGCGCGTCCGCCCCCATTAAGGTACAGGGGTCCAACGTTGTGATATAAAGTAAACAAGATAATCAGGCTCCACACCCAACAATCTCCCACTTGGAGACTGACTGTAGCAACTCCATCGCTGCTTCATTTGCTGGACAATGACTCCTCTTTGGACCTGGCTATTTCTCATCTTCATCGTCATCCATGAAGACCAATTGAAACTGAGCATGTTCTCATTTTCTCCCTGGTTACAACTTTTGTTATCATATCTGCAGGATTCTGGCTAGTGTGTATCTTTTCCAGCTTCAACTCTCCATCTTCCAATACTGACCGTATGAAATGGTACTTGAGATATATGTGTTTAGTCCTAGAATTAAATGCTGAGTTCTTTTCAAGATGAATAGCAATTTGGCTATCACTGTATAGTGTGCCCATATCATGCTTCTTACCCAATTCATCCATAAACCTTTGTAACCAAATCATTTCTTTACTAGCCTCTGTAGTAGCAACATATTCGGCTTATGTTGTTGAAAGTGCAACAACACTTTGGATTTTTGAAACCCAACTGACAATTGTTCCACCTACAGTAAATACATATCCTATAGTGCTCCTCCTATTATCTCTGTCACCTGCCATATCTGCATCAACATATCCCTGTAGAGAAATGTTTGAACCACCAAAGCATAATGCTTGATTTGTGGTACCTCTCAAATATCTGAGAATCCATTTTATTGCCATCCAATGTTCTTTTCCTGGATTGTTCATATACCTGCTTACAACTCCCACTGCATGTGCAATATCAGGCCTTGTGCAGACCATTGCATACATTAAGCTTCCAACTGCTGATGCATATGGAACTTTAGACATATAATCCATGTCTTCTTGGGTCTTTGGGCACATCTCCTTACTAAGTTTGAAATTGCTAGCAAAGGGTGTACTAACTGGTTTTGCATTCTACATATTAAATCTTTTCAACACCTTTTCTATGTACTCATTCTGAGACAGTGTTAATTTGCGATTTTTCGTGTCTCTAGTTATCCTCATACCAAGGATTTGTTTTGCGGCTCCCAAATCCTTCATTGCAAATGAATTTGCCAATTTTCTTTTGAGCACATTTATTTCCTGCATGTTAGATCCTGCAACAAGCATGTCATCTACATACAATAACAATATAATATAGCTTCCATCATTTTTCCTTTTTAGATAAACACAATGATCAGAGTGACATCTAGTATAACCTTGTTGAGACATAAACTTGTCAAATTTTAGATACCACTGCCTTGGAGCCTGTTTTAAGCCATACAAGCTCTTCTTTAACCTACACACCAATTTTTCTTTCCCTTTTACCTCATATCCTTCTGGTTGCTGCATGTATATCTCTTCCTCCAAATCTCCATGGAGAAATGTTGTCTTTACATCTAACTGTTCAAGATGTAAATCTTCCGCTGCTATAAGACTTAAAATAGTTCTGATTGAATTCATTTTAACAACAGGAGAAAATATTTCATCAAAATCAATACCTTTCTTCTGTGCAAACCCCTTCACCACAAGTCTAGCTTTGTACCTCTGTTTTCCTCCATCTTCTTCCTTCACCCTGTAAACCCATTTATTCTGCAATGCAGTTTTACCTGCAGGCAACTTGAAAAAGTCCCAAGTCTGGTTATGCATTAAGGAGCCCATCTCTTCTTCCATGGCTCGCTTCCACTTCTTCCTACTTTAAACCTGCATTGCTTCTTCATAACATTCAGGTTCACCAGAATCAATCAACAATAAATAATATAATGAAGGAGAGTATCGTTCAGGGGGTCTACTTATCCTGGCAGATCTTCTAACACCACTTTCAGGTGTTTGAGGTGCCTGTTGTTGTTTTGGTAGTTGTTGTTGCTGTGGTTGTTGATTATTATTATTTTCGGGCACCTTTACTTTTTCAGATATCTCATCAAGAACCGTGTATTCCTTGCTTTCTTTTTCCTGTTTCTTTTCCTACAACTGATTCTTATACAAGACCTTTTCATTGAATATTACATCTCTTCTCCTAATGATTTTGTGATTTTCATAATCATATAAGCGATAACCAAAATCATTAGCACCATATCCAATAAAGGTACATTTATTTGATTTTTCCTCAAGCTTTGTTCTATTTTCTTTATTAATATGGACAAAAGCCTCACAACCAAAAGGCTTTAAAAAAGATTAGTTTACCTTTTTACCTGTCCATGCTTCCTCTGGAATACCACCATCCAAGGAACTTGAAGGCCCTCTGTTTATTAGATAAACAGCAGTATCTACAGCATCTGCCCAAAATTGTAAAGGCAATCCTGAATGCAATCTCATGCACCTTGCACGCTCCATGATTGTTCTGTTCATCCTTTCTGACACACCATTTTCTTGTGGTGTTCTTGGAACTGTCTTCTCTCTACGAATTCCATGCTCTTAACAGTACCTATCAAACTCTTTGCTGCAATATTCACCTCCATTGTCTGATCTGAGACACTTCAACTTCTTTCCTGTCTCAATCTCAACCAAAGCTTTCCACTTCTTGAAAGTATCAAATACATCAGATTTATTCTGAATACAATAAATCCATGTTTTTCTAGTTGCATCATCAATAAAAGTAACATAATAACGAGAGCCACCGAGAGATGATACCTGAGCAGGTCCCCATACATCTGTATGCACAAGCTCCAATTTTTCGCTTTTCTTTTCTTTCCCAACTCTGAGAAATCTGACTCTCTTCTGTTTTCCATAAATGCAATTCTCACAGAAATCCAAATCAACATTCTTCAAACCTGGCAACAAATTTCTTGAGTGAAGAATTTTCATCCCCTTCTCACTCATGTGTCCGAGCCTATGATGCCATAATGTTGCATCTACTCCTTTGGAATTTAAAGCATTAACAGAGTTAGAAATACCATTGCATAAATACAATGTACCAACCTTTTCGCCTTTTGCTATTACCAGGGCTCCTTTGGTGACCTTCCAAGTTTTAGCTGTGAAAGTTGTCACACAACCTTCACCGCCTAACTGCCCTGTTGAAATTAGATTTTTCTTCAAATCTGGAACATGCCTTACCTCCTTTAGTAGCCATTGGTTTCCATTATGTTGTTTTACAAGAACTTTACCCATTCCAACAATTTTACAGGGTTTATCATCACCCAAACGAACTTGTCCAAAATCTTCTTGAACATAGTCATGAAAATATTTCTTATCAGGTGTGGCATGGAATGAAGCCCCTGAATCTACAACCCAAGAATCAGTAACATTTTCGAAAGAAAGAATCAAAGCATCTTGTAACACATCACCTGTCACATTTGCGTCATGATTGTTTTCTTGCTGTGTGTCTCCTTCTTTTCCCTTCCGAGATCTACAGTCTTTCTTTAGGTGTCCTTTCTTTCCGCAATTCCAGCACACTATTCCTGATCTAGACTTGGATCTTCCTTTCCTTGATTTACTGCGATATCCCGAGCTCTTTCCTCTTTCCATTCTTCTTCCCCTAGACTCTGCACTCAAAGCATTACCCGATGTCTCACCGGAGCTTTTCCGTCACATTTCCTCGCTAAGGATAGCACCGACAACATCATCAAACTTTAAAGTACTAGATCCAGAGACAGAGTTACTAATGGCCATTACTAAACCATTCCAATTCTCTGGCAATGAGCACAAGAATAACAGAGCTCTAACTTCATCATCAAAGTTTACCCCTACAGAACTTAACTGACTGGTAACTGTATTAAATTCATTTAAATGGTCTGCAACAGATCCACCTTCTGAAATCTTCATATTAAATAGTTGTTTCATAAGAAATGCCTTGTTTGAGGCCGAGCGTTTTTCATATAGTTTCACCAACGTCTGCATCAAACCCTCTGTTTTTGTTTCCTTCGAAATATTGAAGGCGACTGACACTGCAAGACACAACCATACTGTCCGAGTGCCTTTCTATCGAGAATGTTTCATTCCGCATCTGTCATGGCCATCGGCTTCTTTGTTTTTCCGCTCAATGGTAGGTACAGATCTTTCTGATACATATAATATTCCATCTGCATCTTCCACAGCAGGAAGTTTTGGCCATTAAATTTCTCGACCCTAAACTTACCATCATCTGCCATTGCTCCCACTCGAACCAGGAACCCTTCTTTCCTGCGAGTTTATCAGCCAAATATACCTTTGGCTCTGATACCAGTTGTTAGAAAATTATATATTATGGAGCAATGCAACACATAAAATATGCGGAAAATACAAGCACACAAAACACATAAAACCAGAGAGACACAGATATACGTGGTTAACCTAGTTTGGGCTACGTCCACCCCGAACAGCCGGTCCTTCCTTTCTATTATCTAGCAAAAATGAAGAGAAAAAACCTACAGCAGATCCGCTGTAATATCCTCTGTTCTCTCTCACAGTCTCCCTCTTTGTTTCTCGCTCCGATAATACACACATAATGCATAGCCACAATACAATGCCCTCATATATACAAGGGGGTTGCCTTCTAGGGCAAAAAACCCCAATCTAAACATAACTTCTACCATCAGATCGTTTGCCTAATGAACGGCCCAGATTGACTAGAAATTACTATACTTTTACAAGGCAATTTTACATATGTTTTTAGCTTCAGGGGTGCTTCCCCCGAACCCCCACCAGGGGGGGCTCCGAAAAGCGCTGCCGCCCCCCCTGGACCCCCCAAGGCAGCGATTAATTACGAGCGGCAACCCAACAGTTCTGGTGCAGGATGATGATGATGGTAATGAACATGTTGTTTATTATCTATCATGAAACCTTCTCAATACAGAAACACGCTATGCTCATGTCGAGAAGTTGGCGTTAACCGCAGTACACGTTGTGCAGTGCTTTCGCCACTACATCCTATTGCGTACGATAACCATGGTTTCAGATTGCAACCCCATGACATATATTCTTTCTCGACAATTACTGGGGGGAAAATACTCCAAATGGATTTTTATCCTGCAGGAGTTTGACTTAGAGTTCACTACTGCTAAGTCAACCAAATCGCTGGTTTTCGCGAATCTTATATGCTCACTCCCAACAGACTCCACTCCTTCACACTCCGAGGATCATATCCCGGACGAAACTCTTTTCCTCACCAGTACTCGTGACCCTTGGTATGGCAACATAACTGTGTATCTTCAGACCTCCACATTTCGGTCTGAGTTGACTGAAGATTCCCGACGTTGGATTCGGCATCAGTCTCAACCCTACCGCGTCGTAGGAGATACCTTATATCGCGTTGGAGTAGATTTAGTGCTCCATCGGTGCCTAAATTTGGAAGAAGCTAAAAGGGTCCTAAATGACTGCCACAGTGGCGCATGTGGTGGACATATGTCCGGATATGCCACTGCCCAGAAAATTCTATGAGCAGGTTACTTCTGGTCATCCATATTCAAAGACTGTATCGTTGCAATGCGTAAATTCCAAGCGTGCCAGGTGTTTCAGCGCAATATGCGTGCGCTGCCTCTCCCTTTGCATCCTGTTATTACCGTCGGCCCTTTTGCGAAATGGGGTGTAGATTTTATGACGTGTAACCCTCATTCGGCCGGCGGGCATGCATATATAATCGTCGTTGTCGACTACTTCAGCAAGTGGGCCGAAGCGATGCCTACACTAGCTTCTGACGGTAAGACAGCCGCCCAATTCATCTTCAACCACATTATTGCACGTTTCGGGGTCCCTCAGGCCATCGTCACTGACCATGGTACTCATTTTTGAGATTATATGATGGCCGAGCTGACTTCAAGATTGGGCTTACGCCACGATAGCTCAACGCCATATTACCCTCAGGAAAATGGCCAAGTTGAAGCAGTGAACAAGGTTCTGGTCACTATGCTTCAACGAACAGTTGGTATTCACAAATCCAATTGGCACCTCCAACTGTTCTCAGCTCTATGGGCCTGCCGGACATCCGAAAAAAGTGCAACTGGATTCACACCATTTCAATTGGTGTATGGTCTGGAAGCAACTCTTCCGGTTGAATGCGAGATTCCTTCTTTGAAATTAGATGTGGAACTTCTACCCGATACTTCTGCTGAGGAAGAGCATCTTTTGTATCTGGAACAGTTAGATGAAACCCGCCATTTGGCTGCTTTAGTAATTGAAGCACAAAAGAAGCAAGTCAAAGCTCACTTCGATCAATCATTTTCTCCATGTTCCTTTGTCGAAGGGGACCTCATCCTCCTATACGATCAAGCGCATGACAAGCTTGGGGCCGGTAAGCTCCAACCCATGTGGCATGGGCCCTATATAGTTAAACGAGTATTGAAGAATGGGGCTTATGAGCTTATAGATTATGAAGGAGTACCGTTGGCACAACCCAGAAATGGGTTGTACCTAAAAAAATACTACGCTTGAAGTAATTTTTGGTGTGGTGTGTGTACATAAGTGTGTTATTTAATTTGTGTGCATGTGTGGTGTGGTGTGCGATGTAAACATCTTTCTATTGATCGGGTCTTCCTGATTGTGCAGATGTCCATCAATCCGTTTGTTGGTTTCGCGGATGGTGCCTCCCGCAGTACTAGGAATCTGTCTTCGGCAGCCTGGGTAATCTACGATCCTGCTGGTGAGTTGGTCAACCTGCAAGGTGTGTGTCTAGGACATGCTACAAATAACATCACGGAATATAGTGCTATATTAGAATTATTAACTGAGGCTGTAAACCTTGGTATCCGTGAATTACTTGTGTATCTAGACTCAAAACTTGTAGTATTATAGCTTAATGGTCATTATTCAATCAGAAACCCATCCATTTTACGTCTGTATCTGCGTATTCATTTACTGGAAAGAAATTTTGACTATATCACATATCAACATATACCCAGGCATATGAATACACTGACAGATGCAGTAGCTAATTTGGTTTTAGATATACATTTGTGCAATTTGTAAAACAACATCACATGTAAAAGAAAGATCCATCCAGAAATAGATATGTATATATATAGATATCGAAATGTTTACATAGTGTGCGTCGCATAAAATCAAAAAATATACATGTTCATCTTAATACATCCGGAGACGACATGTCTCTCAAAAAATATGCATGAAATAAACCATAGGTGTCTAATCTGCGTGGTGCTCATGATAAAAAGTCACCGCACTCACTAGCCGTCTCAAGATGTGGTGGAGGCAACTACGCACTCCCACCGTATGTCTCTGGTATGCTAGTGGGACATCTGCCAGCCGGGCGTAGTCTGGAATCCCCCGGGCAATCCCCTCGAGGTTCTGAATTAACTCTCCCCCCTTGGCACCCTCCGCCTGAGGGACGGCTGCGGGTTGAGTTCTTCGTGAGATAGGAGACATGTCGGCAGGTCGCTCTGGGCTGACATCTGCATACACATGACAATTGTCTTTAGAACGAACATGTATTACAAAAAAAAAAAAAAAATCATAAATGCATAAAATCAAAAAGATGATCTTACCCAACTCCTCGTCCCAATCATCTCCCTCCGGGAGTGGAATATCTGGATCACCAGTGAAATCGGTTCCTGCATATGGCCAGTCTTCGACTACAATCAACTGACGGCGTAGCCACCCAAAAAACTCCGGCCTCCAGGACATCTGTTGGCCTCCTCCCACTCTGGGCATCAGTGCTGCCCAGCGAGCCATCCTTGGCCCTGGAAGATTGGTAGTCGTTCCAGAATGAACGATACCAGGATAGAACCGTAGCCAAACTGTTTCAGTTTGGCTTGCTTGCATTTTTCCAGCTGCCTCTTCATGTTGACTGTCACTGCTGTGGCCCAATCAAATAGTGTGGGACTCATACACTCAGAGGCGAGTATGAGTTGGGCTTTGGTGGCTTCATGCGGGGCCTGCTCCCCTGCGGCCCACGTAATGGTGTGTAGCACTACTCTGAGTGCTAGATCCTCGATGGTGTGAATGTCTACCTTTCCACTTCCAGATTCGGTTTGTGCCCCTGGGCACACCCTCGCCATTACCTGCTCCATATTTTCACCAGATGGTCTGCTCCCTGTCAATATGGGTACCGGACCTCTGCTCGACAATCTGGTTATGAAGTATACGTCAAAAACCTCTAGTTCCAATACTTGATCCCGCAGCTTGAACACTTGTTCATCTACATCCCAAATACTGATCAGGTACTGTAGAAGCTCAGGTTGAGCTCGTAAGCAAGGTGTCAGGAATAATTTCTTTAGTCCACAATTTCTAAGGGCATTCATACAAGTTTCATTCTCCATGGCTAATTCATCCTCTTCCCCATGCTCCCACTCTCTCCATTCAATCACCATTTTTCTCGGTTGTCTGCATCAACATGATCAGAACCCTTGATTAAATCTTTGTCATGCTTAAAAAAATCACTTAAGTTACTCATAATTCAGAAATTTTGGGCGAAAAATTCGGTTCCGCCGTTGGCGTGGGCCCTGTGTATATAAAATCCCATTAGCGTGGGTTCGTGCCCGATACCTGCGCCAATGGGCAAAGCCCTAAAATTTTAAAATCCTTCCACAGAAATCTAATGAGTAATGGAAAACTATTAAAAAATGGATCAAAATGGAGTACAGGGAGGCACCTCTTACCTGGAATGAACGGGAATCTGAATAGTAGCCCGGATTAGTCACAATCGCCATCAAAAGTTTGCACACCAAACGGATCATTGTCGTTCTCCAATGAGGTAAATAGTAAATGTAATTTTGTTTTTACCATTTGAGACTTATTTATAACTTTTTGAACTCCAATTAGGTTTAAAAAGTCATTTTTTATCAATATTTTAATATATTTCGTCGAAAATAGATTTTACGCTTGCCTCTGTGTGCAACAATAGGTTTGTACACGACTTAAACGGTGAAACGAGTTGTATTTTATACTTTTTCGGACTCTGTAAAAACACGAAAAAGTCATTTTGGAGTCATTTTTCAGCTCTTTTCTGACTCTCTAAACATGAAAAGATTGTCGAGGTCCTTTTCGTTTCGATCTTGTTAAAGTGGACACAAAACGACATCTACCCAGTATACGTTTACCCCTTTTTCAAGCTAGGATAGATTATTTACGAAAAAGGAATACCCTAGCCTATCACGACTAGGAGGTTTTCTCAAACATAGTTTTCTACCTTTTCAGATCTAAGGAAATATTTACGAAAAGGGACCTCTGGATTTTACTTTTCAGCTATCTTTTCAAACTCTCTAAACATGAAAAGACGCTGAGTTCTTCCTTTTTCAGACTCGTTAAACCCTGATGACATCGGATTCAGTCGAAATGGCGTTATTCGAGTCGCTCCTTCCTAGGGCTCGTTAAATGTACTAGGATGGACTTATATCACAATCATATGATATCCCCTTCAAGCTTGTCATCAAAAATAATTGGGGTACTCGCCAGAAATGGCGGGGAAAAATGGAACCAGCATCATTGTCATGTCGGCAGTATGTCGCTCTTGAACATGGGACTTGTCTGCATTCGTGTCGGGTTGGGGATATATCATCTTCTTTTTCACTTGCCTCCATGGGTTCGGGTAATCCCTTTTGACCTCTCATCTGCTCTTTGCCTCGTCACTATGACCTCTGATATTTTGATGTCAAATGCTGCCAAGTCCACTGTCGTGCCATTCATATGTTCAAGAGAAGTTGACCTCTGCAAATACCAACCTTCCTCTCATTCTCATCTGATCGTGGTTCACAAAAACGTTATGTTTCTCTGTCTCGTGTCGATGACGTGGGAAACACTATGGCCCACCTTCGATCAAGGTCACTTCTTGTCGACTCCAGCTCATTATCCGGGAAGCTAATCTAAGGACCCCCTTCTGGTGCCTTGGAGCCTGCATGCCTCAATGGCAGGTTCTTCTCATTCAACGTGAGGTTTTCATCATTGGCCTCCGATCGAGTGATTCTACAAGTGTTTGACGCTAGCTCATTGATTCACATGTCGTATATTGTACCTGTAGTACCTTGAGGGCCATTGTCATTATTGGTGGTACCTCTTGCGTCTGTTAACAACTTTCATCATTGGCTGGTAATAAGATGATGTTCTTGCATGTTCGACTTCAGCTCACCTATTCGCATGCTTGAACTTGTACTTCGTTCAGGTCGAGATGGAGCGCAAGACCCTGGATTGTGTCAGTTGTAATCCAGGCTACGATTTTGTGGATTATTATGGTTGATTACATGACTCACTTATTGGATGGTTGCGACCATACCTAAGTCTATTTATCGATCCTCACTCGATGGCTGCGTCCATACCTTGGATCTGAATTATTGTATACTATGTTATGGATGGCTACGCCCATACCGCATATATATCATGTATCTGAGATATCAGTTGTATTTCTTCGCACAGGTTTTCCGACGGCAGAGTTTCCAGTTGGACACGTTCTCGTAAAGCATTTCACCCCTATCTCTCTCTCGGGCCTTATCCTTTAGGGGGTATCTGTTACACAGTAATTTTTCACCGTCCCTGCAACCCCCGTCCCGCACATTGGAGGGCTCACTTTGTGACCTGTGAGCAGTGACATGGCTTGAAACCACTTTCATAACATCCCTCTGAACAAGAGCTTTCATTGCCCTAAAGACATCTCCTTGTGAAAAACCCTGAAAATGGCCCTTTTAGCATCGGCGCGAGTAAGCAGTTCAATACCCGCGCCAATGGGGAAAATACTCAAAAGAGGTCGCGCCAGTTGGCGCTCTGTCCCAGAGTCACACTCGTGCCAACCAATTTGAGAGGTGTTTTTTAGAATAAATGGCGAAATTTTCGTCCTAACTGATCCACGAACTAATATCTATCTTGAGTTGGGAGGTTTGGCTACGGATTTCCATAGAGAGGAAGTGGTTTGCCACCTCTCATGGAAGCTTCCTTGATGATAGGGCCAATCCCATGATTATAGGGATCCCAACTCCTCTTCCTCCATCTATAAAAGCTTTCCCATCTTCTTCAAGTCTTCAAGTTCCCAAATTTCCAAGAGCCTTATGCTGCAAGAGCCTCCATAATTCCCTTAAGGCCAATTTCAAGCAAGCATACTATCGTCAAGGTCCGAAGAGAGAATTTTGTCCCATCCTTGACAGGATTTTCGAGATGTGTTCTTCTGGCGACCCCCTCTGAAGGAGAATTCAGCGTCGGAACTATGGTTGTAATTTTCCTTTGATTGATTATTAATGAATGACTATTGGTTATGGTTCCACTCTTGTTGTTATTTATGATGATGAGTTATGTCCTTTCTGACTGACATATAGTTGCATCTACTGGATTTTACGGTTGCATTTGTTTTGTTTCTCGCATGTGCAGGTGTCCCATCACGGAGATTGTGGGGATCGTGATCTGCCAGAGTTGAGGAACGGGAGCACCACCTCTTCTACAATGACTGCGTTGGATTCCAGGTAAGAATTCATCGCTAGTTATTTTATTTTCAATTAGGAACCTGCACTATAGCGTGATTGATTGTTGCTAGACCCGGTCTGGGATAGTAGGGATCGCCTCTGTCTGCAGAGGGGATTTACCTCCACAACACTAGCATAGCTAAGACTGGTGCTAGGAACGTTGCCTCTTTAAGATGTTCTAAGGCCTTAATTGCTTCAAGAGTCCATGAAAATGCATCTTTCTTCAATAATGTTGTTATAGGTGCTGATATTCTCCCATACTTATTAACAAACTTGCGATAATATCTTGTTAACCCAATAAATCCGTGCAACTGCTTTATGGTTGTGGGGACTTTCCATTCCTTAATGGCTTTAATTTTGTTAGGGTCTACCTTAACACCCTCGTGAGATACAATATGACCCAGATATTCCACCTCTTTTACTCTAAAAAAACATTTTGATTTTTGCATATAATTGTTTCTCCTCCAATAGTTTGAGCACCCTGTCAACATGTTGAAAATGATCTTTCCAAGACCTGTTGTAAGTTAGTGTATCATGAAAAAATACTAGCGCAAATTTTCTAAGGAAGGGTTTGAAAATGGAATTCATCAACCCTTGAAATGTAGAAGGTGCATTGGGAAGGCCAAAAGGCATGACCAAAAATTCATAATGACCCTCATGAGTTAGAAATGATGTTTTAGAAATATCTTCAGTCTTCATTCTAATTTGATGATATCCTAAACAAAGATCCAACTTGGTAAAATAAATTTCTCCATGTAATTCATCCAATAATTCATCAATCATAGGAATGGGAAATTTATCTTTAATAGTGAGTTATTGAGCTCCTTATAATCTGGACACATGCACCATGATCCATATTTCTTATGCACCAATACTACTAGGGCAGAGAAAGAACTTTGACTAGGTTGAATTATACCAGCCTCTAACATTTCTGCAATCTTACATTCAATTTCGCTCTTTTGGACATAAGGATATCTGTAAGGCCTGATGTTTGGAAGAAAACTTCCTGGAATCAAATGAATAGCATGATCATGATCATGAATAGGTGGGATTCCTTTAGGAGTATCAAGCACCTTGGAATGATTGTCCAAGACTTTTGGAGATCTAAAGAAATAGATGATTTTGATGTTGGAACTTCTAGTAAGCATAATTGTGCAATTACGCCTCATTGTTCTTTCTTCAGAATATTTTTCATGACATTAGAGCTTATTATCTTTGTTGGCTTCCCTTCGATACCCTGTAATTCGATTTCCTTTCCTTTTGAAAAAAGTTTCAAGAAAATTTCTTGAAAATTAAAAGCTACCGTCCCCAAAGATTGTAACCATTATACTCCTAATACAACATTAGCACCTCCCATTGTGATGGAAAGCATTGGACTATTCAATACATATTCCCCCATGGATAGCTTGATATTATGGCATTTTCTTGAGAAATTTATAGTTCCTCCATTTGCAACCATCACTTGACATTCTGGTGTTGGGTATAAGAAACAATTCAATTCCTTGGCTACGTTACAATGAATAAAATTATGGGTACTACCCAAATCAATCAACACTATTACCTTTTTCTTCTTGATATGTCATTCTATATTTAGAGTTCGAGGAGTGGAAATTCCTGCCACATTTTACAGAATTCCAATCAGTGCTTAGAGAGAGAGTTATGAATATTTTCCCACAATCACTTATTTGAGATGAAATTCGGGAGCCTGAAAAAACCATAACTTCCACAGATCATATCTCCGAAAATATTTCGAACCAAGATCCAAAATTTTGTGACAATGTTTCTCAGGATTTCGGCTTCATGCTCTAAAAATTTCAGCTTCTCAACCTTCGTAGAAAAAAAGTTATAGCGAAAATTCCACGATTATCTATTTGGTGCGGAAAAACCCTAGAATCCAAAGCTCTGATATCAAATGTTGTGAAAACAGCTCCAAAAATAGAATAAAAGAGATATCATCACCTTAGAAATAAGCCACTTCGAGGGGGAAATCTCCAATACATTACATGAATGAACAATTCTTGGATGATACAAATGAAAAAACCTCCTTTCTATATATAGGAGTCCATGGGGCCACAATGTAATCCTAGTGGGCCCACAATGTAATCCTAGCTGACCTAACAATAATTATGTAAGGGCACAATAATAACAATATGGGGGTTACAGGGGTACAACAATAACAATAATGGGGTTACACTAACAACAATAAGGGACTATACTAGTAATATAGGGACCTAACATCCTTTTGGATTGTGCAATACACCTACAACATTCCAAAGGGAAATACTAGGAATTTTTTTTGATATAATACATGATTGTGTAGAGGTGTATATGGATGACTTTACATTTTACGGGAATACATTTGAATAAGCTTTAGAAAATTTGGAAAAAGTTCTTAAAAGATGTAAGGAAGAAAACCTTTCACTAAGCCATGAAAAATGTTTTATGATGTTTAGAGAAGGGATTGTTTTAGGACATCACATTTCAGGAGATGGAATTAAAGTTGATAAATCTAAATTTGAAGTCATCTCCAAACTATCAATTCCAAATTGTCAGAAGGATGCTAGAATTTTTCTAGGATTCACAGGATATCATAGAATATTTATAGAAAATTTCACTAAAATAGCACCCTAACTCTTCAAATTACTCACCAAAGATTGTGAATTCAGTTGGAATCCCGATTTCCAGTTAGCATTTGAGACTTTAAAAGAAAATTTTTCTGAAGCACCCATCTTAAGAGGTGAAAATTGGAAGCTACCTTTTCAAATTTCAACAGATGCTTCAGATACAGCTCTAGGAGTTGTATTAGGACAAAAACACTTGGTCCCCTATGTCATCTATTACACAAGTAATAATTTGACTCCCACAGAGTTAAATTACACTATAAGTGAAAAAGAATTCTTAGATGTTGTTCATGTTATCAACAAATTTAGACATATATAACAGGCTATGAAACCTTTGTTCATACATATCACTCTACAATTAGATACTTAATGAGTAAATATATTACTAATGGAAAAGTTACAAGATGGCTATTACTCCTGCAAGAATTCAACATTATTGTTCTAGACTAACCTAGAAAACAAAACATAGTTGCTGATTTCTTGTCTAGAATTCAAAATATCAAAGATGATACTCCAGTTGAAGATAAATTTCTTGTTGAATATATTTTTGTAACAACTACTCAGACTCCTTGGTTTGAAGATATTTCCAATTACTTAGTCACAGGAAAATGACATTCACATTTTCTTTCTAGAGAGAAAAGAAAAAGCATTCCACTAAGTGCAAGATACTCATGGATTACTAATGAACTGTATAAGACAGGTCCAAATCGCATTATCAGAAGATGTGTTCGAGAAGATGAAATGCCTAAAATTCTTAAAGCATGTCATGATGAACCTTGTGGTGGACACTTTGCTGACAAAAGGAAAGCCTATAAAATCCTTCATTTAGGATATTATTGGCCATCCCTATTCAGAGATTCCAAATAATATGTCAAAAGGTGTGACAGCTGCCAAAGGGTAAGGAAACTTGCTCCTTTAAATGAAATGCCATTACAACCTCAAGTACTCATTGAACCTCTTGAAAAATGGGCCTTAGATTTTGTTGGACCTATCAATCCACCATATAAAAAAAAGAAGTATATTTTGATATGTACTGATTATGTCACTAAATGGGTAGAGGCTAAAGCATTACCTTTTTCTAATGAAAGATCTGTATTTAGTTTTCTTTTTGAGGATATCTTCACTCGTTTTAGTGTTCCAAGAGAAATTGTGACAGATCATGGAACCCATTTTACATCCAAGTTGGTGAAAAGGCTCGTGGAATATTACAAGATCAAGCACAGAAATTATACTCCTTATCATGCACAAGAAAATGGTCAAGTTGAATCTACCTATAAAGTGATTGAAAGAATTCTCACTAAGACTGTACATCTGCACTTAAGAGATTGGGAAGAAAGGCTTCCTAAAGCCTTATGGGCCTACAGAACTACATGGAGGAAAACAATAGGACATACTCCCTATGAACTTGTTTATGGAAAAAAATTCATGTTCCGTATATAGTTTCAGATTCGAACCTTCAAGATGGCAGTCCAATTGGGACTTAATTTATTAGAAGCACAGAAACATAGATTGGAACAACTCAATGAGCCTGATGAAATTAGGCAAGATGCAGTTCAAAGAACCAGTATAGTTCAACAAAAAAGGGTTAAATGGCATGATAAGTACATCAAGGAGATGAAGTTTCAAGCACGGGATTGGGCACTTTTGTTCGATTCAAAATTCAAAAATTTTCAAGGAAATTTTCAAACTCATTGGCTTGGGCTATATAAGATTGAAAAATTCTTTCATAATGGAGTAGTGAATATAAGGACAATAGATGAAGAAAATGGACCTCTTCTTGTGAATGTTCATCGGTCAAAAGTATATCATAAACCACTTTCAAAAGAAGAGTTTTTCAAGATTTTCCAAGATAATATTGATATGAAGTTAGTGAAGAAGAATTATTCTTCTTCACTAACTTAGCTTTTATTTTTCTGACATACATATAAAAATAAAAAATAAAAGAAAATAAACAAAAATAAATAAATAAAGTGTATAAGTATGAAAACCAATCAATGCTTAGCATACTTATATATAAAATACAGGGTGAAAATCAGAGATTTCTGACATCCTACATTTTCCATTTTTTTATGTAATAAGTAGTGACACAAAACTACATTCATTGCAGTTCATAATCTGCAAATTCATTTCATTTTATAGTTTCATTCCATCTCACTCCACTATCATTCCATTTCACAAGTCATATTCCACTTTCATTCCATTTTCACACTCATTCCATTTCATCTCACATTAATATTCCATAGGCATACATCATTCTTTTTATAGAGTACATTCTACAGCTGAGTGTATTCTGCAACTAATACATTCTGCAGCTGATCACATTCTGCAACTGATTGTATTTTGCAACCACATCTCATTCAGCAGTTATGGCACAATTGTACAGCCTACAAACAAATGATGATTACAAGAAATTGAAGGATTATTTTTTGAAGACCAACATGCTAAAAGGGTACCTACAGGATCAACACCAAAGAAACAACAAGTGAAAAGGTTAGTTCTAAAAGGTAAAGTGAAAATTTTTATTTTAATAGCAAGGTTAAAACATAAAGCATGTATAATATGGATAGTCATGTGCTCCCTTGACATATCATCATTTGATTTGATTGTGGTATCCATCATACTACATATCAGCTACACCCTCCATATTATGTTGCTTAACGGTCCATAATTGACTCCCCCATTGATGATTAATGGTAATGACCTATGACGTGACATATTTGTCTACATCTCCCCAAAACCCCTACCATCTATTTATTCCTACAAACCCTCGATACATTTCATTCTAATCCGTAGCCAATTCATTTCATAAAATAGGGAAGGGTAATTTTGAACTCTGCATAATAGAATGCAAGGGGCTAATTGTCAGATCAGAGCCGATAGGAGAAAAGTACATGGAGGGATACCCACAGATCAAGGAAATGTTGTAGAAAGCTGGATGGCTCAAACTCATAAAGAAATTCGATGGTTTCCACAAGGATATTACAAAATCCTTTGCTCAGTCTTTTGATGGCACAGAAGTAGAAATTGGAGATATCAAGTTTACAGTCACTGAGTCATTCATGGCCGAAGCTAGAGAACTTCCAAGGCATGGTGAAATATGGTTCAAAAACAAGGAGTTCCACAGTGAATCATGGAAAGTAATACTCAAAAAACGAGGTATGGATGTCTCTGTTTCTAGAAAAGGTATCCTCGGCTCAGATTTTAAAAGTAAATGGAGGAACATGATCTTAGTTTTATAGAAATTTATTACTTGTGAAGGAAGTTTTGGTTTCATGTATTTATACCATATTCGTTTACTGATGAATTTCTTAGAAAATGGTGAAATCAATCTTCCTTTCTTTCTACTAAATAGTTTAAAATGATGGCCGGAAATGTGCAAAAGAGAATACAGTTCATAGATACCACCATGCATCATCATGGGTTGGTAAACATACTGATTGAGTTTCATTTTAAAAGCATAGGAGATACCCTGGAGGATTTCCTTATTAGAAACAATTTTCAAGAAGCACCAGAATCACCTAAAGAAGATAATGTGAGAAAAAGCAGAAGAAAGAAGACTGATATAAATATTGAAAATAGACTTGAATATTTATTGCAGAATAATGATGAAAAGCTAATCTCTAAAGAAGTGATATAAATCAAAAATAAAATCAAGACAAGAAGAAAAATAAGAAGGATGAGTAAGGCTACAATTGAGGAAAATGTAAGTTCTTTACAACCAAGAAGGAGCTCTAGACTCCGAGGTTTGATGAAGAAAACATTATCAAAAGGATACAGAGCCTATAATCTTAGATGAAGAAACCCCAATACCATCTCCTTCAACATTTCTCCTATACACAGTCTTCAAAGTTCTCTTATTCATAATTTTGAAGGTAGCTCCAGCAGAAGATCTCCAGGCATAGACCCAGTACAACAAGAAATATATGATTATGTAGAATCACTGGAGAATAGAAATGCATCAATGAACCCAAAAAATTCTATCAATCCACAAGAACCTCTATTTGATGCTCTAAAATAGGATATTTATGAACTAGAGATATTGAATAGACATATCAAATAGGAGAATGAGACCTTGAAGCAGAAGAACAAGTTGGACAAGGTAATTCATAACAATACCATTCTGCATCTAGGACTATAGTATAAGAAAAACAAGAAATTGAAAAGAAAGAATAAGTTACTAAAAAGAGCAGTCATTAACCTCAAGTACAGGTTTCTTATGAGAAAGCCCAGGATGATAGTCACTTTAAAGAAAAACAAAAGAAGGAAATTGGATGTGCTAGCAGAATTGTCTGGGAAAATGCAGTGGGGAAGGAGAACTCACATTTTTGGCAAACTGCATGAGGTCATGCAATGATTTTGCAGTGGTGGTATGTTGAACCTCTGAATTACCCTCTCCTTGAAATTCTTTCTCGCATTTTTCCCTTACTTTCTCATAAGATCACATTCCCCAATCAATGATAAATGCTATGTTTTAGCTTAAGGAATGCATTAAAATGTCTGCCATTTTATATTTTCATGTTATCGCTATTTTAATATAATTTTGCAATTTAGCTACAGAATGCAGCCTATTCTACAACTAATTGTGGATTCCATAGCTACTCTCATGGTCTAGCAGGTTCTGTTGAACCCTTAATTAAACTGAGAAGGGGGGGGGGGGGGTGAATCAGTTTAATACATACATGGACTTTTAAAAATTTCTCTTAAAACTTATTTACACCTTCACTTCATGATCAAATTAATATGTGAACAATCTTTATTAGTGAGCAGCAAGTATCAAACAGATTTTCTAATGTAACAGCAATCTTAATATGTGAGCAACAAGTATTAAGTAGATTAGATAAACCACATCAACACATAGACATCATGCACAGAGACACCAGATATAAGTGGAAACCCATAAAGGGAGAAAACCACATCTTATTATTGTTGTGATGCAAACGCAAGCTCCAACTCCCTCTCACCACTGATTTTCTATAGGCACCAACCTACAGGAGGCTCCTACCTCAATTCTGCAAGCTACAACTTGCAAGGAAGCTCCAACTCCCATCAATTTTTTGCAGGCACCAACCTATAGGAGCCTCCAACCTTAGTCAGCTGCAAATGAAATCTATCAAGCTACAACTTGATAGGGAAGCTCCAACTTCCTCACTCTTTCAAAAGAGAAACAATTGCTGATTTACCTTAGATATCAACTCTGTCTTGTTCCGATTGCTCTGCTATTCGTCTATTCTCATAACTGCCTTGTATCATCTCTGCATCTTCTCAGATTCTCTATTAGCTTCTATTTCTTCTCTGCTCAGCTCCTCTTTCTTCTTTGCTTCACTGCTTTATTTTTGCATTATTTTTACTCACTCTTTCTCTCCCTTCTCACTTTCACTTTGGCATTTCAAAATGATATTACTTATAGAATTTTTTATGACTGTTTCTTTTCTTCTAGGAATTTGAAATGAATGGTCATACCCCTTGGTCTTCTGCCTCCTCATTTCTTTATCCAACTCAATTTAAAAATCATAATAATATGTACACAATTTCATGCTACAATGGGATTTTGTCTTTTCTTTACGATACTTGCCTTTGCATCACAAACAATAAAAATAATTACAACATTTACATTTACATTCTTAATTTCATATTTCAATATCACTTAGCTCCTCTTCTGAAGTTTGACTTTACTAGATTTTGTCTTTTCCTACTGTTTTTAAGAAACTGTTCTGCATCTTCTTTGTTTACTGTCATCTACACATTTCACCTGTTTACTACACTTTTGAATATTTTCCAGATTCCTGTGCTTGAACACCTGTCAAATTTGTTCTTGTGTGTCTCAACTGCTCTTGATATAACTTAATCATATCATATACTTCCTCTTTCTCCTTGAAGTATATATGGTTTGAATCATAGTTGTATCAATTCGCATCAAACGGAGCTCCATTCCCTTTAAGTTCCGTAGGGCTAGCAAACTCGAGCAAGTATGCATATAATACCGCCTCCAGAATTATAGACTTCTGGTATTGTTATTAAGCCCAAGGAATTAAATTTACCGTCGCCATATAATATTATAACGTGACAGTCCATCTCCATGTATATTTATTAGGCCCCGTTCACATATTTCATATCACGCCAATTAACCATATACAACTTGTTGGAATGTAATTCCAACTGCCTGAATGAGAGATCAATTCGCAGGCGGCAGCACGGTGAACAGGCACAGGTTAAACAACACACAGGTTGATTGGAGATTGACAGAGTGTGGGGGGTTGAAGAGTGCGAAGGTTAACATGGAGGGTACCCCCCGTAGTTGACTGGCCGATCACACGTTGATCGTCGATCAATGGCTCTGATGAATTGTGGGGCCTCACCCCATTTGATGTGTATGGAAAAATGGGAGCCCTCGTAAACACCACTTTGTGGTGGCTCCACCATGCACCACCGCCAGCGCGCCACCAATTCACCACCATAGTGGGAAAATTAACCAATTCTTTGTTAACCACCGGACTCCTTTATTAACCTTCGTGCAGGTTCAACAAGCGATCATTGTTAGATGTCGGCCCACCAGATCGACGGCTCCTATCCATTTCGCTCCGTGTCCTGGTACGATAGTTAATGCATGAAGGCGCATGTTAAACGGCGGTTTTGGAATGTCGGTCGAGGACACGTGTTGATCAATCAATGGAATCGCTGCTCCTCTGGGCAATACCACTTATGGTCGATAGGCGGTGCGATGAAATCTAATTACGGCCTTTACTGTTCACGCTAAACCACTTCACAATTCCTTTCGCAAGGTTCCATTCTCCACTCCAGGTTCCGATCCAACGCTTTTACTCCGGGTTCCGTTCTCCAAAGATTTCAATTATATATATATATATATATATTTGTTACTATTATGGTTTCGCCTTTGACTTTGGTTCCGCCTCTAACTATGGTTCCGCTCCTATTCACGCTGGTTCTTCGGTGTATGCATATATATAAACCATATATATATATAACACACCTACCATATATACAGTCTCCATGTCAATCGAAGACAAGTGCTTTGTTAAAAAATGGTGATAATTTCAAACATAATTCAAACAGTGAATGCTAACTGATTCAAACGCCCGAAATGTTATGTGTAACGCCCAACTGTATAAAAAATTCTCTGAATTTATATATATATGTACATATATATATATATATATATATATATATATATATATATATATATATATATATATATATTCTTGAATAACATCTCGCTCTGCCTATGCCGCTTTTGTCACTCTACCTCGCTCATCACAGAAAACGGGCTCTCTGTCTCCGTATTTGTTTCCTCTCGCTTGTCTCGTTTTCTTCATTTGCTTCTTTGCTTCCATTATCCGTCTTTGTTCTCAGAATCGTTCGTCCGCATTCGTTGCCTCCTTTGCCATTAATGACAACAACACCAACAGGTTCCAGGTGTCAAATGGAGAATTGGGCCACATGGGCATTTCTAGAATCATCTCCACATAGATTTTATCATATTCACTCGGTCAAGATCGACAGAAAAGCAGGCCTAAGATCACGGTCAAAGGCGTAGTCAAAGTATGTTAGCCGAGAGTAGCAGGACTCTTGATTTTCTCTATCATAGAAAATCAAGAGTCAAACAGACCTATTGCAATTCTATAATTAGTCACCTGTAGCAATATTATCTCATAAACGGTTATGTGTATTTTCCTTTAAATATCGGTTGTACAGAACTGAGAAGACAGTTAAGAAATTAAGTTTCAAGTTTAAGCTTTTTACTGATACTCTTTGTTAAGACTTTGTTCCATCATAATATAAAGTTCACTTTGCCAATGATTGCTTAAGTGCATCTTTGACCAGCTAGTGTTTTAGCCAAATCAGTTGCAGAGGGCCCCTGCACTGGAGGAGGTTTTTCATTTGTTGTTTTTAGTTTAATTTCCATAACTCTCTTTTCAACAATTCTATTTTCTTATTAGCTTAATGTTTCATTTCAGTTTTGATCAGATAGCATAATGTTAAAAACATAACTGTGTAAGCCTTATTCTTCTAAAATATTTCGTGAAGATAGATAATTCTATTTTCAAATCGAATTAAGATTGAAGCACTAAGAATATATAGTTATCTAGTTTTCTTACTGTTTTGTTATTCATTTTCTTAGAATAGAATTATCAATTAATTGTGTAAATGGATGTTCTCAAAATTCATTTCATGATGATGATTCTGAACTAAATGATTGAATGTCTAATTCATATAGTTATTGAGTTTATTTAGCACATTTTTATTTGCTTTCTAGGAATTTAGAAACTAAGGTATAGTTGACTTCTTACACAGCATCTCAAGAGGGTAATACTTCACATTGAATGTTGGGGAAAATCAAATATACATTAGTTGCTTGCAATCAGTTTTACATGCTTTCATATTTTTCTTTCAGATCCTCACTTAGTTGCATCAATGATATTCCTAAAGGTCATTCCAAGGAGATTGATTTAATCATATTTCAAGAATTGAATGATTGAATGATTAATGAATGCAATTTACTGAGTTACCTTCTACACACTTTACTTGCTTTTCTAGATAATTAGGTATAATTGGTTACATAACACCATCTCAAGAAGGTCACACTTCATAATTGAATGTTGGAGTAGATAGATATACATTAGATATTCCCTTTGCATCCTTTTCTTACTTTTATAGGACATTAGAATTTAAAGTATAGATAGTTGCTTACACATCATCTAAAGGAGGTCATACTTCATAATTGAGTGCTGGAGTAACTAGAAGTACATTAGTTGTTTTCATTCTCTGTTTTTACTTAAGACAAACACTGCAATTTCAATCTTAGTTTTAAGAAATAGATCCATGGAATAGAACTAATAAAAAGATAAGATAGATGCTTTGTTTTCCAAATTATATTCTAACCAGCCAACAATCTTTGATTTATTTTTATGTAAATTAGATTAATTTAGGAACACTTCATTTTCTTCCTTCTTAAAATTCATTAGATTCATTTAAATCTTTTCATATGTTTTTAGATTAAACATTCTTAGACATCAAAGAACAAAAACCCCCAAAACAACATAAAATACAAACAATAAAGTAAGAAGAAAGGTTAACTAAGAACATACAGTGGACTACACTTCATCAGTTTACAAACCTTGGTTGATAATTTATGCAAGAAATTTAAGACATTAAATTGACTAAACAGTTATTAAAGCCATATCAAAATAATTTTTTTGAAGTTGTAACCGTTTTGAAAAGGAAGAGTCAAACCTTCTTTGAAAAGGTGATAATGTATTATGATGAAGTCTTCTTATTAGAAAGGTGTATGGTCCATGGTATAAAGGATTTGTAAAGTTTAAGAAGGAGTGGATCTTATTAAAAAAATTCCATTAAATCTTTTTATAAAGGTGTGGTGGAAGTCTTTATAAAAAAATTTAAAGGGCTTTGTTAAAAGGTTCTGAAAAGGGTTCATAAAGGTTTATAGAGGCAGATTTTTTGTAGAATATTTTTAAATTAATTTTTTAATTGAAAGTGAATTAAGAAAGAAAATTATTTCATTGAACAAGAGAATTTAAGGCTTTGCAAAATTTTGTCATTCTACAAAAATATTTTGGTGTTTTTTCAAGCATGAGAAGTTTGGGGGTGACGATTGTGCCTTATAGGGGTGCATATTAAAAATCATAATTTATTTCGAGGGTGATATTGAAGATAACCTCACACAATAATTCAAGAAACTATAAGACAGAGGAACGACAGTAGTCATGGGTCGCAAAGCGCCACTGAAGAAGACTAAGAAAAGGGATAAAAAAGAACAGCCAAAGATTGTTGCCGTGTTTAGAGAGTTTCAGGCCCCAGTCGAGGAACTGAGAAGTCTAGCAAAATAAAAAGAAGAAAGCAAGGTTGATTTGTGTAGCATGTATTTTCTACCACATCCTAACTTTATTGATGCCCTATTTTTTAGTTTCATTCAACAAACAATGGATGAAACGATTATGTGCAAGGTAGAAAAAGATACAACTTCCAAGGAAGCATGGAATATATTGAGAAAAAGAATTTTGTGCAAGGGGGAGTGACATGCAATGACAAGAAGTGTCACAATTTGTTAAGCCAACTGCATATCTGAGATTATATGAAAAATATTCTAAGAGGACAATAGAGCTTGGAGAATCCCACTCGAAAGTGGAAGATGGCCATGAATACTATAAAATTGAAACCCATTATGCAAACATGCATATGGATGAAGATTATGCAACAAAAATTGCAAAGAGAGAAGTTGAAGCCCTAGTATGTGAAGCAGAGAAAGAGCATATAAATGCTCAAGCACTCCATTGTAATGTCGATGGTGCATATGATAGCGAAACCCATTATGAAATCATTCATATGGATGAAGAAGATACAACAAAGATTTCAAAAAGAGAAGTTGAATCCATTGTATGTGAAGCAGAGCATGAGCATATCAATGCTCAAGCACTCCACTGTAATGCGGATGGTGCGGAAGATGGCGAATCCCACTGTGATGAAACACATGTCGATGATGACTAGAAAGTGACATGTGCATTGGGGAATCCAACTGTAGCTGATTAATTTGGTGAATTTGAAATTGTCAATGAAATTTACATTGAAAACATTCATGCTCGGATATCCCACCATAGGGTGGATGAAAATTATGTTGATGATATGTGTGGTTTCTATTTTTAAACACGGATTGATTATGGTAATATGGTAAGTGCTATGTCTAATGAAACATTAAAGTTTGAAACTGCATTTGTAGCAAAAATATATAAAGTAGTTGGAATTTCTCATGAAGCAGTACATGATCTAGCAACAGTCAATGATCAATAAGAGGATAAACTAATTAAAGAGTTTTTTATGATAATATCCACTAACAACATAACAATGGAAGACAACCTACATGAAGTGGGAAAGAAGGAAGAGAAGGAAGAGGTAGAGCAGGAAGCTCTCACTAAAGAGTATAATAAAGATGTTTTTAACATGTTTTTTCAATATGGAGGTACTCAAAATAGCATGGGATAAGAAGTTAAAATCAAGGTTGTTAATGAGTTTGAATCATATTTGAATCTCATTGAAGAATGGGTTCATAAATCAATTGAAAAAATTGATGCAAGTCTTAAAACAACAGCTGGAATAAAAGAATTAAATGAAATGATGAATAATGATCTTAAGTGTGAAAATTACAGGAATAATTCAATACATGATGATGAAAGAGAAGAGAATGATATGGAATTTTACGAAAACAAGGAATAATGTGTTAAAACCATTTTTCCGCAAGGGAATCAAGAATATATAAGATTATGCTATCAAGAAATATGGCAGAACGAAAGACAAGAATATGAAGCACAAATAGCAAAGGGAAGGAGACACTTTGAATATGGAATCATGCAGAAGCAGTCCATCGTTGAGAGAATATTTGAAGAGAAAGGTGTAGAAGACAAGATCATATTGTTTTTTAGCACAAATTCAAGAAAATTCAATGAAAAATTACAACAGTGACAAGTAAGAAAATGTGGAGCCTACAACAAGAAAGTGCAACCGAGAATGAAGAAATTTCAAGGATATAGAATTTAAAAGAAGAGAAAAATAAAATGCTAAGATGTTAAAGATTTGAATCATTGTAATCCTAACTGAGACATAGACCAGCATGCATGTTTGGGTGATAATTGAGTCAATTTCTATTGTAAGCCTAGCGGACATAGTTGACTCATGTTTGAGTTATATTGATTCATACAGTCGTGTAGAAATTATACAACAAGCATGTATATCATGGATTCAATCTGATATAACAATGTACTAAAGTTAAATACTGAATTGCTTCTACAAATCAATTACAAAATTAAAAACACAATCGCCAATCACATCAAGAAAAGAAGAATCAATCAAGTCACAACACAGATAATTTCCTGGGGAAAGCTTGTTGCTCAAAACCCCTCTATCATATTTGTATATTCCACAAGGTATCATGAAAAAATTACATACAACTCTTGTCACAAGAGTTCTCCTGTGTTCAACTAATTGTCTCACACTGATCCAGAAAAAATCGGGCCAATACTCAGCCAATTATCTGCCTATCTTCAACCTGCCTTGCTAAAGAATTTCATGAGGAATGAAATCCTTATTCACAAGGAATTCCAACCTTCCTACACTATGTTGAATATCATGGGCATCCGTGTGGTGTTTTAACTACACCTAGGTAGCCTGCTAATATCACAACTGATAGTTACACTTCCCTTTCACCTAGATCTCAACTAGGTCTCCACTGGAACTGACATGAATGCAGCTAAAAATAGTAAATCCTCAGTTGCATGTGAGATCACTGATTATGAATTAATTAATATTTAATTCACTTAATCTCTCGCTAATGTATCAAACAGTTACAACTAGCACAACTGACTTTAACTCACTTAAATGAGTTAAACTGATTACAAACTGTATTAACTAATTCACCACTGCACTTTGAAATCTGTTGCAACTAGAATTACTCTGCATGCCTCACCAACTACCTCTAACTCAAAATACGCTAACTAACTGAGTTTATCACTCTCAGTTAACTATTACAAGTTATCATTAAGAATATATTGCAGTTTATTGTCCATCTTAATAAGGGATAACTAAAATAGACATGCACCAAAATAACCCTATGGGCCCCACCCTAGTGTAGGTGCTTAATGCACTAGGCGTGGGCGTTGAATGTTGTTTCCAGATGCCGATTTAAATTTTTCTTGTTGCAAACTTCAACACTCCCTCTCAAAAAGAAAGGAATGTCCTTGCATGTGACATGCAACCTCATGCATGCGAACTGCAACTCCATGCATGCGACATGCAACTCATGCATGCAACAATTCACTAGTGTTTCTCGCACATGCAACCTTTGCATGCAACACTTACGAAATTGAATAGCCTCTAAACAACTGAATCAGTATAATGCATCTGTCATCAAATTCTTCTAAATTTTTCTAGCTACTGCACATGTCTACTAGATCCTCTGCGTTGCTAACATCTGCATCCATGCACTCTGCACTTGCTGCCAACTCTAATATGCGCTCCAATATCAGAAATTGTCACTTTGATTTCATGTCCTCCTGAAATCTGGCTACATTAACCTAACTGATCTTGCTACTCCTTCTCTGTGGGCTCCTCATAGCCAGGTTCAATCCATGAAACCCACAATGTCTAGGATCTTGCCCAAATTTCTTCTTGGGATTAATCATATATGTCGCCCCACCTCACACCTGGTGGTATAGTTGCATGCACTCCATCTGCCCATCTGGATCGAAATTTCTCTGCATGAGTGGTTGTTTCCACTCCATGATCCTCCGCATGTGGCTGCTCCACATCTTGAGGTTCATTCTCACATGCATGCAAATCCAGCTCCCTCTCAAGGGTCAATTGCATGTCTTTATCACACTTCCCAATGGTTGGAAGCTCTATAGAAATCACATCTACATCAATTCTATAGAGATTCTTAACTCGAATCCCAATATTCTTGGCTTGTCCTGTTGCTTTGTGTTTAAGGAACACCTTTCCTTTTCCAACTCGTGCACATTGTAATTGTCCCGCCATCGCAAAATTTTCTAACAAAATAGCTGATATTAAATCGACGATATCTCCCTAATCTGAGCTCTGATTCAACCGATTTGTTTTTTCAATTTGGGTATTTTTCGCAAGGAATCCAAACATGCTATTTTTTTTTTTTAATTTTGCATCAAAATTTTCAGATATTCTCTGTAAGCTCACGCACCCAAATAATTCATGCTCTCATACCATGTAGAAAATTTATAAGACAGCTCTGATACCATGTAGAAATTATACAACAAGCATGTATATCATGGATTCAATCCGATCTAACAATGTATTAAAGTTAAATATTGAATCACTTCTACAAATAAATTACAGAATTAAAAACACAATCACCAATCACATGAAGCAAAGAAGAATCAATCAAGTCAAAACACAAATAATTTCATGGGGAAATCTTGCTTCTCTAAACCCTCTATCATATATTTTATATTCCACAAGGAATCATGAAACAATTACATACAACTCTTCTCACAAGAGTGCTCATGTATTCAGCTAATTGCCTCACACTGATCCAGACAAAATCAGGTCAATACTCAGCCAATTCTCAGCCTGTATTTAGCTTTCCTTGCTCATGTAGTTCATGAGGAATGCAATCCTTATTCGCAATGAATTCCAACCATCCTACATTGTGCTGAGTATCATGGGCATCCATGTGGTGTTTTAACTACACTTGGGTAGCCTGCTAATATCACAACTAATAGTTACACTTCCCTTTCACTTGGATCTCAACTGGGTCTCCACTGGAACTGACATGCATGCAACTAATAATAGTAAATCCTCAGTTGCATGTGAGATCACTGATTGTGAATTAATTAATATTTAATTCACTTGATCTCTCACTAGTGTATCAAACAGTTACAACTAGCACAACTTACTTTAACTCACTTAACTGAGTTAAACTGATTACAACCTGCATTAACTAATGCACCACTACACTTCAAACTCTGTTACAACTAGAATTACTCTGCATGCCTCACCAACTACCTCTAACTCAAAATCCACTAGCTAACTGATTTTATCACTCTCGGTTAACTATTACAAGTTATCATTGAGAATAGATTACAGTTTATTGTCCATCTTAATTAGGGGATAACTAAAATAGACATGCACCAAAATAACTCTATGGGCCCCACACTAGTGTAGGTACTTAATGTACTATGTGCTTAATTCACTAAGCGTGGGTGCTGAATTTTGTTTCCAGATGCCAATTTCACTTTTTCTTGTTGCAATCTTCAACAGGTCGTAATTAAGGGGGAGTGTTAAAATAAACTAATTACTCCCACATGAAGAATTTTCTATATTTGGAGAGTCATTCAATTGAGTGTTGAGTCTAGTCAACTTAAAAGATAGATGAATTTAGTGTGTGGTTGCATGTCAAGGTATTTTAGGTGAGTCACTAGTCGAAAAAGTTTAAATAACCTTCACCGAGTTCATTGCATAGTTACCAAATTCGCCCGAATTAAGGCGAAAAATTTAGAAATATGACAGTTCGATTCGTACATTGAACAGTTCGATGAAATTCGAAACGATTAGCAAAATAGGAGGTTAATCGAACGATTTCTAGTTTATCCACACATATAATGTTGACGGTAATAATGTATGAACACAATGGATAAGAGGATATGCTTATTGTAATATTGTATGAACACAATAGATAGGAGGATCGCTTGCAAGAAGATAGTCAGAGCCTTGTGCATCGCGTGCATGTGGAAGGAAAAGAATGTGAAGGTCATTCTATATTTGGAAAACATTTATTTTGACTTTCTCTTTCTTATAAAAAATGGAAAGTTAATAAAAAAAATATTTTTACTTTCTCTTTTTTAAAAGCATGGAAAGTTGATAAAACTTTGAAGGAATGAATTTAAACATGAACATTAATTTAAACATGAACATTAAAAGTGGAAAGGAATGGGAAAGTTATTATATATGCGCAAATGTTTTTTATTTTGACTTTACTTATTTTTAAAAACATGGAAAGTTGATAAACATTAAACATTCAAAAATAAACATTAAAAGTAGGTAAAAAAAATTGATTAGGATAAATTTATTTATAATATATATTTCTATTCCTAGGAAATAAGTTTTGAAAACTAAATTTTAAATATGTATTTATTATTTTTTTAGATGGATTTAAAAGAAAGAAGTTTGAGCACTGATTTTTTAAATATATATTTATTGTTTCTATTAATTTATATAAATAAATCTTGAATACTTATATTTTAAATATGTATTTATTAAGATTAAGTTTTTGAAAATAAAAGGTACATTAAATTTAAGTTTTGAAATGAAAAGAAATTTTGGAGATATGACTTGGTTTTTTTGTGTTGTCAAATTTTTACATTATTTATAAAAAATTAAAAATTAAAAATAAATAATAAAATAAATAGAATGTGTTATTAATATAGTATGGAATTTTATGATATCGTATTGAACTCTAATTCGAATTCAAATTTGAATTTGGTAACTATGATTCATTATAATCAAGTCATGTCAATCAAATTTGTGTAATCAATATAAAAAAGCCACAACTTATGTGTCATTGTGTGTGAATTATTAGTGAGAAATTAAATTATATTTTTCCTATCTTTGTCTTACCAACGAGTTAGCTAATTACCAACGAAGCTCTGTACTAAAGCCCACCTCCCCGTTCCTAGGATGATATGGTAATTAGGCCGATAGGCCTTCTCTTATGAAAGAGATCACTTTTTTGATCGTCAACACTTTTGATGTGAACAGAACACCTGTTCCTAGATTAAAAAAATGACACATGCAAACATCAAGGCTGGTTATCGTTACACGGTTCAGAGTTTTCTTTTTAATCCGGCCCCCAATTCTGGTTTTCTTTTTAATCCATTCAGTGTCAAACAATTTCCATCTATCCAACTAAAATTATGACTCTCACATCTGTCCATCTTGTTGTTACACTTTCCGTGCATGCAGGAAATATTGCAGGTAAATGTAATGTCTCGTCGATATATTGTTACGCTGGTGAATATCCTGTTGCGCTTGCCAAAGTGTGCAGCCATCATTATTCGAACCCATTGAAAGGGTTTTAGGCACAAAATTATTGTTCATTTTATTGGGTATTGTGCTGAGCGCGCAGGCAGGTATCGTCATATCTCGATGGATCTATCTATTTGTTGATTATACTATTAATCACGAAAATCTATTGCTCCTAAAATTATTTGATAGTGTAGCCTATCGATTTTGATGATTGATAACCAGGATGCTGGTGTATAAGTTCGTTGACAATGCAGGTAGCCTGGAACAGTGGCTTAACGGAGATGTAGGGCCTGTTAGTCATGGGATATCCGGATGAGAGAACGAATCCAACAAACAAAATAAACAATATACTATATAGTAGTGCTTCACCTGCACCACCACCGTGTGGAGACCTCAAGGCATAGTCCTTGGAAGCCACGCTCATTTCCCGACTGCCAGGAGTACCCCCGGGAGACTGACAGTCATAAACGTGGGAAGATTTTAGGGTGCCTAATTTTTTTTATTCTCTCTACTGAAATTCTCTGATTCCGTCCCTCATTTGACAGCAATCCTGAGAAATTTATGATTTCTCAATGCTACGAAGCCAGCAAAAAAGAGAAATAGCATGCCTCCGGAAAGATGAATGAATTTCCATGGCCGAGAGAGAGCATCGATCCCACCAATTCCTCAGTAACCTCGTAGTCGCAAAACACAGTAGTATGGGAAGAACAGACGGACAATATCATGTTGGCTTATGCTCATCTGACATCACAGGTACACTAATTCTCTTGCAGCGTTCAATTAGCCTATTGATGTGCTTGTGTGTGTAATGTGATTTATGTGCAGTACCCAGGTAATGTGGCTTTAACCCCATTTTTATGAGATTATAATGTTTGGTTGATTAAACTGTATTTTTAAAAGTAAAAATAAATTTAACATTTTAGAAAACCTCTCAAATATTTTAAACACGTATTTAAATTTAATATCTTAAAATTAAAATGTTCAACTTCCAAAACAATAAACCAAACAATTATAATATTTTTTTTTAATCAATACTTTATTAATATATAAATCTAAATTAAAATGCACCGCAAACATAAATAAGATATTCCAAATTCCAATCCGCTGACATGGGTTTACAGCCAAAGTCTATTTTTAAAGTAATTTACTAACCATGCCCACCTAGCTTTGATTTACTAACCATCTTTCTATACTCAAAATGTTATTAAAGATATGAGAAATAAAAAACTGAGTAATTTATGGAATATGTAAATTCGTCAATTGAATAATTTGTCTTAAAAAAATAATGAAATTTGGTATGATTTTATCATTTTAGGAAATCTAGATTACAATTTTCACACTTCAACATTTTGAGTGTCCATATAAGAAATAAAAAACAGAGTAATTTAAATTTTATTCCATATACAAATTAAAAAGTGCCAAAAAAAAACCCATCTCTGTCATCATGGATCTAGGCCTCTGCCCCGGGCACTGTAGGCTGCTAATCATACAGACTATACTGACAAACACCCCAATTCAACGCTTCATGTTTTTTTTTTTCTATTTTCATTACATTGATGACAAAAATTTAACAGTAATTAAACCTGAATCCACAACTCAATGGCCTAAATAAATTCTAGCATGCAAGAAAAGCTAGACCAGGTCCTATATTTCTTTTATATTTTACCGAATTTAAAAAGAAAAATAATTTTTTTTGTAATCACGTCAGATCATAGGGGGCGGCTGTTTATCCCGTCAGACACGACAAATTGGAACAGTAAAGACGACCTTCTTGTTGGCTTTCAGAATAAATAAAATCTTCCATCAAGTCAAGTTGGACGAAAGATCGTACGACTGTAATGCCCATTACTTGCAATTTGTTTAATTGCAGACAAATCTTAAAACCATCCAATTCAGAAGCGTGGTTCTAGCACTTCAGGCAATCTTAATTTGTATGAGAGTTTTCTTTCTGTAAAGCCTTAAATTTTTCCTCAGAACGGTTTAAATTGGAGTGAGATAATTAGTTAGTTATGATCTGGTTTTTCGTCTCTGGTGAGTTTATATGGTACGAATTTGTTTGGTATTTTTCTACGTTTTCTTGGTAGATCTCTAAGTACTAAGATTTTGTAATTTGAAAAGGTTTTGAAGTAGTTGTTGAGTCGATCTGTGTAATCATAATGGTGCAATTTCTCATTTAAAAATTTTGAGTCAAATGGTTTGGTTTGGACTAAATTTGAAAACATCAAAATAATATTAAATTCTAAAAGAAAAGAAAAAAAAGATTTTGTCAAAAAGTCTGGGTTGTTCCCAGACTGGATTATTGAATCTTTGCTCCATTCCTAATTACAAAACAAATTAGACATCTAATATTGAGTGAAAGCTTTTTTGGGCAAAGTCAACTATTATTAATTTTTTCAAATTATATATATATATATATTATTTTAAAATTTTTAGAATTATAAATTATTAAACAAATTATTTTATAACTATTGGCATTTCAAATCGTTTTTATAAATTTCTTATTTCATATTTTTTTTTTAATTATACAAATAGGAAAACTTATCACAATTCACTTGTTTTTTTGTTACCTAACATGAGAATTTATCAACAATCAGCAGTGACAGTAATTATTATTGGCTGTGATCTGAAGTTGACACATCAGCTTTGTTGAAGGAAAACCACTCCACCTAGAATTAAATTATCTGGCTGGTTGTCCATAAGGGAATAAGCATTCACTCTTCCAAAAATGTTTTTGGGTCTTGAGCTTTTAACCTCTTTTCTTACTTCCAAAGAAGATGAACTCTTAACCCAAAAAAAAGCAATTTTAAGGCACACTGGAGTCTCAATTTCATATCATTTTATAAATGGTTTATTATTTTTTTCTAAGCAATTTTAAATAATAACTTATATATATATGATAAATTTCAATTGAATTAATATCTAGTGTGTATTTAAAATGGTTGGGAGAAGTAATTATTATCCTTCCACCCAAACTCAAACTCAATTTACATAAATGACATATTGAATTTATAGAGCATATTATTGTAATACCATAATATATAGTTTTAGTAATTTTATTTTTAGTAATTTTTTTATATATTTTCTGAATTTGAACAACCCATATTATATTCCTTTTCATTCTCTCTTCATACACCATATTTTTTATCTTTACTTACATTGTTTTGTTTTATTGAAGAACTTTGTGGTTAATGATTTTGGCCTTGAAAATATTGTGCTATATTGCTTAGGCCGATAGGCCTTCTCTTATGAAAGAGATCACTTTTTTGATCGTCAACACTTTTTATGTGAATAGGACACCTGTTCCTGGTTTAAAGAAATGACACATGTCTTCTGTCTCTTTGACATCTATCTCCACCATTTTTATGTTCTTGGTTTACTCCATACTAGCTGTCACAGTACTGGAGGATTTATGTAGTGCCGAATTGGCAGATCTGGTTAGGATTGAATCTGGAATCCCATGTCCACCTGTCATTCTCCTTTGTTGCATCCATCCTTGGCAATTAAGGCAGTGGGTGAGCCTGGCGGGAACAAATTTTTGCCATAAACCCTTACCTATCACGTCTAAACTCATTTTCTTGCTTGCTTTGGCTCTGTCCGACTCTGCAATTTCTCTGCTGAGGTAAGAGACTTACACATCTTAATGAGGTCGACACGAAAATGGGTTTGCTAGAGCACTACCGAAAAGGTTGAGGCACCTTTCGAGTTTTTTCTACTCTGTTCCATCGTTCAATACTCCGCCATGCCTACTCAGTGTGGATGGTGGGAGTTTAACGCCCCTTCCTCGGTTCACTAGGAAGGATATTAAGCCCTTTGGAACATAATTTCTCTATCCTTAGGCAATTAAGAAAACTGCGTTTATAGTCTCTCGATGAAGGATTTTTTTTTTTTTGTTAGGTCTACATTTCGGAAGGGTTTTAAACCTTATCTTCTGTCAATGGAAATTCCTCCAGCAGGTTTGGTGCACAACAATGTTTATCAAGGCTTCAATACCTGTAAGTTCATGCTCAATAACTCTCTAGCTTCTTCTACAGCCGAGAACACGCTGGAACGTTTGCCTTTTGTTCCCGTTATTCACTCCGCCGACTGTGTAAGTTCATGCTCAACAACTCTCTAGCTTCTTCTACAGCCGAGAACACATTTTCCTCTTCGCCGGAATGTTTGCCTCTTCACCAGAACGTTTGCCTAGTTTTTCTCTGCACTTCCATATCCACGAAAGCGCTCGTCCTCTTATTTTTACTGCATGTGGAAATCTTCAGCGCCAGTGCCATTGCAATTTCCCTCCTTGCCTGCATGATCACTGAAATCCGTCACTCTGTGCATAAAACAGTAAGCACCAGGTTTTTGATATCAAATTTGTTTGGCAGAGTCATTTTATGGTTATTGGCATATATTCTTCTTTGCTTAGTTTTTGATTCCTGCCAATGGAAGATATTTTTTTCCCTCTTTTCACTAACTGATATATTCATTTATAGATAATCACGTGACATTGGAATAGACATGTCACGTTACGCTTCTGTCTCAACCAGCAAATTCTACTGCGCAACAAAAGAAGACAAGTGGGTTTTCTCCGTTCATTTCTGGTTCGTAATTTGTTTATTCCAGTTAGAAAGGAAACCTATATTATATTAGGGTCTTGATTTAATGAAAATTAAACTGTATCTGTATGCAACTAGGATTTTTTCGTTTGACCTTCAATTATATTCAGTCTGGTGCTTGTGTGCCTTGTGCGCATGCATTCCCAGAAGTAAAATTTTTCAATATTACAGTCAAAGTTACTTTGGGGCAATAAATTCAGTCGATGTCCAAATTCAATCATTATTGGCAGAGCTTAATGAAAAGGTGGCATTGTTGGCTAACACGAATGTCTCATACATGGCTTAACCAAATTTTATGCTGGGCACAGATATTGATCAAATAAAGAATTACGAACACAATTGGCTTTTTGGCTTATCGTTGTTTTCTTTTAATTTTATATTTATGTTTTTCTGGCTCATGAGAAGGGCTAAAGGGTTGGAGATGCTAACACTTATATATTGACGGACTGAGTTTCTTTCTGCATTCAAAAGTCAGAATCTGGTGAGTGTGCTCATAGCTTACCTGGGCGGTGAATGTATAATGTACACAGATATGTGCCGCTATGAAAGCTGGGTAATCCATTTTTTAAAAGAAATCAATGAAAGCACAATTCATATATTTCTTTAGATTGTGTAAGACTGTCTTTTAGTCTATATTCATGGGTGGTCCACTCTCATTTAATAAATGACGTGAATTAAATTTTCAACATAATTTTTAAGAAATCAGTGAAAGCTCTATATCATACATTTCACCATATTGTACAAGCCATTCTTTTATTCTGGATTCTTAGGTGGCCCACTTTCACACATCATGATTCATGAATGATGGGAATCACTTTTACAATTACTGTAAAGTACTGAAATTTTAATTTTATTATTTTTGGAATTATGTTTCATGTTTCATGAAACATGTTTATTCAAAAATGGTATTTGAATGGGCAAATGTGTATAAAATTTGTTCAAACTTGATGACTGGATTGTGCCTTGTTCGTATAAATCCTATAGCCCCATTACTCTTTTTTATTTGAAATACAATTCACCCCACCCTCAAGCTTGTTAGGGAGAATGAGATTGCTGGTACCATGCCAGCCCCATCAACAATAACCTCATGAAGTGCCCCAATCAACCTTTGGCTCATAAGGAACAAACATGTCAAAACATGGGATTTGAACCTGGATGGAGAGGATAAAATTCCTACTTTCACCACTCAAGCTTGGCCTAGTAACTATAGCCCTGTCACTCTATGTTAAAAGGGTCATTCTTTTTCCTTAAATGAGTATGTGTTGAGTGCCTCAGTTTGTAATATAGGTCCTCCTTGTGAGGGAAGCCTTCTTCTACTAATACTTCTTACCTATATACCCATGGATATGTATTTTACAATTAGCTTGAAGTCTCAATACACTAGGTCATTTTTTCATGCTCAGAAGCCAAAGTAGTGATTTTTGTAACTGTGCATGTTCATGCATTCTATTTATTTGAGTTCTCATTTTTATTCTTGTTCTTTAGGTAGGCGAAATTGGTTGCTTTGGACAATAATTTATAACGTATAAAAAATTTGTATTCATGTTCACACCTCCAATGAGTAGGCCATACAAAGAAGGGAGAGTGAGGTTGATCAAATAAGCATATAGCGACTCAATTATCATATTGGTAAGAGCATCACTATCACTATTATATGAATAATTTTACAATGCAATTTATAACATAGTTTTTATTTTTTTTATTTTTTTTTATTTTGTTTTTTTAATGTATACTTATGCACATAAAAAATGAAGGAAAAGTCGATACCTTCGTGAACATAAAAATCATGGTAAATAGGGATATTTATGTTATTGCAAAATAAATTTACAACCAAATGCACTTCACATACGCACTCAATGGGTATGTGAAAGAAAGGTTTATGTTTTACTTGTGATCTCTCTATAATCACTTTAATTTTGTATGTCACTTGTCTGTATTGCTCCACTTTTTATTTTAATAGGTTTGTAACTGATTCTAGAGGCATTAAATGGGGATGGAATCCAGATATTCGAGATGCCATATCTCTCTATATACTTATCCCTAAAAAAGGTGCTATATATGGAACTGATAATCTTGACAACTCCCACAAAATGGATATTTGAAGACACAAAAGTACTATAGATTTTGCAACTTTTATCCCAAGTATTTATTAGTATAATACTGTAGGAAAATCTCATCTTCTGTTACAGATAAAATACAGGGAGCGAGTTACTGGACTTATTGTTGTGTCCCCATTATGCAGAGAGCCTTCCTGGACTGAATGGTTCTATAAGAAGGTTCGTTTCGCAAATACATTTTAACATTGTTTCCTCTCTTTTAAATTTCCCTTGAAATTGAAAAGCAAGGTTGGTTTAGCAATTTTATATTTTATTTTATTTTATCTTTTCTTTCCTCTATTCTAAAATGCCCTTCATATTAAAAAGTTTCCTCTAACGTAGGAGCCCTTCAACTTGATGATAATCAATATCTGTCATCTTTTTTTTGGTTCAGTTGATGATCAATACCTTTTATTTTTACGGTATTTGCGACGTGGTCAAGGAAACATTGCTTCAACGATACTTTAGTGAGGTGCTTTCAATCTTCAATCCTTTCAGAAATTTGAACGGTTTTTTTAGAAATAATAGTAAAAATTGAACATTATCTTTTATAGAAATAGTTATTAGGACGGTTAGAGTGGAATTGCCAAAGAGGTTGTAGCTAATTTCATTTCAAAGTGTGGCTAGTAACAAGAATAACAAGCAGAACTTCGAAATTTATAACACTTTCCGATCTCCTATTAATTCAGCAAGAATTGCGAAGTACCGAATCTGGGAAATCTGACATTGTGCAAGTTTGCAGAAGGGTTAGTTTTCTTTTTAAATGAATCTTGTTTGCGATTTCTAAATTTTTAATTCTTCATTGAGATTTTTTTTCGAAAAAGGGTTCCTATGGCATAACTGTCAGTCGATGGTTATGATTACAGTCGCTGGATGAGAGGCAGAGCAAAAATGTTATGCGGTTTTTAGGCATTTTGTTCGAAGTTTTAATGTATTGTTCGTCGTCTTTATTGAATAATAAACATGCCAGAGGCACAAGCAGAGTTTTTCTTTTCTCTGTTGCAAATTTATTTCTTGGAATTCAAATGTGTTGTCTTTTTGTTGCTGGAAATGCCATACTTGTACTATTCTTTAAAAATAAGGCAAAATGTGCAGTCAATTTTGTTCAATGTAGCATATTGTGGTCCATCTGCAACAAAGCTAGCGTACAAATGAAATTGCAGTGGTGAAATAGTCTGAAATAATTTATTTCGATTTTCAAATAGGGATATGCTTCACAAAAAGTTTTATTGTTTGGATAGCCCTGCAACTAAGAGATTCAACTAAGTTTTAATGTTTGACATTGAAATTCAAAATTCGACATTTTCCAATACATTTTTTCCTTCATGTCAAAAAACTACAATTACTTCAAATTAATAATTCACAAATAATACTCCTATCGGCCTCTCTTTTCACCTTCTAGGACAACAGCTAGTTACTAATAACATAATTTAATATATTTTGTCGAATGCAATAATTCGAGCAAACATAAGTTATTATAATACAAAAATTTGTGGATAACGTGTTCAAATTATTAGTGACAAGAGCTTTGGTTGCGTAACATATTACGATAAGAAAATATTGAGTATGTTTAACATTATTAGCCAATGATGAGCGTATCTCAGACGCAAACTCCTTTGTGGCAATGAGTAAGGGGATTCTAGTGAAATATTCTTGGTGTCTTTCACAACAAAGTTTATAATGATGAGTGACATGGGAGTCAGATTGATCTTCAATTTTGGATGTCCATGTAAACGCACGTGAGATTGGTCATGCCAATTGAGTTAGAAAATCCAACCAGAATAACCATCCAAATGGGTAGTCAACTATAATATGCCAGTTTTATAGATGCCTATCAATTAATTTAATAAATATTTTCTATCACTCCCACGTGTGGCGGCTTTCGCTTTAAAAAAACTCTCAATTTTGGTCCCGCGGTCAAAAGAATTTAGAGTTGTGTGTTTGTAGGGAGTTTTTCTAATGCTTTTATCTTAAAAACAATATTTAACATTCGAAAAAGGTATTATTTATCTTTGACCATTTTATGATAATTGGTGAAAGAGTGAGATGCAAATGTATATTTTTTATGTATATTTTTTTAATAAATATATTTAATATTTAATAAAATATATTATATATATATATAATCTAACTTCATAATTAAAACATATTATCTAACTTTCCTATGAAACTAAATACATAAATTGTTAGATTAAAACAAAATACACTTGATTACCAAGTAGATAGGTCTTAGGATCGAATAATTGCGCATTAATTGTACTTCTTTCTCCATTTATCATCATCGGCTTCCTCTTTTCTTGCGTAAAGATCTAAGAATGGCGATGGAACCCTCTTGGATAATTTTTATTGCTTGTGGTGGCTATTAGTTTGTCAACTGCATATGGTTGTTTTTGCTTTGCTTCGAGGGTTGGGCGGTTGTTCACACTGCATGATAGTCAGCGTAGAAATACAGGAGGTTGTTACTTCCACCCACGAGTAGTATATAGGATGGGGAGGCAAATGGAAGGTGGAACCTGATGCGGATATAAATTGTCGCTTATGGTGGCTATGCATGGTGCATGTGTGTTGCGTTTCTATATTAGCTGGTACCCGTGAAGGACATCCCCGTTGCTTCTGGTGGCTAAGGTGGTCACATTTTTGTTATTGTTGGCTGGTACCCATTTATGGACGATTTTTATTGCCATTGGTGGCTTTTGTTTGTCCTCTGTGTTTAGTGGTATCCAATCTTTACGATTAGTACTGATGCTAGTTACTTGAATACAATAGTTCATAATCTAAGTGGGATTTTTGCCATATTTGGCTAGTCTCAATATGTATTTCGATACATCTTACATATCCTCATTAGGTTCTCACATCTTGAGATTCTAAAATGTCAACTTTTGGGAACTATTGGTCATCAGATGCTTCTGAGGTCATCCTGACCTTTTTTCTGATCATCATTGCAATGCTTATTCTTCTCTCTATTTACCAAACCCACAAATCAAATGGTGGCACACGACGGGGATGAATCAACAAATCCATCGTCTTCTCAGACTTCGTCCTCTAAATCAGACCAGCTCGGGTCGGAGTACTGCGATAAATGGTGTAGATTTTGGTATGGTTGGTCGAGATTTTTCATAATCTCTCGCCCATGCAAGAGCATGAGTATCAGAATCCGCAAGAGATGGTGGACAATACCTGGTTGTTTGTGTTGTTGCTGCTGTCATAGGTAGAGCTTCTGATTTCGACTATGGCTTACTGGTAACTGGTCTTCTATTACCACTGTTTTTTGGTCATTTCCAGATTATTTTGAATTCATATTCCGGTTTTCATTTGGAACGTTTACAACGTTCCATTGGATATCCTTACAAGACTCTCACGAGCTGCATTGAACTTACGTACCTTCCAATATCTTCATATCTTTCTTAGGGATTTGGTAAGTATATTTTCTTGTCATCACTGATTCCCAGATCGTGACTTCTATAGGAACTGATTAGAATATCGCATTATCCTCTGCATGGTAATGAAATATTCGCATAGGGATTTGATCATGATGGAAGTAGGTGAAGGCTGATTAATTCATCTGACCTCTGCTTAGACAATTACTTCCCGATCCACCACCTTTTTAGCGCCCTCAATCTTTACATAATATCATCTCTCCATCTGACGATCATCTTCATCATCTAATATCATTTATCTTGCCTTCGATTATCCCAACTCTACGGCCTTCTCCACATGTACGCTGGAACACTCCTATGCTTTGTGACAGCTTACCTTCATAACTTTATTACTCCTCGCACCGAGGTTGATATTAATATTTGCTATTGATCCAGCGATTTTCCTATCCTATCATCTCTATCTACCACGTCCTTTCTTTGATCAGATTGTGCAGTGACGGCTCCTCCTGCCATCTGCAGTTAACTCTCATATGGCGCACACAGGTGTCACCTTTCCAAGGAATTCTGCCACACGTAAAAATTATCCAGACTCAAATGATACCAGCCTTTCTACTTTCATTCCGGAGGAGGACATCGACGAGATTATTGTGAAACAGGGCATCCATACTTCCTTTCCTGAGGCATCTCGGCTGCCTAACTGTCATAAACACCAGAAGCGGGCAGGCCGTCGCAGAAAGAAGTATTCTTGTTTTAAACAGAAAATGGAGATTAAGGAAGTGTCGCTCGACTATGATGATCTTTGCAGGCGAGTTGTTAGCCTACAGAAACGAGAGGTCATTGGCAGGTGGTTATTCCCCGAAAATTGTGATTTTGATACAAGCAAATGGATCAGTAAACACTGGAGCTAAATTATTGGTTATTCTCCGAAGGTTAGTACTCTTATAAATGGTTGGTTTAGCATCCATTTCATGGATGAAGGAGATGTCCATAAGATCATTTGCAGAACATGGGTGCGGGGTAGAAGCTTTATGCAACTTATTCCCTGGTATTTGGGTTTCAACCCAGTTCTGGAGGCTCCTCGAAACCGAATTATCTGGGTTAAACTCCAGGGTCTTCCCCTCGAATACTGGACTCTTAAGGCCCTTCGGGCTATTGGCAATACCATTGGATCCACTAAGTATATTGATCCAAGCATCGTGGGTGCTAGCGACAAGTGGGTTGCATGGATTTTGGTCGAACTGGAGTTTTCAGGGGGTCTGTCAGGCGATATTGATCTTCTTTGGGGCAACAGGAGGCATCGGCAACGCATTGACTACTGGGGAATTTTGTTTCGTTGTCTCATCTGTCATCGCACCGGACATCTTAGAGATCATTTTCCATACCGCTTGTGTATGGTTCATTCTAGCATCGTTGCTAATGATTCCACGAGGGGTCGGCGCACAAATGCTGCTCTGGGTGCTCTGGTTGTAAATAATTCAGGTAATACTAGTCCCATTATTTCTGAAGATGATGCATTTGTGACTGCTCAGGAGCAGTTGGATGGCATTCTTAACAATAGTCGTGTTTTAGAGTCGGAACATGACTATGATTTAGTTGATGAACTTGCACCCTTTCGTACCTCTGTCTCTTTGGGTCCGGAGAATGACCATCCTGATATTCCATGTCAAAGGTCCAGTCCTGACGAATTTCATTTGGCTATTCCAAAGGATAACGAAATTCTGTTATCATCACATGCTGATTCCCCTCTTCACTCCTCAACTAATTTTCACATCGGTGAATCGTCAGCCCCGCCGAATAGCTCTGCCTATGGTCCCCACATGACACTGGAAATCTTACCTGAATGTGCTGATCCCATCAACCTTCCAGACTCCCCTAGAAATTCTATAGGCAGTGACCTAGAATCTATCCTTGCAAACCCTAATAATGACTTGGCTGCTCTTACTGTCTTCGATAGGCCTCCTTTGTCGACAGACTCTAATCCTTCCTCTCTACGTACACAACCTAGTAGAGGCAAGTCAAAGTCGGCCAGCAAATACTCCAGGGGTAAATTTAAAGTCATTGCCCTTTTTTCTAAGAATGATGATGATCTTACTGACATTCCGATTTCGACTAGTGAAGGTACATGGTCCAGTCCTCGGGCACTTAGAGCAAGCAACCCGGACCGGGTTACACCATGAATCATATATTATCTATGAATATCAGGGGGTTAGGCGATGCCCCCAAAGCACATTGCCTACGGGACATATTGCTTTCTGCTAATCCATTTATTTTCTTTATTCAAGAGACCATGTGTGATAGAGAACGGGCTATCAAAACTTTTTTGGATATTAAGAAGGGTTGGAATGCTGCTGCTGTCGACGCAGTGGGTCAATCCGGGGGTTTAATTGCAATATGGAATCCTAATTTGGCATCTTTTAGGGCCTATAAATTCTTCGGTGGGATACTACTTTCAGGACATCTCAGAGGCATGTCGGAGGTGGTTAACTTTATTAACATTTATGCTCCCTATGGTGACAGACAGTCTTTTTGGCAGCACATGTTGGATTTTGGAATCCTCTCTTTACACAATTTGATTATGATGGGTGACTTTAATGCTACTATGCGCCCTGATGAAGTTTGGGGTACTTCTGTAAGGTATTATCCACTTTCTTCTTTTTTATCTGACATGTTTTTTGGGTTTCATCTGGTGGATATTCGCCCATCTCCTATTTCGCCGACCTGGACCAACAAGCGAGCTGGCGGTCATTTCATTTCCAAAAGGCTTGATCGGGCAATCATTCATGCAAATTTAGTTGATAAATGGTGTATGCTTAGATCTGATGTATTGGTCTCAGATATCTCCGATCACATGCCTATCAAACTTTCATGGAACGAAAGTTACAAATTAGGTGGCAAGCCTTTTAAATTTAATCGAATCTGGCTTGAAGACGAGGAGTATACAAAGATGATTTATAGATTATGGCAACAAGATATTGAGGATGAAAATCTCATGGATTGGGAACGCTTCCATTATAAGCTTCAGAAGATTAAAGGGGCCTCGAAGGAATGGGAGATCAGGAAAAAGGATGCGCTCAGGAAGGACTATAAGGAGATTACTTCTAAAATGGCGGTTTTATTTGCTTCTTTCTCCTCTTGCCCCCCTGACCAATTGGCGCTTGACCTCATGAAGGAACTTGGGGCTCGGAAGAAGGAAATATTGCGGATTGAGGAGATCACTTGGCGCTTGAAGAGCAAGATTACATGGCTGAGAGAACGTGACCTCAACATGCATTTTTTCCACAAAACAGAAAATGAACGATGAAATAAGAATGCAATATGGCGCATTTTAAAAGAGGACAACAGCTATACATATTCCACTGCTAAGATTCAAGACGAAGCTATTGCTTACTTTTCTAAGTTTTATTCCGAGGATCCTTCTATTGATGCAGGGAATCAAGCATGGATTCTTGATCACATGCCTAGGTTTTTTGATGATGCTGCCATTAACAATGTGGATCAGCGTATTTCTAGGAATGAAGTCCTTTCGGTCCTTAAATCTTTTCCTCACGACAAAAGCCCTAAGCCTGATGGTTGGCCTGCGAAATTCTTTGTCTTCTTTTTTGATCTCATGGGCTCTGAAATTACTGATATGATGGAACACTTTCGCAAAAGGGGTATGATGCCTGCAAATCTAAATTCTTCTTTCATTGCCCTCATCCCAAAAGTCTCGGATCCTGTTTCATTTTCCGATTTCAGACCTATTGCACTTTGTAATTTAATTTACAAAGTTACTTCAAAGATTATTGCCAATCGCCTCAAAGTTGTTTTATATGCTAACATTTCTGTCGAGAAATATGGTTTTCTTAATGGCAGGTCTATACACGACGCGATTTCCATCGCCCAGGAGGTTTGTCACTCAATGCACTCTAATAAGCAAGAAGCGCTTATTATGAAAGTTGATCTACACAAAGCATACGACTCTCTTGATTGGTCTTTCATCCGGGTTTTATTGCTAAAGATTGGGTTGCCCATTAGAATCATCCGATGGATCATGTCCTGTATTTCAAATGTCAGATATGCAGTGATTGTTAATGGGTTCCCATCTCGTTTCTTCAGGGCAGGTAGAGGTTTGCACCAGGGCAGTGCACTTTTCCCTCTCATATTTATCTTGGCTATGGACGGATTCAGCAAGATTTTACATGCCTCTGAACAGAAGGGATTCATTAAAGGATTCGCTTTCTCAAGCACGGTCTCTACAATGCATTCACTATTTGTGGATGATCTCTTGTTATTTGGATACTTAACAGAAATCATTGGTTCTACATCAAATTCACACTTACACGATTCAAAGCGGCTACGGGGCTGTGTTTAAACGGGGATAAGTCTTTCCTCCTATTTGAATTTGGTGATGTGTTAGAAGTCAATTTTATTGCTGATTTCATCGGTATTGGCACTCGTCACATCTCAAGAGGTTTCAAATACCTAGGTTTTTTTATCAAGCCCTGTGGTTATAAAAATCGTGATTGGGAATGGATAATCGTCCGCTTCTGAGACCGGATTCAGCGCTGGACACATCGCTGGTTATCTTTGGGCGGTCGTATCATCTTGATACAATCAGTATTGTCTCAAATGATTGTTTTTTGGACACATCTTCTATATCTTCCTGCAGGTATCATTTCAAAGATTAACAATATTATTACACATTTTATATGGGGTGGGTCTAATATGCACAGAAAGTTTCCTCTCTATTGATTATCTGTTATTTGCACGCCAAAGGACATGGACGGATGGGGTATCCTATGTACTCGTAATTTTAACGGCGCCTTACTCATCAAGTCTTTCTGGAGGGCAATTAATAGTACAAGTATATGGAACAAAATCAACAGGGTTAAATATATCAATGGGGATGCACTACAGCTGATCAACTGCAATGGTTTTACTTTCCCCCGCGTTATCTCTTGTATTTGGCGCAGTTTCAAAATGATTATTTCCCTCATCAAGCCCCGGATATGCTGGCATTTCCGTGACGGTAGCAGTATTCCTATTGGCGCGTTAAATTTTCTCCCTCTGCTACGTCATTCTACTCCATCTATTCGCCTTCTTCATGCTTTCACCATTCGAGGTATTTTCTACTTTTCACAGGTAATACACTACTGGTCTTATGGTGCTCCCATTTTTAAATCCTCCGAGCAACTTTATTTTCATGGTCCGGATGCTGAAGAGTGGGATATGATCCGGAATATACTGCATTGTGCTGGCCTATGTTATGCGCCGGGAGGAGATCAATTGATATGGAACGGCCCTCTCAGAAATAATATTGTTATTGTTAAGGAGATCCACCGTGATATTATACATTCAGCTCAACATGCACAGGCATCTAAAATATTTTTCCCTTTCTAGAAAAGGAAAATCCCTACGAAAATTGTCCTATTTGGCTGGTTAGTCTGGCGTGGGAAAGCACTCACTTGGGATAACTTAATCAAGAGAGGATTTCATGGACCCATCCGATGTGTTCTATGTCTTTCTGCAGCAGAGTCTATTGCCCATATTTTTTTCCAATGCCCCACTGTTATTAGACTATGGAAACTCTTCAGTTCTTTCTTAATGAATCCATCCTGGGTTCCAGTGGATTTCATTACTGCTGCAAATGACTGGGACAAGCTGAATTGCAAATTCAGATCCTTACCCTTCTACTTTATATGGGAAGTTTGGATTGAACAGAATCATGTGATTTTTGAACAGAAATCTTTTCACTTCCAGAGGGTATATTTGGCTATTAAATCCTGGATGGATGATTGTCCACCTATGGTGAATACTATATCAGATGCCTCTCACCGTATTAGACCTCATGAAATTATCTTTCCTGCCTTATACTTTGATGGCGTTGTTGTTGATGGTTTTACAGGTTGTGGTGCATGGATTAAAATTTCTGATCGGGAGCGCATTCACATTCATTGGAATGGAGGGCCAGGCACTAATAACAAAGCTGAAATTATGGTACTCTGGGGGGGTCTTTTTATTGATGTTGATTTTCAAATCCAGGTGAAGGGTATTTATGAGGATTCTCAGCTGGTCATCGGCTGGATTAAAAAATGTTTTCACATGCATAATCAGCTACTGTTGGGATGGATAGATCGGATTCTGAAGTTCTCGAATAGGCTGGACTGCCCCCTCATCAATCATATCTACCGGGAAAACAATACACGAGCAGATCGACTATCCAAAATGGGACTTGTGGCTGAATTTGGTTTCATGTATGTCTCTCATTTTGTTGATGGAAGACTGATTGCTGAGCAATCGATTCCGCTTCCCTGATCCCATGCCTTCAGCAATTGGATACTTTTTTGACTCATAATTTTTGCAACTGGTTCTCTTCACTCTCATGTGGCTGCAGGGATATGTACTCTACTTTACCCTCTAACAGCTGCCCTCTTTCTATACTGATTAACATATAAGAGCTCGGCTATCAACTACATTGTGATCCACAAAATGTGAGCAAGCGAGCGTGTTTTTGGACTTATCAGGCGAGCGTGTTTCTGCAATCCACATAATATGCATCAAGCGAGCGTTGAACGGTTTCTCAAGCGAGCGTAAACCTTGTTATGTCAGGCGAGCTAGTTTTTCTAATATTCAAGCGAGCGTGTTATTTCTCCAAACGAGCGAGATATATATTATCAAGCGAGCGTGACTCAACTTAACTGGCGGATCTGAATATTTCCACGCCGCTGTAGCAGACACATTACGTCCCAACCACAATCTTAAAGGATTGCTACTACTGTTATTGTTTTTTTACTTTTAGCCATATCATGCGGGCCGAATCTATTTCAGATCTACCTTCATACGGCATATTTTTAATTTCACGAATCAACTCCTGGAGATAATTTGGATAAATCACATCATTTATACTCTCCTATTTTGTTTTTCCATGTATGGTTTTATAAGTATTGGGAATGATCTGTCCCAGTTTATGTGGTTGCCCTTAATTTCTTCACTGCTCCAGTTTATGAGCAGTTTCCAAACGGGCTTTGTATGGTGGTCTTCTCGCTGAGAGTCATTCTCAGCTGAGATTATTTGGAATATGTATTGTTTTATATAATCATAATATAAATCAGCGTTTTTTTTCTTCTGAAAAAAAAAAAAGATCTAAGAATGGCGTGTCCATTATAAGTTATTTTGCACAACAATGTTTTGGCATCTTGCGTCTGTCCCTGTTATTCACAGTTCCTTACATTCATAGTTGGTTTCGATCGAGAGATCAATCGATTCGGTCAAATTATATTATAAATGTTTAATTTATTATTGTTAAAAAATCTATAGACAAAAAAATTACCCATCAAAAAGTTTAAACATGTTTATTTTATAACAAACTTTTGTTTCGTTTTAATTTATATTTTTTCTGTTTATTCTTTTTATATTAAAAGTTTGAAAATATTTGAATTCATGTTTTGTGAGCGTAGTAATTTATCAAAAATAAACATCTTCATCTTTATAAAAATATTTATTATATATATTATTTTTGTTTCACCATTTTACTACTACATCATGTGCAATGGATTGTTTCTTAATAAAAAGGATTTAGTTAAAAGGGTGAACTTTAGGAATCACTTTTTACTATTATTAAAAATAATGTGTAGAATGTATGATAACAAATAAGATGTAGAATATATAATTTACAGTTTAAAAAAAATAAAATTATAAGTTATTGTTTTCAATTGATTTACTAAATGAAACTTTTTCACCTTACTTTTATGATATATTATAATTGTTATTTTACTTGGTGTATGTACAATTTAGTGCTTTTAAGAAAGTGGGGTGAAGGAGATAATATAAAGCCTCAGGGTGAAGTAGCAGTGATATTATACCAAACATATCACCATAACATAGGGATGGAATGAGAGTGATAATACGAGGCCCAAGAGTAAAGTAGTAGTGATATTATACAAAATATATCACCATAACGTAATATCTCCGTGCATCTCATTGGATATGTACTCATAATATCATATATTTTTTTCCATTGAAGAATTCTCGTTAGAACCATATAAATATAGTATCATAAATTCAATATTAGTAATTGGAAAAATTAGAAAATATAGATTAAAATTAAAATGAATATTTTTTATTAGTTATTTTAAAGGGTGAATATAACTATCAAATTAAATATTTTATGGTTTTATTTTAGTAAAATATTTCTCCTTCAGTTAAATTTGTTTCTTTTCATATATTGACCTTTTAAACAAATAGTTCAGATTAGTTTTGACTAATATCATAGTGATACACGGTTGCTCTATTTATAGTTTTCATAATTTTGATCACTCAAATGCAACCTCACTCACATGGTAGATTAGTAATTTATCATAAAATAATGGAAATGGCATTAAAGTGGTATGAGTACCAAAGGGTTGTTCACTATAATATTTGTCAATAATTCTTGTGAGGGTTCACTGAAACCGTTTAAACCAACTAGAGTCTTCCATAATGATATTGGAGAAACACAGCAAATGAAAGATCATCACATGGTTCCACATGGATCATCCCAACTTGATGTTCGAATTTGGGTATTTTTGTTGAAAAATTGGTAAATATGCTTGGTCATGGACGATAAGGTCATCAATGAAATGTGACAAATATATAAGGTTCAAATTAGCAATTAAAGACATGTTTAATTTCCAACCACATTTTCAAAAATGTCGAATAAAAGATGTGTGATTGAATGAATGGGTCCCCAAACTAAGGTAATCAAAAGGAAATAAGTGAACGGGAAAATTTTTGGGGCTAATATTTGCAAGTGGGCTAATATTCCATGTATTTTACAAAAAAAAAATCGCCAAATTTCAATTTTCTAAAAATGAATTCTCCTAAATTTTATAGTCTAAAATTATTTTACATAAAAATTGTCAATATTATATATTGTCTAATATAAAATAATTAGAAATCTAAACATTTTTTCAAAATTATCATAAAAAATTTTAGAAGTTGGATATTAGGGACTACTAATATTGGCAAAGGTTTCTAAACATTAAGATAAACTTCCATCCTTAAAATTTTCCCAAATGGTGGTTTTAAAGTGTGTTTATGATGGAAGGAAATTATGATTTTGGTGATGAGCTTTATTAGTTAAAGAATCGGGTAGAAACCTAAGGCATGTCAATTAAGCACAAGCAAATTGATAGAATGTAATTGGGCCTATTGATAGAATATTAAGGGAATTTTGTGTGATCTATGAAGGAGCCCAATAAATCATTGCATGATTTCTTGTAAATGATTATAAAAATTTAAATAATACATAAATAAATAAAACGAAATAAAATAGGGTATCATAATGGCATGTTGGGATTCAATGGCTATTTAAGGTGACTAACAAATTAAAATAAAAGGAAGAGAATGTCTTAACAAGTAATTGAGGACATATCATCTCAAGTCATTATTGTGTTCTCCATTCTGTTGTGTGTTTTTTTGATGTATGTGTGCACCACAAAATTACATCTCAACTAATTATATGAATGAACAACACAGTAATGCAACCAAATCTACCACTAAGCGCATGTATTGACTAGATACAATAACATTTTGGTTGCTTGGGTGCGGCTGGAGGAGTGGGTGTAAAGAATTGTTCATATTAATCCAATGGAAGTACAATATAAAATAAACTACTATCTTATGAATGTTTCAAAATGTGATCATGAGGCCTTGTCATGTCAAGGTTCTTTAATTCTTCAAATAAATTGTTTTTTTCTTACTGCACCTTATTTGCTCAAGCACCCCCCCCCTTCTTTGTTATCTAGTGCTTTGGGTGATCCATCTTACCAATGTGCAAGGAGAAAACCAACTTACTAATAGACATCTATTATCATAACTAACTTATGATAATGCCAATGTGTAAGAGAGCACCATCTTACTACTACTAGACATCCATTAGTAGCATATAACTTATAAGAATCATCACTTTCTAGTCTCCTAATAATGACCTTTTTCCTAGAATTTCTAATATCAAGAACCATCTTCTTTCCTTTGTGGACATGTCCATCATCTCACATTATTATATATATGATTTCCAAAAAATATAATAATTTCAATATTTTTTTAACTTATTTCATAAGTAAATAAGTAAATGTAATTTCTTTTATAATATTTAATTCTTATATATACAAATTTCTGATCTTTATTATAAATTTCCACTCATTTAAACTTTTAATAAAACTAACAATCATAAATAACCATACGGATGATTCTTGCATATATCATTTGCAACATTCTCTAAAATCATCTCAAAATTATAAACATTATAATCATTGCTATTGTATAACCATTTCATAATCCAATTAAAAATTTACTTTAATAAACCAATTTACAAAAAAATATTTTAAATCATAAAAACATAAAGATTAAACAAATTTAAATCTTAATCTTTTAACACTTTACAAGTCCACAATGAAATGAAGTAAAATAAAATCACAATAATTGCACCAAAGGTGTTCTCTTTGCTCGGTTTTGCTGGGAAAAGATTCGTCCTTTCTTCCAATTAAAATTTGACACGTACACTGCACACTATTCGTTCCTGCTCACCATCGTCAACCTTTACTTTGATTTCTCACCGTTGGATTTGTCCACATGTTGTCGCAGATTACTCGCTCACCATGCTCTGTATTCATTAATTTCCCTCCGCTCCGTGGCCAAAAAATCTGTCATGCCCATTCAATTTCTTCACCAACTAAAACGATGGCTACCTGTTCTCTGCAATCAGTCTTCATTGCAACCAACAATTGCATCTTCAAGAAGGCCCTTTGTCTCACTGTCCAGACACTGCTTGCAAAGGGATCCTTTCAACCCACATAGTCCCAATACTCCACATGGTAGGCCAAAAAAATTACAGGCACATCCAGCTCCAGCTCTCGCGACGAATCCCCCTGTCCAAATTTAGATATCAACAGATCTGCAACAGGGGAAGTGGTGCAGCCCTGTGGCGTGAACAATTCTACTAGAACGGGTCCCGACATTTGGCCTTTTCTTTTGGGCTTCGCACCATTGATATCACCAGCCTGTGATGTTGCACCCGCTTTGCTGGTGGGATTGAGATCTAGTCCGTTGGTGGTGTGAACTTTGGCTCTGTTTCCTGTGGCGTCAGACCCTTCTGAAGCTTTTGGCTTGTTGCCGAAATATTATTTATGTTACTGTTTTGGAAAAAGAGGTGGGTTTGAATCTTGGTCCCCTGTCCATCCTTCAGTTTAGGGAAAATGATGCCATGCATTGTCCCGTGAGCTTTTTCCGCCTGCCAGATTCACACAGTTAATGGCGGTTGCTTTAAGATTCACACAGTTAATGGCGGTTGCTTTGAGGCAGCTTTACGCCACTACAATCGGGATTTAGGTACCATCCGGTCCTCGTCTTACTTTTTATATATTTTTCCCTCCAAACAACAATCTCGTGGCTCGATCCCGGGTTTCTGCAATGCCTCAAAAATAATCATCAAGAACTCATGCAGTCACTCAAGCTGTTTCAAATCTGAATCTCATAGGAGGAGCTCTTCTGGTGGATTTCTTCGGGCCAATTACATTCGACATTTCGGCAGGATTTGAACTCTGGGTCGTTCACATATAAGATGTGGGTAAGGTAAGCATTTGTCGATCATGCGAGGGGGGGTTTGGCTATTTTTGACACATACAGAAGTTTTGATTACGCAATCGATCGGAATGATGGTTGACACACCGTCCCCGGGGACTATTCAGTACATTAGGACGAGGCGTCAATCTTTGAGCACCAGCGATAGCACCCCATTGCATTCCATTCGTAGATTTATTGCATTCCATTCGCAGATTTATCCAAGTAAAATTGCTATTTCTTTTATCCAGTGATGTGATTTAAATGTTTTCAAGTTTTCTTTTATTTGGAGAATCTTCTTACTTAAAGATTTGAGTTAGGTTTTAAAATTCTCTTAATAGATCGAGAATGTTAATTAGGGTTTTGATGGTCAAGGTGTCTTTACCACTTTTCCAGCATTTAGGGTTTTGATAGCTAAGTGGTTTTTCCACTTTTACGGAATTTAGGGTTTTGATAATCCGGTGGTTTCTCCACTCTTCAAGCAACTTTTAGTTTTAAAATTTTAAGGTTGGAATTGCAGATTTCAACTTCTGTCAGAGCGAAATTACACTCTTATTCATTCAGATTTGATCTCCAAGTTATTAAAAACTTCAAACCAACTTATTGTCAATATTTCCATCCAACAAGTTGTTCGAATTACAAATTATTTTTTGGGCTGAATCCCAACAAAAACAAGGCATTTTAGTATTTAGATGATACTGCTGAATTAGAATGTACCAAAAAATTGAAGACTAGTCGAAAGGTAATCCCTGAGCCATGCCCCTCATGGCGGCAGCAATAATGGAAAGACAAATGTACCTGATTGTAATTCTTCTTCATCTTTAATGAAAAATGCAGATGCAACTTTCTTTTCTGTTCATTTGTCAGTAAAATATGATCCTGTGATTGTATTTTTACTATCTTATGTATCCAACAATACAAAAATAATGTGGATAGACTGGTAAAATAATAATTTTGGATTTCTAGCCTTATTAGAATCGTCATAAATATTTTAAAGCCGGTAAGAAATTTATTAATTCTAAAATAATAATAGAAGATTAATTGATTTCTGGCAGAGTTTCTGATTTTCAGGAATACATTTACTAATTGTTGGAATATTTAACATTCCAGAACAACAATGGAGAATAAAATTCTCCCTCTTCAACACAGAGAAAAATAAAAAAAATTTCTTCACTGGAGACAGAGTTTTCACTGTAGAAACTATTTCATTAAACTTCAAAAACTTGGTTACAAAATCACCTCTGCTTGAGGGAATACAAAAAAAACTTTGACTGCTTCAAAACACAGTTCAAAAACAACTCTCACTCTCTAAAATTTCACTCTGGACAAATACTCTGTCTCTTCAAAAATGAAAGCACTGTTGTGCACTTCAAATTCTGTTACACTGCTGCTGTGTAAAAAAAACTTCCAACTGAACTATGCACTGCTGTGCTATTCAAGTCCTTTTTTACTTCTGCTATATGAAAAATAAAAACTTACAATGTCTTATATTCTCACGGGCCCTTTTTTTTTAACTCTATATGCCTCAACACTTTTTTTAATATATAAAAAAAAACTATTTTAAAATAAAACTATTTTAAAAACTTTAAAATAAAAAAAAAACTAAAATGAAAAATCAATGTCACTATGGCCCACGGCCTCACTTTGAAATAGTGCACATGATATATATGGAAAACATATATATGCATGTTGACCGAACGCACCATTTTTAAACCAAACATTAAAATAACCTTGACCCAAATGAACTTGACTCAAGCAAAATTTAACTAAACCGTAAAAAAAAATTCCGCATGCCAAAAGTGATTGCGTACGTCAAAGAAGGTTGTGATGTGATTTTTATTAACCGCTTCATAAATTTCCCCGGGTCCGATTTTTTTAGCAACTCCGTACGGAAGAAAATGTGATGCGAGATTTTTCATAAATCTTGCTTAATAAAACTTCAGTCCGAGCCGCTTTCAATTTCTCCGTATCCCAAAATTACCGTGTTGAAGTTGATCGTACAAACAAAAATGGCAAGCGGTTACCATGTCCTGCAAGACATAAACGGAAGGCGGCTTACGCTGCTGAAAGTAATTTCAACACTCCCCCTTACTTTCAGCTGCTGGGTTATCAGTCATACCCAGACATTTCCTCAAAAACTCAAAACTTTTCTGCCCCAATGGCTTGGTCAGAATGTCTGCAAACTTCTCCTGAGTTCTGCAGTGTTCCAAAACAATTTCACCATTGTTTACCAATTCTCTGATGTAATGAAACTTTGTGTCAATGTGTTTCGTTCTCTTATGAAACACAGAATTCTTTGATAATGCAATAGCTGAGCTATTGTCACAATAAATCACTGTTCCTTTTACCTGCTCTTGGCACAAAATTCTTAACATCCTCCTCATCCAAATTGCTTGACAAGCTGCTGCTGTGGCTGCCACATATTCTACCTCTGCTGTAGACAATGCTACAATGGGTTGTTTTTTAGAAGCCCATGAAATTGCTCCTGAACCCATGTGAAAAACATAACCGGAAGTGCTCTTCCGATCATCTACACTTCCAGCCCAATCACTGTCAGTGTATCCAACTAAATCTGAATTTTCTGAAGTAGTATATAAAATACCAAATCTTTTTGTACCTTTAACATACCTCAAAAATCTCTTCGATGCCTGCCAATGTGCATCCTTTGGCTTCTCCATAAATCTGGAAATTAAGCTAACAGCATGCATTATGTCGGGCCTAGTTGCAGTCAAATACATGAGGCTGCCAACTATGCTCTTATACAAGCTAGGATCAAAATCTTTGCTGCTGTCCTCTCTGCTGAGTTTTAATCCCATCACTGTGGGAGTGATCGCTGCCTTGCTCTCCTGCATATTAAATCTTTCCAGCACTTCATTAACATATTTTGCCTGTGAGATAAAAATCCCATTTTCATCTTGTTCTACTTCTATTCCTAAGAAGTATTTCAACAAACCCATGTCAGTCATTTCAAATTCTTCTTTCATGACTATTTTAAAATTTTCAATAAGATAATCATCATTACCTGTGAAAATAACATCATCAACATATAAAACTACAATCAACATTTTTCCATCTTTTTCTTTGATGTAGAGGGTGGGTTCTCCCTCACACTTTTCAAATCCATTTTCCAGTAGATAGGAATCTATCCTACTGTACCATGCTCTTGGCGCTTGCTTCATCCCATAAAGAGCTTTCTTCGACTTGCACACTTTGTGCTCTTGGCCTTTCTTCTCATAGCCTAGAGGTTGTTCAATGTAAACCTCTTCCATTAACACTCCATTTAGGAATGTTGACTTCACGTCCATTTGGTAAACTTTCCACTTGTTTTGTGCTGCTATGGATAGCACTGCTCTCACGGTTTCCATTCTAGCAACCGGTGCAAAAGTTTCCTCATAATCTATCCCATGCTTTTGCTTATACCCTTTGACAACAAGCCTTGCTTTGTGTCTCTCTATTTTTCCTTCAGCATTACTCTTGGTCTTGTAGACCCATTTAACTCCAATGACATCTTTACCTTTTGGGAGTTCAACCAAATCCCATGTCTTGTTTCTTTCTATGGCATTAATCTCCTCATCCATATCTTCTATCCATTTCTTTTCCTTAATAGCTTCTTCAAAGTGGATAGGGTCTTCAACATGAAAATATAAAGCAAACAAAGAATTGATACCTTCATTTGCTGCCTCTTGTGCATAAATGTCATTCAAATTTCTGAACTTCTTACCTCTTTCACTTGATGTACAAATGCTTGAAGAAGCACTTGAATTTCCTCCTTGTGGTGTGCTTGGAGAAGCACTCTCATTTCTCCTCAAGGGTGTCTCTTGCTGCTCTTGTGTTGGTGCTGCTGTTTGGGGATGTATTTCAGCCAATTCATCATCATCTTCATCATGAGATAAACAGTGTTTAACATTCACTGTTTTTTCTATGCTTCCATCCCAAGCTTCCTCCTCAATAAACTGAACATCTCTGCTCACAATAAACTTCTTGGTGGATGGGTTGTATAACCTGTAGGCCTTGGATTCCTCACTGTATCCAATGAAAACACATTTCTCCCCCTTGCTGTCCAACTTCTTCCTTAGCTGATCTGGAATGTGTGCATAAGCCACACATCCAAAAACCTTCATGTGTGTGACACCTTGTTTTGTGCCACTCCATGCCTCTTCCGACACTTTGTTCATCACTACTTTTGTAGAGCACCTATTCAAAATGTATGCTGCACAATGTACAACTTCAGCCCAATAATCATTAGGCAAATGCTTTGCCTTTAACATACTCCTCACCATGTCCATTATGGTTCTATTCTTCCTTTCGGCTACTCCATTTTGCTGCGGAGTATATCTGGTTGTAAACTGCTTTTGAATACCATTTTCTCTACAAAAACGTAGAAAATCTTTAGAGATATACTCACCTCCTCTATCAGTCCTTAGAACTTTGATGTGCAGCCCACTCTGATTTTCCACAAGTGCTTTGAAATTGCAGAATTTTTCAAACACTTCACTTTTATTTTTCAAAAAGTAAACCCAAGTTTTTCTTGTAAAATCATCTATGAATGTTAACATGTGGTGGCTGCTAGCAAGCGATGGAGTTTGCATCGGTCCACACAAATCTGAGTGGACAATCTCTAAGGGTGCCTTTGCCCTTATGCTTTTCCCGGAAGGAAAACTTTCTCTGTGTTGTTTCCCAAGAATACAACCTTCACAAAGGCTGTCCGGCTTCTCTATCAATGGTAAACCTCTTACCATTCCTTTTCTGTTCAATAAATTAAGACCTCCAAAGTTGAGATGTCCAAATCTCAAGTGCCACAACCAATTTTCATCTTTTGGTTCGCTTTGGATAGCCTCTTTTGCCACTGCTGCTATCTTTTCTTCATTCTTCAAATCTGCTCTCATTCTAAGAGGGAACATCCTGTTCCTTGTCATCTTCACTTCAGCAATGCATTGTTTGCTGGGTGGTTTGTCCATGATGTTACAAACATCATCCTCAAAAAATACATTGTACCCCTTTTGAACAAGCTGTCCAATACTTAAGAGGTTACACTTCATTCCTGGAACATAATAAACATCTGCTATGGATTTATTTGCACCTTTCCTTGTTAAAACATTTACATTTCCTTTTCCCATAACAGACACTTTACTATCAGTCCCTAGTGTGACTTGTGACTTCACACTCTCATCTAACATAGAAAACATTGCTAAGTTTCCTGTCATATGGTTACTGCAACCGGAGTCTAGAAACCATAGATCCTCATTCTTTTCTTCAACCATATTACAAGCCAAAAACAAATTATCTTGGCTGATATTTTCTCTAGTGAAATTTGCACTAGTTCTACTTCCCATATCATGCTGCTTCTTTCTACATTCATTAGCATAATGACCATATTTTTTACAATAGTGACATTGGACATTGGACTTATCATACCTCTGTCCTTGAGCATTCTGCTGACCACTTTGCTGGCTATTGCCTTGGCCTTGATGCTGATTTGGATTGATGCCCCTTCCTTGAGCATTTGCTGGACTGTTCCTTCCACCTCTGTTTTGGCTTCTGCCTCTTCCTCTTTTGTTTCCTCTGCCTTGCCCTCTTCCTCTTCCGAAAGACATCTGGGTCTTAAAGGCATGTTCTAGAGATGAGTTTTCACTTCTACCCAATCTCTGCTCATGAGTCATCAGTGATGCATGTAGCTCATCCACTGTGAACTTTGTGAGATCCTTAGTCTCCTCTATGGTGGTGACAATCACATCGAACCTTGAGGGTAGACTCCTCAAGAGTTTTTCCACAATCCTCTTCTCTTCAAGAGTCTCTCCATGAGATCTTATTTGTGTGACCATTCCAATCACATGAGTGAAGAATGAGTCAATAGTATTTGACTCTTTCATACAGAGAGTCTCAAAGTCTCTCCTCAGCAACTGAAGTTTTGTTGTCTTCACTTTTTCCATGCCTTGATAGGCTGTCTTGAGAGTTTCCCATGCTTCTCTGGATCTCTTGGCTGCTGCTATCCTTGGAAACACACTCTCATGCACTGCCTGATACAATAAGAAGAGAGCCTTGGAGTCTTTCTTCCTATTGCTCTTCAGCAACTCTCTTTCTGCCTGGGTTAAATCTTCAAACTCTTCTTCATTTGCTGGCTCTTCAAAGCCATCCTCAACAAATTCCCATAAGTCTTGGGAGACAAATAATGCTCTCATAGTTATTGACCAGTAGTCATAATTTTTCCCATTAAACATTGGGAGATGGACATTTCCCATACCCATACCAGTGCTGGCTCCAGCCATTCTGCACTCTTAACTATGATTAAAAAAACTTGATTGTGTATGTAAAACAGCTCACTGTTCTGCAACAGTGACTCAAAAACTGTATAGAGAAATACCTTTGGATTCTTTGGCTGAGTCTTCACACTGCTGGAGAAGCTGCTGCAACTAAGAACTCCTTTCCTTCAGCTTCTTTGATCTTCAAAGAGCCTGGACTAGCTCTGATACCATGTTGGAATATTTAACATTCCAGACCAACAATGGAGAATAAAATTCTCCCTCTTCAACACAGAGAAAAATAAAAAAAAATTCTTCACTGGAGACAGAGTTTTCACTGCAGAAACTATTTCATTAAACTTCAAAAACTTGGTTACAAAATCACCTCTGCTTGAGGGAATACAAAAAAAACTTTGACTGCTTCAAAACACAGTTCAAAAACAACTCTCACTCTCTAAAATTTCACTCTGGACAAATACTCTGTCTCTTCAAAAATGAAAGCACTGTTGTGCACTTCAAATTCTGTTACACTGCTGCTGTGTAAAAAAAACTTCCAACTGAACTATGCACTGCTGTGCTATTCAAGTCCTTTTTTACTTCTGCTATATGAAAAATAAAAACTTACAATGTCTTATATTCTCACGGGCCCTTTTTTTTAACTCTATATGCCTCAGCACTTTTTTTAATATATAAAAAAAAACTATTTTAAAATAAAACTATTTTAAAAACTTTAAAATAAAAAAAAAAACTAAAATGAAAAATCAATGTCACTATGGCCCACGGCCTCACTTTGAAATAGTGCACATGATATATATGTAAAACATATATATGCATGTTGACTGAACGCACCATTTTTTAAACCAAAACATTAAAATAACCTTTGACCGAAATGAACCGGACTCCAAGCAAAATTTAACCAAACTGTAAAAAAAATTCCGCATGCCAAAAGTGATTGCAGACGTCAGCAAGGTTGTGATGCGGGATTTTTATTAAATCCGCTTCATAAATTTCCCCGGGTCCGATTTTTAGCAACCTGTACGGAAGAAAATGTGATGCGGGATTTTTCATAAATCTGGCTTAATAAACTTCAGGTCCGAGCTGCTCAATTTCTCCGTATCCCAAAATTATTGTGCTGAAGTTGACTGCACAAACAAAAATGGCAAGCGGCTACTGTGTCCTGCAAAACAGAAATGGTAGGCGACTTACACAGCGGAAAGTAATTTCAACACTAATGTTAAAATAATAATAGAGGGTTAATTGATTGTTGGTAGGGTTTATGATTTTCAACTTAGAGGAGATAGGTACATCGAAATATGCTCTTCTTGGACGATCCATTAAGGAATGTAAAGTTTTTGTAAACTCAAAACATAAATTTCTATTCCGAGCTGGGCCATAATCCAAGTGCACGGGTACACACCATGTTCGGAAAAACTTTAGGGTTTCCGTTTCTGGGGAATGATATATCCGTGACCCGTCTGATCAAGCTTAGCAAAGTTATCAAGGTTGTCAAAACAGAGGTATGGAGGGTTAAACTGCATTAGAGAATGGTACTATCGAAGCACCCTATGGTAGATTCATAAATGCCATTGTAGAAGTTGCTGCATTTGAAACAAGTGTTCCAGATCCGATGACCTCTATGCTCTGCAACGGCATTTAATATTTTAATATTTGTAGTAGTCTTTGAGTGAGTATTTTTGGAATTTCTGTGCATATTTTTGCTAGAATTTTGCTACAATTTGGAGAACAAATGTGTGACCAAATATTGATATGTTGTTTAAAATAGACTTTTTATTACATATATTGATTCAGTATTTTCTAAAATTAAAGCAAAACACTTCTATTGTGAAGAATTGTTCTATCAAACTTGTGTTTTCAATAAATCTCAAGTAAATTTTAAACAAATTAAATCTCAAAATAAATTAAAAAACTTTCTAAAAAAATTAGATTTAAAAAGACCATTCATTCAATATTCTGCCAGCAATTGCCTTGGCCTTCGTAGAAGAGGAGCTTGGGCCATGTGATACCTTTCACCCATCGGAACACGGACCCTGAACCTCGAAACTCCCAATTTGCGAGGTCATTAAATGATCCACCAAATCCAAAGATCGCTTTGTTTTAATCACCCACAGGGTCATTTGAGGTTTATTTGTTGGAAGAAATGAGGGGAGGAAATGGTTTTCATTCAGGTCTTCGCAGAGGTTTGTACTAAGAAGGATTAGTTTTCAGATCTTGCTTTCTTTTCATCGGAATAACAGAATTGGGACGTTGTTTTGATATCTTTATGTGACCTTTTTTACGAACTTGCCAGGGTTGGTTTTATATCGGGATCTTTATATATATGAATACAACCAAACAAATGTGTTCTTAATATTCATTTCTGTTGTAACACAATGCCTACTAAAGCATTTGCATTTCATTTTATTACTCATAATCTACCGATTAACACATTTTATTATGCAATTGCTAACCTCGATAGTTTTCATATAATCAATTAAAACAAAAACGAATATGGCTATTTGGGGAATTTATATGTTTTTGTATTTATGTCGTTGTTTTTAGAAGAGCTCCCACAAAATGCAGGTAAGAAATATTTCTGAGTTTCTCTTCTAATCACGGATTTGACTGAACTAATCACAATAGAAATGCCTTTAACAATGGTGAGAGCATTACTTGCATTTTCTGTCAAACTGTTCAACATGATTTTCATCTGAGCTTTCACTTTATCTTTTGGCGTATCGTTTGGCGCCATAGTTGGAAATCCGTCATACCTTCAGTGTATCTTTGCACCTTTTTGGAGCAATTGCTAGTATATTAATAATGCATATTATTACTTCTCTAGCTATATTTTAAATCACCAAAAAAGTTCGAGTCTTTGGTTAAACGAGCCGTAAAATGGAGATGGAGTCAATAATCAACCCTCACCTGGATGGATTGAACAAAGTCCAACAAGAACGTCCAAATTGATCGATCATGTAGCAGAGGAAAGACTGGACCATGAATTAGTCATAAACCCACGTATCATCCTGACTTGCCGTATTCCTTGTAGCTGCTTTACGCCTCTCCAATTAACCCTTCCACTCTCTCTATATATACACATCTCTTTTTCCGTGTGCAAAAGTATATACAGTTCTTCATCTGTGTGTAAAAATACATACAAAGTATATGAGGAATAGGATACACAGAATATAGAATAGAGCAAGATGGGTAACATGCTACTGCGAAGAGTTGTTCACCGTCCTGGTCGTCGGATAAAGATCGTGAAAGCTGATGGATTAGTGATGAAACTGCGGAGTCCTCTCTCTGTGAAGGAAATACTCATCGATTACCCAAATCATCAGATGTTTGAGGCACCCGCTGGTCCTCCACTTGGTATGGGAAGTTTGATTCGACCTCTTCCAGAAAGGGCAGAGCTTGTAACTGCTCGTCTCTATTATCTCATCCCTTTCCCGCAGGATGAACTCATCGATTACAGCAACAATATCAATGGAGGGCACTTTTCAAGAGCTTTTTCTTATCATAGCATTCCAAGCGGTAGTTCCAGTTTGCGGCCAAAGTCTTGTGCAGACAGCGACAGAGATTCAATAAATCAACAAGAGGGAGATGATGATATAATTAATAAGATTAAAGGCGGCGTCAGGATCGTTTCTTCTTCCAAATCCACAGATGGATCGATGCGTGTTAATCTTTGAGCTAGAAAAGAGGACCTGGCTTCTCTTCTTTCAGCGAATAATGTTAATATGGTGATGGAAAATGTAATGGTGCGTCCCTTAATCCAAAATGTGACTAAGCCATCGGCCCTGTCCCGATGGAAGCCAAGGCTGGATACCATCGCCGAACCCCAAAGTCCGTTGGCAGGTTTATAAACATCTTGAGAGGAGCCTACGCGCTGAGATAGTGTGCAGCATAACTTGTATATACTTACTGTCCATACTATTCTTGGAATTCTTACAGGATTGGCTTGTATTTACGTATCAGATTAATATTGTTTCGATGAAGTTCCATGTAGTAAAGAGTATTTCCATATGGCACGCATCTGAAAGACTAACAGTATCGGTTGTGACACACGGTTGGAAACAGTCGCTCTTCGACACAAGTCAAAGTTACCCCTGCAGTGAAGTAGTTTATCAACGAATGGAAATTTTGTTTCCTAAATTGTTTGGCAGTATTTTACACGTTTGAACTTTTATGCTATTTTCGTTTTTTTGGTTTATGAGAATTGTTAAAACAGATATTCTATTAATTTATTAATTAAAATGGGTCTTTTGACATATCACAAGCACTTTACACAATGCACTTACTCTTCAGTCAAAAGAGCCTCAAATATATAGGCTTTTACAGTAACCCGGTGGTTCTAACCACTCCCTAGATATCAGTATTTTAGACTTAATGTTAAAGTCTCAATCCTATCCAAACAACTAGCTTTCTCAAATAAAAAACTGAACTGAATAGAATTTGCAGCTCACATGTGAGTACTGCACCTGGAGACTGCACTCAAATGGAGAGTACACTTTACATTCATTAATGGAATGATACAACTATAAGTACATCACCAAGAATCAGGGAGTTGTAAACAATCTCCTATATCCTAGGAACTAATCCTAACTTAAAGAGTTACGTTACAACAATGTAACCATTTCTCCATTAATATACAAATAATATTAATTATTTCCAACTCTCCCCCTTAATGGAGAAAGGATTACCCTGAATTCCCAACATCCCTCTAAACAGTTCAAACTTTATTTTTCCAAGAGGCTTAGTAAAAATATCTACCATGTTGTCACAAGATTTACAATATTCAACAAATATTTCCTTTGACTGAAGTTTTTCTCAAACAAAATGGAACTGAGTATCGATGTGTTTGGTGTTTTTTTGAAATACTGGATTGTATGCTAGCTTGATAGTGCTCTGGTTGTCACTTTTAATGGTAGTTTCTTCTTTCTGTTCTTCTCCTGCATCATTATGAAGTCTTCTCAACCAGATAGCTTCACATGTGGCTGCACACAATGCTTGGTACTTAGCTTCAGCTAAAGATAAAGCTAAAATACTTTTCCTTTTGCTGCTCCATGCTATGACCCTGGATCCAATGCTGAACTCATAACCTGTGATAGATATTCGATCATCCAGGTTACCTGCCCAAAAGGAATCTGAAAAACTTGCTAAAGTAACATCAGATGTGTCCATGTATAAAATACCATAATCACTAGTACCACAAAGGTACCTCGACACATTCTTTGCTGCAACCCAATAACTTTCGAGATGTTTAGACATGAACTAGCTCAACACACTAACAGAGTATGCCAAATCTGGTTTAGTTGTAGTTAGATATATCACGCTATCAACTAGCTATCTATACTTGGTGGCATCCACCTCCTTAGTGCCATCGTCACTGCACAACTTCATATTCTACTGCAGTGGTGTTGTTGTTGATTTACACTGCACCATCCTAAATCTTTCTAGCAGACTTCTAACATACTTCCCTTGAGTAAGAAAAGTCTGTCCAGAATCTCTCCATACTTCCAGACCCAAACAATAATGGATCTTTCCAAGATCTTTCATTTCAAATACTTGTGACATCTGCCATTTGATTTCTTTGATCAGAGTATCTGCATTACCTGTTATAATCATATCATCAACATACAAAGAAATCAAAATAATTTGCCTCTGTTTATTAAACTTGGTATACTGATTTTGATCATTCATGCTCCTATGAAAACCATGTTGTACGAAGAATGAATCGATCTTCTCATACCACGACCTGGGTGCTTGTTTTAAGCCATATAATGCCTTTTTCAATCTACAAACAAGATGTTCCTGCCCCTTTTTAACAAACCCTTCAAGCTGAACTAAATAAATCTCTTCTTTCAAATCACCATTCAGAAATGCAGAGTTAACATCTAACTGTTTTAGCTTCCACTTATATTTTGTAGCTAAAGATATTAGCATTCTAATGGTATTTAATTTCACTACAGGAGCAAAGGTTTCATCGAAATCTATTCCCTCTTTTTGTGAATAACCCTTTGCTGCCAGTCTAGATTTAAGCTTTTCTATACTCCCATCTGCATTCACTTTAGGTTTATAAAACCACTGACAACCTATGGGTGTTTTTCCCTCAGGCAGTTCAACTAAATCCCAAGTATGGTTTCTAGTAATTGATTCAATTTCTTCATTCATTGCAGCCCTCCATGCATCAGATTGACTTGCTTCTTTATAATTTATGGGTTCTACAATGTTTAGAATACTTGTCATTGAAGCATAGTCTTTCAATCTGGCTGGTAATTGAGTCTACCTACCTGATCTCCTCGGTAGGGGACTTACCTCAAATCTGACTACTTTAGACTTATATGGGATTGCCTTATTGACTAAATCACCTGTTTCTTCTTCTTCTTTCTACTTCTGCTCCTGATCATCCTCACTGTCTTCTTCCATCAATAATGGAAAGTGCCATTCATTATTACTGTCATCCCTTCCTTCCTCAACCTATTCATGAAATATCACGTCTCGACTTGTAAATATTTTATGAGTCACAAGATTAAATAACTTGTATGCTTTAAACTCAGTGCCATATCCTACAATGATACATTTCATGGTTTTAGGATCTAACTTCTTTCTGTCCACCTTGGGTATATGGGCAAAATATTTTGACCCAAATTCTCTCAAATGACTTACTGCTAGTTTGAATCCATATAATGCTTCAAAAGGGGTTTTGAAGCCAAGACATTTAGTAGGACTCTTATTCTTTAAATAAACAACAGCATTGATGGCTTCTTCCTAAAAACCATTTGATAGACCCTTGCCTTGAAGCACACTCCTTGCGCACTCCACAAGAGTTTTGTTCTTTCGTTCTACCACTCCATTTTGTTGTGGTGTATGAGGCATTGTAAACTGTTGAACAATCCCATGATATCTGCAAAAATTCATGAACTCTCCCAACCTGTATTCTCCCCCCTTGATCCGAGCGGAAAATTTTTATGCATTTTCTTGTCTACTTCTCTACCATAGTTTTAAATTATGTAAAACATTGAAAGGTCTGACTCTATTTACTCAAAAAATATATCCAAAAGAATCTAGTGCAATCATCAGTAAACAGAAGAAAATAATATGCACCACCTAGCGACCTGGTCTACATAGGTCCGCAAATGTCTGTATGCACCAGCTCTAGAAAATCTCTTTCCTTTCTATTAACATGTAGAGGAAATTCTTCTCTATGCATTTTCCCTAATGCACATCCATCACAATCTAACTGAACACTATGAAAAACAAGGAGTCCATCAACCATACCTTTTCTCTGAAGTAACATGAGGTCTTGCAAATTAAGGTGACCAAATCTCTGGTGCATGAGGTTTTCGGATGTCAATCCTGTTGCAACCATGGCTTGCTATGGCATGCTTTTCACATCTAGTCTGTACAGGATCCCCACACGCACTCCTGATGCAACTGTTTCCATTTTGCTATCCTTTACGACACAACGGGTCTTGAAAAATTCAACTAACATATCTTGATCAGTTATCATAGATACATAGATAATTTTTTTCCTAATCCTGGGCACATACAGTACATTCTTAAGATGTCTATTGTCACCGCTAGGTAACTTTACTAGAATATCACCGTACCCTTTGATCTCATATCCTCTATCATCTCCTAAATAAATTTTAGATCCACATGAAGTTTCTTCAAGAAATTCAAACCATTCTTTCTTACCTGTCATATGTGAGGATGCACTAGAATCGACATACCATATGTCGTCCTCATCTTCCTTAGAAGCTGAAATAGCACAATCAGCTGGAAATAGTCGAAGTTCTTGACTATAGTCTTCATATTCATCAAAAAAGTATCCTTTGTGCCTACTCTGCTTATTCCTTGCTTCGTCTGTCTGTCTCTTATAACAGTCCGTAATTTGGTGGCCAATTTTCCCACAGTAAAAACATTTCTTGGTTGAAATTTTTTTTGCAGACATACCTCTAAATGGTCTCTCTTGAAACGTGCTTCCTCCTCTCTATTGCTACTGTTGTTTTTGTTGTTGTGGCTGTTGTTGCTGTTGTGGCCGCCTCCCTCTAAACTGTTGCCTTTTCGTCATCAGAGAAAGATCATCACTCTATGGTTTTAAATTCTGTCTCCGCTCTTCTTCTTGTAGCAAAATTCCTCTCAATTCTTCAAATTTAGGGGCTTTATCCCTCGCTGCCAATCCTGTGATGAACATCTGATATTCATCCTTCATTCCATTCAATGTAATTTTGACTAGATCAGAATCAGACACCTTCTCTCTGATGTTTCCCAATCTTTCCTTCAGGTCTTTAACCCTTGCAATGAATCCAGCAACAGATTCATTTTCCTCCATCCTCATCGCAAGCAACTTGCCTTTGAGTAACAAGATGCGATTTGTATTTTGTGTCTGGTATAGATTCTTGATCATCGTCCAAATCTCCGTGGATGATTTTCCATCTCTAATATGTGGGATAATATTTTCCTTAACAGACATCTTCAATATAACTTTTGCTTTGTTTTCCCTTTTATCCCAGTCTTGTTTCTATGCAATTGTTCCTGTTTTCGAACTTGGTCTCTGCTCATCGCCTATGACAATCGACCACGCATTTGCTCCCTCAAGCAATGTCTATAGCTTGAACTTCCAATTGGTAAAATTAGACCCATCGAGTTCACAAAACTCGTTGAGATACGATTCTATGCTATTATTCATACTGAACTGATAAGCTTTCAGATCCTTCGATGAACAATTCTAACCAACTGAATAATTACAAGCTACACTAACATAAATTCAATACATACCAGATCCTAATTATAGATCTGCCACCAACCTGGTCCGATCTCGTGATCCACCACCACCGGGTGAATTGCATGTGTTGAACATCCAGCAAATGTGTCTGCGACTCAAATCCACCACCACTAGGCGAATCGCATGTGCAGCACCTCAAAAGATATGCCTATAACTCTGATCTACCACCACCGGGAAAATCTGCAACTCTGATCTACCACCACCGAGAAAATCTGCAACTCCGATCTACCACCACCAGACAAATCCTCAACTCCGATCTACCACCACCAGGGAAATCTGCAACTCCAATCTACCACCACCAGGAAAATCTGCAACTCTAATCTACCACCACCGGGAAAAATCCTCAACTCCGATCTACCACCACCGGGCAAATCTACAACTCAGATCTACCACCACCGGGAAAATCCTCAACTCCGATCTACCACCACTGGGAAAATCTGCAACTCGAATCTACCACCACCTGGAAAATCCTCAACTCCGACTTACCACCACCGGGTAAATCTGCAACTCTGATCTACCACCATCAGGCAAATCCTCAACTTCGATCTACCACCACCGAGAAAATCTTATGTGCAGAATCTCCAAAGAGAGAGATTGGCGCTTTTCCAAGGAAAAAAATCTGTGCCCAAATAAAATCCATGCAAACAACCAAATTGGCACGGGTATGGCTTCAACAGATGCACCAATCATGTGTTCCAGCGCGATGACGTAGGTATAGACCTACCAATCGCGCCAATTGCGTGTTTTGGTGCGACTGTCAGCGGAAAAAGTGCGCCAACCCTCTTCTGCTTAGAGATTAATCAATCATCCGAGACTTGTAAGTACAATGCTCATGTGTACACCATAGCCACGAAGGCTCTATAGCCACTAAGGTTCTCAATAAACAAATCAGGCTCACCCAATCTGCGCTCTGATACCAAGATAAAAAATTGAACTGAATAGAAGTTGCAGCTCACAGGTGAGTACTGCACTTGGAGACTGCACTCAAACGGAGAGTACACTCTACATTCATTAATGGAATGATACAACTATAAGTACATCACAAAGAATCAGGGAGTTGTAAACAAACTCCTATATCCTAGAAACTAATCCTAACTTAAGGAGCTACGTTACAACAATGTAACCATTTCTCCATTAATATAAAAATAATATTAATTATTTCCAACTTTCTCTATTATCTCTTAACAAGCATTACATTTTTGCTCCAGATAGTTCTTAAACATATTTTCCGGTCTATAGAGCCATTAACACTGAGGACAGTATATGCTCACTATTGAATAATGTACTTGTCTCAATTTCATTGTGGGTATATATTGGGCATATATTGTTAAAATAAGCTAAATACTTCGGTATGAAGAGTTCTCTATATTTGGAGCATCATTCAATTAAGTGTTGATTTGAGTCAAGTCAAGTCAAGTAAATTTAAGTGATAGATGAATTTACTGTATGGTTGTATGTTAAAGCATTTGAGACAAATCGCAAGTAGAAAAAGTTTAAATACTTCTCTCCTGAATCATTGTAATCAAATCACTTCAATAAAACTTGTGTAATCAATAGAAAAGAGCAACAACTCCTATATTTTATATTTTGTGTATCAATTTTTTTTGTTTATCCTCTTTCCTTTTCCAACACATTGGTATCAGAGCTAAAATCATAAAAAACAGTGAAAGATTTTTGCAGAGTTAAAAAGAAAAAGGAAATTAGCAACAATCTCTTTGTAAGTTAAAAACACATTTTCTCTTGATTCAAGCTATAACGCACAAGTTATACTCATTATACTCATGACGTTGTAACTCCAAATCGCCTTTGCGTGAAAGTCAACGAAACGTCACGTTATTGGTTTTACTCATGTATGATTTTTTTTTAAGTACGTTTTAAGGAGTTTTAAGGGAGTTATCATAAAAGGTTATATAGACTTATGCTATGTTAAAGTCTTTTGAAAATATTTAAGTGGGATTTTGAAAATTGTTTTTAATATACTCATGACTTTATAACTCCAAATCCTTACATTGAAAAGTCAACGAAACATCACGTTATTGGTTTTACTCATATGTATGATTTTTTTTTTTTTTAAATACGTTTAAGGAGTTTTAAGGGAATTTAATATAATTTTTTTAAAAGATTATTTTGGAAAAGTGAAGAACGTTGTTTCTTAAAATATAATTAAAAGAAAAAGAAAAAAAATTTATTGGAAAGAGAATTTAGGGTTTTGTAAAAGTTTGTCAGTTTACAAAAATATTTTCATGTTTTGTCAAAGTATGATAGGTTTCTAGGTGAAGATTGTGCTTTATACCTGCATATATTAAAAACCATATTTCTTTTGGGGTCAATATGGAAGGCAGTGTCATGCAACAGGAATGCAACTATAAGAAGGAGGAATGACAACATACATGGGTTGCAAAGCGCGACTGAAGAAGACAAAGAAAAGGGATAAAAAACAAGAGGCAAAGATTATTGGCATGTTTAGAGAGGTTCAGGCTGCAGCCAAGGAACTGAGAAGTCTAGTAGAAGACAAAGATGAAATCGATGTTGATTGGTGTAGCGTGGATCTACTATCACCTCCTATATTTATTGATGTCGTAGCTTTGAGTTTCATTAAACATGCAATGGATGAAACAGTTATGTGCAAGGTAGCAAAAGCTACAACTTCCAAGGAATTATGGAAGATCCTAGAAGAATAATTTGGTACAAGAGGGAGTGACATGCAACATCAATATGTGTCACAGTATGTTGAGTTAGTTGCAGATCTTAGGGTAGATGAGAAAGGCTCTGAGAGGACAACATAGCTTGGAGAATCCCACTCAAAAGTGGAAGATGGTTGTGAAGACTATAAAATTGAAACCCATTATGCAAGAATTCATATGGATGAAGAAGATGCAACAAAGATTGCAAAGAGACAAGTTGAAGCCTTTGTATGTGAATAAGAGCAAGATCATATCAATGCTCAAACACTCCACTGTAATGTAGATGGTGTAGATGATGATGAAACCCATTATGCAAGCATGCATATGGATGAACAAGATGCAATAGATATTGCAAAGAAAGAATTTGGCGACTGTGTATGTGAAGCAGAGCATGAGCATATCAGTTCTCAAGCACTCCACTCTAACGTGGATGGTGCAGATGATGGTGAAACCCGTTATCCAAGCATGCATATGGATGAAGAAGATGCAATAGAGATTGCAAAGAAAGAAGTTGGAGCCTCTGTATGTGAAGCAGAGCATGAGCAAATCAATGCTGAAGCACTCCACTGCAACGTGGATGGTGCGGAAGATGGTGAATCCTGCTGTGATAAAACACATGTGGATGATGACTGCGAAGTTATATGTGCATTATTGAATCCAGTCGCAACTGATGAATTTGGTAAAACAAAAAATTTCAATGAAATTGACAATGAGAACATGCATGCTCGGATATTCCACCATAGGGTGGATGAACATTATGTTGATGATATGTGTGGTTTATTTTTTGAAACAAGGATTGATTATGGTAATACAGTAAGCTCCATGTCTGATAAAGCATTGAAGGTTGAAGTTGCCTTTGTAGCAACAAGATATGAAGAAATTGAAATTTCTCATGAATCAGTGTGTGAACAAGAAACAACTAAGTTTGGATTAGATACAACTATCAATAGAGTAGAAATTTTTTTGGTGGATCCAACAATTGGAATTTTTGAAGTTGAATATGATGAAGAACCATTAACTGGTGATGAGTGGTTGCACATGATGCAACAGAAAGAACATATTGATATGTTATTATTTGGTGAGAGAAATCCCCTTGTGCTTGGAAGGCAAGTGGAAGAAAATATGTTTGTAGTAGTAGAGGTTTGTAAAACAATGGAAAAGAAGAGAGAGAATGAAGAAGTAGAGAAGGAAGCTTCACTGAAGAGCAGGTACTCAAAATAGCATGGGAGCAGAAATTGAAATCAAGGTTGTTAATAAGTTTGATGTAGATTTGAAGCTCATTGAAGAATGAATTCCAAAGCGAATTGAACAAATTGATATGATTCTTAAAGTAGCAACTGGAATAAAATAATTGAATGAAATGTTGAATAATGATCTTGAGTGTGTAGATTAGAGGAAGATATGGCAGAAACAGACTGAAGAATATGAAGTGGAAGAAGCGGAGAAAAGAAGACATTTTGAAGATGTAATGTTGTGGTAGAAGTACATGGTAGAACGAATATTTGAAGAGAAAGGTGTAGAAGGCAAGATCAGATTGTTTTTCAGCACAAATTCAAGAAAAATCAAAGAAAAATTGCAGCAGCAACAAGTAAGGAAATATGGAGCCTACGACAAAAAGTGCAACATAGAATGAAGCAATTTCGAGGATATAGAATTTCGAAGCGGAGAAAAAGAAAATTCAAAAATGTAAAATTTTGGAGTCATTGTAAGCCCTAGTTGAGACATAGACCAGTAAGCATGTTTGAGTGATAATTGAGTCAATTTCTATTCTAAGTCTAGCAGGCATAGTTAAGTAATGTTTGAGCTATGTTGGGTCATACGGTCGTAATTAAGGGGGAGAATTAAAAATAATCTAATTAGTCCCACATGAAGAGTTTTCTATATTTAGAGAGTCACTCAACTAAGTGTTGAATCAAGTCAAGTTAAGTGATTGATGAATTTATTGTGTGGTTGCATGTCAATGTGTTTTAGGTGAGTCACTAGTCGAAAAGGTTTAAATACCGCTCATTGGGTTCATTGTAATCAAGTCATCTCAATCAACCTTGTCTGATCAATAGAGAAGAGCAACAACTCCTATGTTTTGTGTGTGTCAATTTTTGTGTTAATATCCTCTATGCCTTTCCAACATACTCTGCCTATAGAGCCATTAATAAATGGAGAAGTATATGCCCAAGATTCAATCTCATTGGCCATATACTGCCACCGCATATTTATTGCTATTTATTGCTCAATAGACTTATAATTGGTTGGATCGATCAAGTTCGAAAGCATATCCCGAAAGTCCATGATGAAACCAAAGCATGTTGGTCTCCATTCCCATGCCCCCAAAAGTGGGTTATGTGTATTCACATAAAAAGAGGCAATCCATCTCGATATCTAAGGTGGAAATTATTCAATAAACACCTAGGTATTGAAGTAATCAAATTATTGGGATCGATTTCGATGCATGATGAGTGTACATTCCAGTGACGCGGGTGGAAATAATTCAACAAACACCTAGGTATTGAAGTAATCAAATTATTGGAATTGATTTCGATGCATACTTATACTTATCCAATGATGAGTGTACGTCCCGTTAAGCTAGGGAAACTCTTTTTCAATTTTCCATTTTTGCCTACCGTTAAGTTTTTCATGTGTAAAAATACATTTTGTCCCACATGTTATAAGTTAATTTTAATCTAAGTAATTTAATTTACATTTTAAAAGCTTGTTAAATTTAATTGAATTAAAAAAATTTATAATTAATTAACCTTAAAAGCTTGTTAAACATTCTTTTAATAAATTAAAATAATATATTTATTATAATAAAAAGTGAAATGTGTAATATTAGTTGATCTAATAGATATGGCATCATTAGTGATATAGACACGCCATGACTCTCTCGTGTGTCAGGTGCATGTGATCATAGCATTTTTATGTTGTTAATTCTTTGTAAATATAAGATTAGTGTGAATAAGAGAGTAGACTGTAATTGAGAATAATTTTTAATATGAATTTTGTTACTGTTTATTTATAGTAGTATTATGTTGTTTTATTTATCATTTTATATATCTCACTTGCATTAGGTGAAGTTGATTAATTGTAGATCCGCGATTCTTATGAACATTACAATGTAAACCAGATGGGAATCAACCCGACGCTAAAATTGGTATTAATGTGGTCATAACCTTCATTTTTAGAGTTGTTTCTATTGGGAGGAATCACCTTATTAGAGCCGCCATTAACGAAAGAACAAGTATATTAATTTTTTGCGTTAATTTACTATTCATGATGAACCTGTTGAATGAGGCATTATCTGTAAATTCAGTGAATTGTGCACTACTCGAATTTTGGGTATATTTCTGTTGACAATAGTGAAGTTTGGATCGCATGTCCCTTAAAAGGTTTAGAGCAGATGAACTGACGAATGCACCGTTGTTCTTGTGTCAAATCTATTGGAGCGGTGTTATTATATGTGAAAAAAATGTCGATGAATTTTTGGAAAATACCATTATTTACTGAGCTTGTAAATTAGTACACATTGTATATAATTATCAGTACGTGGTGCTTTTTTGAGAACCTTGTGGAGAATGAAGAGTAGAAAGAAGGCTTGTGATGTCTAACCGATAATTGAGAAGGTTTGTAATGAGAAATATAGTATCATAAATATTTTGGGGATGATGATTTCGGTCATATCTTATGACCACTCTTGTTTGTAGATTGTTATGTGTGCTTTACTTTTGAATTTAATATATCATTATGTGTTTGATGAGGTTTCTTAGAAATATAAATGGTGTTGGAATTTCTGAAAATTCCAAAATAAACAGTGGAGAATAAAACTCCCCTCTTCAACACAGAGAAAAATATTCAAATTTCACTTACAGTGACAGAGTTTTCACACTTAAAAAAAAAATCTATTCAAAAAAAAAACTAATACAGATTATTCCTCAACACAGAGGGATTACAACTGTTGGACTGCTTCTAAGCACAGTGCCAAAATAACACACTCTGTCTCTCTAAAACATTCACTGCTGTGTATACAAAAAAAAAATCACATTGCTCTGTATTCTCTGTTTTCCCGCACTGCTGTGCTTTTCATTTACTGTCCTATCTATTACAAAAAAAACTCTCCATCTCTCACAAATATCACTGCTGTTTTTTTTGTTTTCCCGCACTGTTGTACGTCTCAATTCTGTTCTGTGTAATACATTAAAACAAATTACAACTCTGTCCCTCTTTTGTACTCACGGCACATCGCAAAAAATATAACATTACAATATGTTAATATATATTATAAATATAAAATAGTTATAATATATATAACCAAATGTTAAAACAAATATACTGTGGTAATAAAGTTAACACAAAGTTAAAAACATAAAAAAAACTTGATGCGGCAAATGTAAACTAAGTCAAAGGTATTTAAAATAGACTTTCCCTTTATGCTTTCTGGGGGCCTCGTGAGGTTCATCCTCCCCAGCTCTCATACCCCCGCGGAATGGTTGTGTTGTAGTGTGTGGGGACCACTATGACGTGGCTCCGTTTTTAAATTAAAACAAAAAATTTGCCGTGTAATTCAGAACTTTCATTTGTTGGTTGGTGAGGGCTTTATTGCTGGTGGGTGAATCGTTAATTGCGGAGGAAACTAGTTGCGTGAAGATAGAATGTCGAGATTTCTTTCTCCTGCCGCTGTCCTTTGAATTTCCATCATCAATTAATCTTGTTGTCTTGCCAATCCTATCTACGTTGAATTTTGTTGTCTTGCTGCTGTGTGTAGCAGTTGGAATTAAATTCCAACACTTCCCCTTAATTTCAACTGCTGGGTTATCTGTCATACCCAAGCATTTTCTTAAAATTTCAAATGTCTTCTGCCCCAGTGGTTTTGTCAAGATATCTGCATATTGCTCATCTGTTTTACAATGTTGTAAAACAATTTCTCCATTGTTTACCAATTTTCTGATATAGTGAAACTTTGTATCTATGTGTTTTGTTCTCTTATGAAAAACAGAATTTTTTGATAAAGCTATCGCTGAGCTATTATCACAGTAAATCACTGTCCCCATTGTTTTTTCTTAGCACAAACTTCTTAGCATCCTTCTCATCCAAATTGCTTGACACGCTGTTGCTGTAGCTGCCACATATTCTGCCTCTACTGTAGATAATGCTACAATCAGTTGTTTCTTAGAAGTCCATGAAATGGCTCCTGAACCCATGTGAAAAACATAACCGGAAGCGCTCTTCCGATCATCTACACTTCCAGCCCAGTGACTGTCAGTGTATCCAACTAATTCATAATTTTCTGAAGCTGTATATAAAATACCAAATCCTTTTGTACCTTTAACATACATCAGAATTCTCTTTGCTGCCTGCCAATGTGTTTCTTTTGGCTTCTCCATGAATCTGGAAATTAAACTAACAACATGCATAATATCTGGCCTAGTTGCAGTCAAATACATGAGGCTGCCAACTATGCTTTTATATAAACTTGGATCAACATCCTTGCTGCTCTCATCTTTACTCAACTTCAATCCCATTACTGTGGGAGTAATTGCAGCTTTGCATTCCTGCATATTAAATCTTTCTAAAACTTGATTCACATACTTTGCTTGAGAAATGAAAATTCCCTTTTCATTTTGTTCTACTTCTATTCCTAAGAAGTATCTCAACAAACCCATGTCAGTCATTTCAAATTCATCTTTCATGACTGTTTTAAAATTTTCAACAAGGTAATCATCATTACCTGTAAAAATTAAATCATCAACATATAAAACAACAATCAACATCTTACCATCATTTTATTTGATGTAGAGGGTGGGTTCTCCCTCACACTTTTCAAATCCATTTTCTAGTAGATAGGAATCTATCCTACTGTACCATGCTCTTAGAGCTTGCTTCAGCCCATAAAGAGCTTTCTTCAATTCGCAGACTTTATGCTCTTGGCCTTTCTTCTCATATTCGAGAGGTTGTTCAATGTAAACCTCTTCCATTAAAACTCCATTTAAAAATGCAGATTTTACATCCATCTGGTATACTTTCCATTTGTTTTGTGTTGCTATTGACAGCACTGCTCTTACTGTCTCCATTCTTGCAACTAGTGCAAAAGTTTCTTCATAATCTATCCCATGTTTCTGCTTATATCCCTTGACAACAAGTTTGGCCTTGTGTCTTTCTATCTTTCCTTCAGCATTGCTTTTGGTCTTATAGACCCATTTAACACCAATGACTTCTTTACCTTCTGGGAGATCAACCAACTCCCATGTTTTTTTTTTCTCTATGGCATTAATTTCATCATCCATAGCTTCTATCCATTTTCTATATTTAATAGCATCTTCAAAATGAATAGGATCATCAACTTGACAATACAAAGAAAATAGGGAATTCATACCTTCATTTGCTGCTCCTTGCTCATAGATTTCTCTAATACTTCTGAACTTTGTTCCTCTTTCACTTGGTGTAGACGTTCTTGATGAAGCACTCAATTCTGCTCCACATGGTGTGCACGGAGATGCACTCCCGCTATTTCTCAAGGGTGTTCTTGCTGCCGCTTGAGGCGTTCCTTGCTGTCCCTGTGTTGGTGGAGGTTGTGCTATGGATGGGTTGTTAATTTCAACCACATATTCTTCATCTTCATCATGAGATAAACAACTTTTAACATTAACCGTTTTCTCAATGCTTCCATCCCATGCTTCTTCTTCAATAAATTGCACATCTTTGCTTATCACAAACTTCTTTGTGGATGGGTTATACAATCTGTATCCTTTGGAATCTTCGCAATATCCAAGGAAAATACACTTATCCCCCTTACTATCCAACTTCTTCCTCAACTTGTCAGGAATATGTGCATATGCCACACATCCAAAAATTCTCATGTGGGTGACTCCCTGTTTTCTGCCACTCCACGCTTCTTCTGGAACTTTGTTCATCACTACTTTTGTGGGGCATCTATTTAAAATATACACAGCACAGTTTGCTGCTTCTGCCCAATACTCATTCGGCAAGTGTTTTGCCTTTAGCATGCTTCTCACCATTTCCATTATGGTTCAATTCTTCCTTTTAACAACTCCATTCTGTTGCGGTGTGTACCTTGTGGTAAACTGCTTGTGTATGTCATTCTCTCTGCAAAAGTGCAGAAATTCCTTTGATATATATTCTCCTCCTCTATCAGTTCTGAGAACTTTAATGTGCAGCCCGCTCTGTTTCTCTACAAGAGCTTTAAAGTGGCAAATTTTTTGAAAAACTTCACTCTTATATTTCAGAAATTAAACCCACACTTTTCTTGTGAAATCATCTATGAAGGTCAGCATGTAATTGTTGCCTGAAACTGATGTTGTTTGCATCGGCCCACATAAATCTGAGTGAATGATCTCTAAGGGTGCTTTCGCCCTTATGCTTTTCCCTGAAGGAAAAATTTCTCTGTGTTGCTTTCCCAAGATACAACCTTCACATAGGCTGTCAGGCTTCTCAATCAATGGCAAGCCTCTTACCATTCTTTTTCTGTGCAGCAAATTTAATCCTTCGAAATTGAGATGTCCAAATCTCAGGTGCCATAACCAATTTTCATCTTTCTTTTCCTTTTGAAAGGCTTCTTGTGTTACAGCTCCTATACTCTTTCCTTTTCCCTTCAAGTCAATTTTGAGCTTGAGTGGAAACATTCTATTGCTAGTCATTTGTATTTCAGAAATAATTTTCTTGCTTGGAGGTATATCTTTTATTGTGCACACATCATCTTTGAATATTACACTGTAACCTTTTTTTATGAGCTACCCAACGCTCAAAAGATTACATTTCAGACCTGGTACATAATACACATCAGGGACAAATTTCTGCTCACCATTTCTTGCTCTAATACTTACTATGTCTTTTCCTTTTACAGAGATTTTAGTATCTGTCCCTGTGGTTACTTCAGATTTTACTTCTTCATCTAGATTGGCAAACATTGCTCTATTTCCAGTCATGTGATTACTACATCCTGAATCTAAGAACCAAACATCATCTTCTCTATCTTGTGCTACATTACAAGCTAACAGCACATTACTTGGTTTCTTTTCTTCTTTTGCTACATTAGCATTCTGCTTATTTTTCATGTAATTTTGCTTCTTTCTACATTCATTGGCATAGTGCCCATATTTCTTGCAATAATAATATTGGACATTGGATTTGTCATACCTTTGTCCATGAGCATGTTGGCGTTGATGTCCACCTTGTTGGCTGTTTCATTGGCCATGGCTCTGATTTTGACTGTTGTTCCTTTCATGTGAATGTGAAGGGTTGTTCCTTCCACTTATGTTCTGGCTTCTGCCTCTTCGTCTTCCTTTTCCTTGACCTCTTCCTCTTCCTGAAGGCATTTGGGTCTTGAAGGCATGTTCAAGAGATGAGGTTTCATCTCTACTCAATCTCTATTCATGAGTTATTAGTGAGGCATGAAGTTCATCCACTGTGAACTGTGAGAGATCTTTGGTCTCTTCTATGGTGGTAACAATTACATCAAACTTTGAGGGTAAGCATCTCAAAAGTTTCTCCACGGTCCTTCTTTCTTCAAGAGTTTCTCCATGGGATCTTATCTGATTTATAATCCGAATCACATGTGTAAAAAATATGTCAAGACTATTTGACTCTTTCATGCAAAGAGTTTCAAAATCCCTTCTCAGCAACTGAAGTTTTGTTGTCTTCACTTTCTCCATACCCTGATAGGCTACTTTCAGATTTTCCCATGCCTCCTTGGATTTTTTAGCTGCTGCTATCCTTGGAAACACACTCTCACTTACTGCCTGATACAAATAGAAGAGGGCTTTAGAATCCTTCTTTCTATTATTCTTCAATAAATCCTTCTTTGCTTGAGTTAAGGCATTAAAAGCTTGCTCATCAGCTGGTTCAGTAAAACCATCTTCTACAAGTTCCCATAAGTCTTGTGATACAAACAGGGCTCTCATGGTAATGGCCCAATAATCATAATTCTTTTCATTAAATTGTGGAAGTTGCAGATTTCCAAGACTCATTCCTGTACTTGGTCTAGCCATTGCTCTTAAACTGAACACAGCTCTGTTATCTTTGAGAAATACCTGAACTTTGACCTTTGTTGAGCTTTTCACACTGCTGGAGAAATCACTGCAACAAGCCTTCTTCTTCAGCTTCTTTGAAACCTTCAAAGAGCCTACACTAGCTCCGATACGATGTTGGAATTTCTGAAAATTCCAAAATAAACAGTGGATAATAAAACTCCCCTCTTCAACACAGAGAAAAATATTCAAATTTCACTTACAGTGACAGAGTTTTCACACTTAAAAAAAAAACTTATATTCCAAAAAAAAATTGATACAGATTCTTCCTCAACACAGAGGGATTACAACTATTGTACTGCTTCTAAGCACAGTGCCAAAATAACACACTCTGTCTCTCTAAAAAATTCATTGCTATGTATACAAAAAAAAAATTCACACTGCTCTGTATTCTCTGTTTTCCCGCACTGTTGTGCTTCTCATTCACTGTCCTATCTATTACAAAAAAAACTCTCCATTTCTCACAAATATCACTGTTGTTTTTTTTGTTTTCCCGCACTGTTGTACGTCTCAATTCTATTATGTGTAATACATTAAAACAAATTACAACTCTGTCCCTCTTTTGTACTCACGGCACATCCCAAAAAATATAACATTACAATATGTTAATATATATTATAAATATAAAATATTCATAATATATATAACCAAACATTAAAACAAATATACTATGGTAATAAAGTTAACTCAAAGTTAAAAACATAAAAAAAACTTGATGCGGCAAATGTAAACTAAGTCAAAGGTATTTAAAATAGACTTTCCCTTTATGCTTTTCGGGGGCCTCGTGAGGTTCATCCTCCCCAACTCTCATACCCCCGCGGAATGGCTGTGTTGTAGTGTGTGGGGACCACTATGACGTGGCTCTGTTTTTAAATTAAAACAAAAACTTTGTCGTGTAATTTAGAACTTTCATTTGTTGGTTGGTGAGGGCTTTATTGCTGGTGGGTGAATCGTTAATTGCAGAGGAGACTGGTTGCGTGAAGATCGAATGTGGATATTTCTTGCTCCTGCCGTTGTCCTTTGAATTTCCATCAACAATTAATCTTGTTGTCTTGCCAATCCCATATACATTGAATTTTGTTGTCCTGCTGCTGTGTGTAGCAGTTGGAATTAAATTCCAACAAATGGTATCACTCCATTTTAATGATACCCATGGTAGAGATCCAAATTTTCATCTAAGAGAAAAGAGGAGCAAACTCCTTTGCTCAAATTAGTTTTGTGTTCACTTGATATTTTTTATTGAAGGAATCCATGAGGAGACAGAAGATTCTCGTATGGCCAACTTATCCTTGCACGACATGGTGGCAAAACTGAAGTGTTATATCTATCATGATGCATAAGGAATACAAGAGTTAAGCCCTTAAAACCTATAATAACATGCTAGATAATTATCACTACATGAAAAAATAAAAATTAAATCATAAAATTAAATATAAATAAATAAATAAAATAAATACATATATTAACTAATTAATATAAATAAATACACCAAATAAATATAAATAATAACCTTTAATTCAAAAAGATTCAAACTCCGCTTAACACTCTTTTAAAATATATATATATATATATATATATATATTAAAAATAAAAATAAATAAATAAATAATAATAATAAATAAATAATTAATTAATTAATTAAATAAACTAATTATATTAAAATAAACAATTTAAAATAGTAGATAAACTAGTTTAGATGTATTAACTTAAAAATGTAACAAAAGGTTAATTAAATATCTATATTTGTCTTAAATAATTAATTACATTAAATTATACACAAAATAAATTAGGACACTAATTAGTTATTGACATTATTTTAAATAAAAACATAATAGATTAATTATTTAAAATTAATTTAAAAAGACATAATTCCATAATAAAATCATTATCCAGACTAATTATTAACATCAGTTAAAAATTAAAATTTCCATTTATCAAACCGACCTTCTTAAGAACTCCTCTTCACTCACTATTTATTCTCCACATTTTCCCTCTTCCTCTCAACTTTTCAAAATACATTTGATGTCTACCCCTGATGATGGACTCAGTTGGGAAGTCCGAAACGTTGGGTTAATAAATTAACTGAGAAATAGGTTATTCCTCTCTTCTAAAAAGAGTTCAGTCGTCGAGATAAAAAAATTTAGCAGATTCTGAGGGAAAAGTGAAATGAAAAGGCGTTCATATTTTTGGATAGCACATTCTGTATATGGTAATGGTTTTGTACGTTACATAGAGTTTCTCTCATTGGAGAGAAAAATAGGGAATTAGTTATCCACTAGATGTATGATTTATAGTTCAGTTTTTAGTGATTTTCACTTTATGGACCAGGAGGTCTGAGGTTCAAGCTACTCTTCAAAATAGGAGTAGAGTTTAAAATGTTGGAAAGGTAGAGGAGGTAAGGAATAAATTTCACACATAAAACACACACACACAAGTTTCGGCTCTTCTATTGATCACAAAAAACTTGATGACTACAATGAACTTGGTGAGGGGTATTTAAACCTTTTCTGACTAGCGACTCACCTAAAATAAATTGACATGAAACCACACACTAAATTTGACTATGACTTAAGTCGACTTGATTCAACTTGGCTAATTTAACTGACTTTCTAATTTTATCCAACTTCTTCATGCAGGAGTAATTAGCTATTTTAACAATCCCCATTAATTACAACCGCTAAATTAGGACATGACTCATGACAACTAAAACATGTCTGTTGGTCTATGTCTCAGCGCGGCTTACAATGCCCAAGTTTCTTTTGTGAAACTCAAATACATATTTCGCTAATGGCTTAGTGAATATATCAGCTATTTGATCACTAGATTTACAAGGATTCAATTGAACTTCTCCATTGCTCACACGTTCTCTAATAAAATGATATCTATTATCAACATGTTTTCTCTTCTAAAGAAACACACTATTATTGGATAGTGCAATCACTAACGTGTTGTCACAATATATTGTTGTTGATCCTTGTTGTTTCTGCTTGAGTCCATACAATACTCTTCTTAACCACACTGCTTGACATGTTGTTGATGTTGTTGCTACATGTTCTTCTTCTACTGATGATACTGTCACAATATGTTAATTCTTAGATTCCCATGAAATCACAAATGAACCAAGATGGAATACATAACCAAAATTTCTCTTGCTATCATCCAAACTTCCTACAAAATAACTACTATATACATACTCAAATCCTTCTTATCTGTTCTTACATACATTGTGCCATAATCTCTAGTTCCTACTATGTATCTTAGAATTATTTTTCTTGCTCTCCAATGTGTAATTTTGGAGTCTCCAAAATTTTGAAATCAAATTCACTCCTTGCATAATATCTAGTCTTGTAATTGTGAGATACATGAGGCTGCCAACCAATCTTTTGAATAGATCTGGATTAACACATGATCCTTCATCATCTTTACTTAACTTTGTACTTGGTTCAACTCATGTAGGGGCATGCTTGAAATTCTCCATCCTGAATATTTTCAACAAATCTCTAGAATATTTATTTTGGCAAATAAAAATTAATTTTTTCAGATTTCTCAACTTCTATGCTAAGAAAACATGTCGTGATACCAAGATATTTCATCTCAAATTATTTCATCATGGCTGCTTTAAATTAATCTAACTCAAGATCACTTGTATAGATCATGAAATCCATATATAAAAAAATAACAAAAACTTGTCCATGCTCATTTACCTTTGTGTAGAAGGTAGGCTCAATGTTGCTTCTTCAAAATCCATTCTTGATAATGTAGCTATCAATTCTATTATACCAGGCTCTTGGTGCTTGCCTGAGTCCATATAATGATTTCTTCAACCTGTAAACTTTATCTTCTTTACCTTCAAATTCATAACTTGGAGGTTGCTGCACATAAATTTCTTCTTCTAGAATTCCATTCAAGAAGGCTGATTTCACATCCATCTGAGATACTTTCCACTTGTTCTAAGTTGTTGTGACTAAGACTGGTCTTACAGTATCTAATCTAGCTAACAGAGAAAACATTTCTCCAAAGTGTATTATGGGTTGTTGTGAGAATCATTTTGCAACAAGTCTTGCTTTAAATATCTCAATTTCACCTTTCTCATTCAACGTTATCCTATACACCAATTTCACACCAATGAGATTTGTATCATTTGGCAAATTAACCAAATCCCATGTATCATTCTTTTCAATAGCTTCACTTTCTTCATCCATGGCTTACACTCAATGTTCATCTCTGATTGCTTCTTCAAACGAATAAGGTTGGAATGAAAACAATGCAAAGTTTAAAATAACATCCAAATCATCATAAATATATTTGATACTTTACATTTGTATCTTACCATTTCTTGATTCATCACCTGATTGACTGCTGGGAGAATTCCAATTTGTTGATTTTCTTGAAGATCCATACTGTTCAGAAAATCTTGGAGTCCTTGCTCATGTCTACTCTTGTGATTCTTGTTGCTCCTTCTCTGCTACATCATCTTCCATCAATGGTTCTTGTGCATCAACTATTTTTTCTACACTCTCATTTCATGACTCTTGTTCTTTGAACACAACATCTTTGCTAAGTATGGTTTTCTTGGTGACAGGGTTATACAATTTGTAAGCTTTTGACTGGTCACTATAACCAATAAATATGCATTTTTCACTTTTTTCATCCAATTTACCTCTTATATCTTTATGAACATGTGCATAGGCTACACATCCAAATACTTTGAGATGAGATACGCTACAAGACATACCTGATCATGCTTCTTTTCGTACTCTGTTCATCACACTCTTTGTAGGCGATTTTTCACATAAACAAAAAATGCAATTTCTTCTGCCCAATACTTATTAGACAAATTTCTTCCTTTTAGAATGCTCCTTTCCATGTTCATAATTGCCCTGTTCTTCCTCTCTACTACGCCATTCTATTATGGTTTGTATCTACTTGTAAATTTTGTTCTGATTCCATATTGTTTGCAGTAATCATAGAATGACTTCGAATCATATTATCCACCACGATTTGACCTTAATACCTTGATGTGGTGATCACTTTGGTCCTCTCCTAAGCATTTTAATTCTTTGAAATTTGAAAATGTTTCAGATTTTTGCTTTAGGAAGAAAACTCAAGTATTCTTGATATAGTCATTAATAAAACTGAGGAAGTAGAAACTTCCACCAATCGACCGTGTCCTCATAGGTCCACGCATGTCTCTATGCACTAGCTCAAGAGGTTGTTTTTCTATGTATGCAACTCCCATTGAAAAATTTTCGTTGCGTTTCTTTCCCAAGATACAAAACTCACAAGTACTAGCAGGTTCTTTGATGGGAGGTAATCCTATAACCATTTGTTTCTACTGCAACAATATTAAATGAGAGAAGTGCAGGTGTCCAAGAGGAGACTTATAACATGCTATGCACTAGCTCAACCAATAATCATTATAACATGCAACTATAAAATAATTGACCTGATCATTGTAATTCATAATTAGAGGAGAGAGTATGTTCCTGGTCATCTGCACCTTTCTGCATCAATTTACCAACACTTATCAAATTATGTTTGACACCAGGGGCATAATATACCTCTGAAATTGTCTTTTTCTCCCCTTGGTTGGTCATAATGTTGAGCACTCATTTTCCATATACATCCACAGTCTTGTCAGTCCCCAACTTTACCTCTGTCTTTACAGATTGATCCAAATTTGCAACCAAATTATTTTTTCCTATCATGTGGTTACTGTAACCTCTGTCTAATAGCCACACATGATAAAAAGTTTCATGCATTACATGGAAAGGTAGGAACATGGAGTTATTATTTTCTATAGTGAAATTAGCTATCTCGTTTCCTTGATCAACTATCATCTTCCTACAATCACAGGCATAATGAAAACATTTATCGCAATAATAACATCTCACCTTTGATTTTTCAACTCTTTGATTATTGTTTAAGCTTTTGTTGTTGCTTCCACTTTCATTTTCATGTTCTTCTGATCCATTTCTCTAACCACCATGTATTTCGCCTCGTCCTCTACCTCTTGGTATACCTCTGTCTCGACCTTTATCTCTTTAAATAGAAACATGGGTTTTGAAAGTGGTTTCTAATGTGGAATCCTTATTTTTTTCTATCCTTGCCTCATGGAATAGAAGTTATCCCATCAACTCATCAACTGTAAATGTTTCCAAATCCTTGCCTTCTTCTATTGCTACTACTATAGTGTAAAATTTGGTAGACAAATATCTTAGTACCTTTTCAACTACTATTTGATCTTTAATATCATCACCATAAATTTTTAATTGATTTATGACGGTCATGACCCGATTCATGAATGGATCAATTTCCTTTTTCTTATTCATCAGTAGACTTTAAAAATCTCTTCTTATATTATGAAATTTAACAATATTGACCTTTTCCATACCTTTATAGTTTGTTGCCAATGTCTCTCATGTTGCCTTCGCTGAAGACATGATCATAATTTTCTGTAACATTGTTCGGTCCACTCCTTGATGGATAAGCTGCAACGCTTTTGCATTCTTCTTTTTTACTTTCTTCCATTATTCCCTTTGCATTTGTGAGGGATCATTGTTTTGCTTCATTGATAGGTTCTAGAAACCCAAACTAGACATAATCCCACACATCATGAACCTTTAATGTGTTCTCCATCTTAATGGCCCACACATCATAACCCTTCCTTGTAAATGGTGGAAAATGGGGCAGGAAGCTTGATAAAGACATCATTTAAAAAAAAAAAAATCTACCACTTCTTATAAATAACTCCTTTTTGATAAGCCCAATTTTTTTGGTTATAAAAAAAACTTCTACAAACCTATTTTAAAAACTTTATTAAACCCTTATTATTTTCAACACCCTTTTAATGTCCTGATAAATAATTTTAATAAAAATATGATAATAATAAAAGGACATTTTAAGAAATAAAGATGTTAGGTATGAACATATTTTCATATAAGTCTAAATAATCCACGTGACCTATTTTTAATTTTGACTTTGGTCCCTTTTGAAAATGTGCCTTTTTAATATCACATACATGACCCATGTGACTTTTTCAACTTTGGAACGATGATTTTTAAGTTTTAATGCCTTACATGATTAACGTTCTTTTTATCAACACACCTCTCAATAGGGTTGGGATGTGTTGATCTACCCAAAACTCAAGAATGGAAGGTTTTCCTAAATCAACGCAATTTACAACAGAGAGAATGTGCATTTTTCAACTTACCTTATAGTAAGAAAAAATATTAAAATGTAGTTTAACTATGCGAAAATTCTACAATTTCAAATAATAATAATAAAAATCATCGACGTTCTTCACTTGGACCTCTTCTTAGTGGCTTTTTTGGCTCCACGGATCTTGTGATCCTTCCTCAACTATGATACCAATTTTTTGGAAAGGGAGAAAAGGTAAGGAAAAATTTTCACACACATGAGCTGCGACTCTTCTATTGATCACAAAAAACTTGATGATTACAATGAACTCGATGAGGGGTACATAAACTTTTTCCGGCTAGTGACTCACCTAAAATAATTTTACATCCAACCATACAATAAATTTGACTATGACTTAACTCGACTTGACTCAAATTAACTCAGTTAACTGACTCTCTAATTTGAACAAATTGCTTATTATGGGAGTAATTAGTTATTTTAACATCAACGTGCCATGAACAATAACAATGATGATGATTCGGATTTATGCAGGGACGCAACAAAATAAAAATATAACCATAAATACAAATATGCAGCGGAAATAACACTTCATTTCATTAATATCAAAGAACTAAAATTTGCTTACAGACAGAATGGAAATAAAACTAGCTAGGGCACTGGTAGCTATCTCTGAGAAGAGATGTGGCAGCTACAGGCCTTTGAACTGAGTTACAATGAGGCTCTAGGGCCTATTTATTATTTAGAAACAATGGGAAATCCTAAACAACAAAAACCCTAACCCTAGGAGATGAAGCACCAAAACTATGGGCCTCATTTGGGTAAATTGGTGTTTCAACTTCTCGGGGGCGTAACTTTGGCGTACGATCTCCATTTGACGCGAACCATACCTCATTAGAAATATCCATTCGAGGAATACAAATTTTAAAATGTTGCTCCCTGTTTTCCAAAAAAACGTCGTTTAGGGCCTCAAAATGGCTCCGGAAGTTCACAACTGGAAAAACTGCTAAAAATAGTAAGTTGTGCCGAAACTAAAAAACTGAAAGAGACAATCGTGGGGCCCCAAGTGGAATAGGCGGGTGAACACCAATATCCACCTGAATCAGATGGAAATTAAAAGGAGATACACTCTTGTTGGCACAGTCGGACAAGTATGAATGTTGTGTGTTCGTAAGCGATTTGATTAAGGTGATTCCATTTATTTCTTAACAATTTCACCCATTTTTTATCGTATATTTTCTGGTGCACACTTGTCCATCTCCAATAATGAGCAGTGAATGGAGGACTTTCATTGGGTATCTAAAATGCGTGGAAAACTGGGAAAGATGGGAACTTGAACATATGCACTATCTACGATAATATCATTTTGGTCATTATATTCAAACTTGTAAAAGGGTCAGATAGCCTAGACTGATTCATTTCAGCCTTAGAAAAGGGTCACATAGATTCATAAAAGAATGGCAGAAGAGAGAGACTATAGTTTTTTTGGGTCAAGATTGTTTATTTTATTGAGGTGGTGAAATTTTATCATCCTATTGGGTTTATATTAAACCAAATTTGAATAATACAACATTCTATGGTATACAAGATACAATGAAAAATTCGATGTCGTATCTCATCCTATCAGTCCTTCACTTCCGATCACTAGTTGTGCCTTAGTCCATGAAGGTCACAACACATCAAAACTATGGGAGGGTTTCCACCTAACATTGCTGCAAGTCAATTTTGTAGAGTGTACACGGGTTGCAAGTCAAAGTGTACATGGGTTGATCCAAGCTGATCTCTGGGTAGGCCTAATTCTTGAGCTCCAAACTTCCAAACTAGTAGCCACCTTTTTTTTGGGACAGAGTAACACAACAGACAAGAGATAGGAGAAATAGAGATAGAAGAAATTATGATAAACACATAGACAAGAGATGGATCTTTTATTTTAAATGTGTAATAAATAATGTTAAATGTGAAACCGTATGTCGATGTTGAACCTAACCCAGCCGACCAATGTCGTCACCGACAACGCCGAACCTAACACGTCGCCCAACCACCATGATTGACTGTGTAATCATTTATTTTTCACATGGACAATTATCCCTCTTATGCAACTATAAATTTGTATTCCTGCCTCTGCTTGAGCATGTCAAGGCAAGAAAGGTTGGGCCTCCTGTAATAGAAGTCTGTGAAGATTTTATCCAATTATATTTGTTGTTTCTCCATTCTTTTCTCTATTTTCTATCTCTATTTGCTATTCCATTGCTCTACATCCAACAACTAGTATCCAAGCCAATTTAATTCTCTCAACCATTACAAATGAATTACAGATCAATTAGTGATCTAGAAGCCGAGTGAATTTGTGCCTGCAATTTATGTGTGTGAAAAGCCACTACAGTGAACTGAGCACAGATATTTTTTTGCAAATCAGAATTGGACGAGTTTATCCCATTTAAGGGAAGGAGAATTTCTAAGAAATCATTGCGCTGCCTTAAGAGCTTGTTGAAATTCCTTCGCTCGCTTAAGGAGGGTTCCCTAAAATTCTACGATTGTTGGTCACTGTGGGAAGTCATATTTGGCGGAAATTAGAGGCAACCCCACCGCAACACATTTTTCCCTGCCAAAATCATACAACAAAGGTAAAATTTTCCAATTGCTGGTTACTGTGTGAAGTCATATTTCGTGGAAATTAGAGGCAGCCCCACTGCAGCACATTTGTAGCTGCCAAAATCATACAACAAAGGTGGAAGACGAGAGCTGGAAGACGGAAATGGTTTATCATTCGATTTTTTACTTGTGTTTTGACTTTTTTATAAAGTGCCTTTTCTTAATTTTTAAAGGCGAAGTGGATACCATTTTATTAAAAGTTGAAACCTGATTATACGTCCTGTTTTCAGTAGGGGAATTTTGAGGTCTAAAATGGGCCTCCTAAGAAAATAATAAAATAATAGCTAAACCAATAAAATAATATTTATGAATTTGCAATTCAATTTTTGCACCACAATCCATGTAACCATAGTTAAATTCAATTCAAAAGTTGTACCAAAATAAAATTAATAAAAAAATTGTATTGATGTGACTATAAATAAGAATCAACTTTTCAAGAAAAAGTCATTTATCCTTGAACAACTAATGCATTTGTCCTTTGTACTTAAATAACTTAAAATTATATATAAATATAGATTATAAATTCTTAATTATATTATATGCTATTAATTAAAATTCATATTAGTTAAATTGTATAATAACATGTAATTAATATACCATATAAAAATAATATAGTATAATATAATATAATAAATGTATAGGGACATGCATTGTTTCTTTCAAGAAATATGAAATGACAATAATATATTTTTATTCAAAAAGTGTGAAATGAAATTTATTATGAGTACTTCACCGTGACTTTAAAAGTACTTAGAGCACTACCATGGTTAACCATGAGTTTTTATCCACCTTTGAGAATGTGACAAGTAAGTACCTTTAATTCAAGCAATGCCACCTCAACCATTAGGGATGATGTCATCCTCTAAAATGTGATTGGTTCTTATAAAATGAATTTTGATTGTACATTTTTCTTAGGAGGCCCATTTTAGACCTCAAAATTCCCCTAATGATGATGTGTTTAATAATTATTATAAATAATTATTATTATATATATTTTATAATAATTATTAATTTTGTTAAAAGGAAAAAGGAGAAAAGGTTATTATTTGTGGGTTTTTTTTTAAAGAGATAAACTTGATATTTTATTTAAAGGTGTGAGTGAAGTTTTGATTTTGAGTGAATTGTATTGAGAATGGAGATAGAGTTACTGATATGGAGAAGTTGAGCGGGGCTAATTTTTCCCTATGGAAATCACAGATAGAGGATATACTAATTTTAAAAGATTAGTATTTGTCGATTGAGGGTGTAACAAAGAAACCATCATCGATGAAAAATGAGGAATGGGATAAGCTAGATAGAAAGACGATTGCAACAATCCGTCAATATCTAGAAAAGAATGTGTATTTCAATGTGTCTGAAGAAAAGATGACAAAAGGATTATGGAAGAAGCTCCATGATCTATATGGAGAAGAAAACAACATAAAAAAAAGTGTTCTTGATGAAGAAGCTTTACAATCTCAAGATGAAGGAGGGTGCTTCAGTTGCTAAGCACTTGAATGAATTCAATATTATAACTAGTCAACTTGCCTCTGTTAAAATAACTCTAGATGATGAAATTAGAGCTATTTAAATTTATTGTGTTCTATGCCAGACAGCTGGGAAAATTTAATTATGGCTATGAGTAATTTAGCACTTGCAGGGACCCTGAAGTTTGATGATGTCAGTAGCATTTTAATGAATGAGAAGTTGCGACACAAGTCAATTATGGAAAACCAGGGAGGAGAAGCTCTAGCTCTAGCTGATCGTGGTAGGAGGATTGATCGAGGCGGACAAGGGAGATCAATATAGAGAGGTCGATCAAAATCAAGGAGGGGTAGGATCATCTGCTTTCATTGTGGAAAACCTAGGCACATGAAGAAATAATGTCGAGCCTTGAAGAAAGGATAAAAGGATCAAATATCGACCAATACAAATTACAAGTCATCCAAAACAAATGAAGGTGAGACTTATTTTGTAGTCATAGATGGTGATGTGTTATTTACTGTTTCCGTAGAGGATGCATGTTTATATACATCTAGCGGTAGCTTTGATTGGATCCTTAACTCTGGGGAATCTCACCATGTAACCCCATGAAAAGATAGTTTTGTTGAATATAATCTTGGTGATTATGGTAGAGTGCATTTGGGGAATAATAATTTTTGCAGTATTTTTGGAGTGGAAAATTTCCAGATCAAGATGAAGAATGGAAAAGATATATTGTTGAAATAGGTCAGAAATGTACGAGAAATGCGCATGAGTCTGATCTCCATGGGACGGCTAGATGAAGAAGGCTATTCCACAAGCTTTGGAAAAGGAGGCTGCAAAATTAGCAAAGGAGCATTGGTCGTGGCCAAAGGACCCAAGACAGGAATACTATATTCATTGAAGACAATGATAGGAAAATCAGATTTGGTTGTTGTCACAAGAGAAGGAAATTTAGCAGATCTGTGGCATAAGTGCTTGGGTCACATGAGCGAGAAGGGTTTAAAAATCCTTATTGGTAAAAATTGGCTACCAGGTTTGAGATCCTACAATCTTGATCTTTGTGAGCATTGTATATATGGTAGGCAAAGAAGGGTCTCATTTCTTAGAGGTGGTCATGACAGAAAGAACAATGTGTTAGAATTGATACACTCAGATGTGTTTGGACCAGTTAACATCAAGTCATTAGGAGGAGCATCATATTTTGTAACATTTATAGATGGTGCATCTAGGAAGGTTTGGGCCTATCCCATGAAAAGTAAAAGTGAAGTGTTTGAAAAATTTCAGAAATTCCATGTTGTTGTTGAAAGAGAGACTAACAAATTGCTCAAATGCATAAGAACATATAATGGTGGAGAATATTTCTCAAATGCATTCAAAGAATATTGTAACAGGTTTGGCATAAAGCATGGGAAGACTGTACCTAGTACACCTCAACAAAATGGTGTTTCAGAATGAATGAATCGAATCATTATGGAAAAATTAAGGAGCATGTTGTCTAATTCCGGTTTGGACAAGCATTTTTGGGCAGAGGCTGTGAGGATAGCTTGCTACCTCATAAATAGATCTCCATCTACAACCATGGATGGAGGCATCCCTGAAGAATTTTGGACTGGTAAGAAGTTGGATTATTCTCGTTTGGAAATATTTGGATGTCAATAATTTGTACATATTCCCAAAGAAAATAGAACTAAGCTAGATGATAAACCTATGAAATGCATTTTTTTGGGATATGCAGATGAAGAATTTGGTTATCGTCTATGGTATCGAGTCAAACATAAAATTATTAGAAGCGGAGATGTTATATTTAATGACTCATAAATGTTTAAGAGGAATGTACATTTGGTGGAAGTCAAGAAAGTTATTGACAGTTTTGAAGAGCAGCATGAAGACATCCCACCAATGCAAGAAAATGGGCAGAAAATTAAAGAGCGTGAAGGACAACAAGAGGAAAGTGATGAACACAAAGAAGAAATATTGCAGGAACCTTTACAGGAGAATCAACCTGATAATGCACCACCACAATTTGTTCGCAGATATTTTATGCCTCATAATCCTTCACAAATTTATCCTCCTTCAAACTATATCCTGTTGACTAATGAAGGTGAACCTAGTTGTTTTCAAGAGGCTTGTAAAGTTGAGCACAGTAAAGAATGGAAGAAAGCAATAGAGGAAGAAATGAACTCTTTGCTGGAAAATAAAACTTGGGACTTGATAAATTTACCAAAATGTAGAAAGGCTTTGAAAAACAAATGGGTGTATAGAATTAAGCATGAAGGTGACGAAAAGAAGGAGAGGCATAAATCAAGGTTGGTGGTGAAAGGATTCGCTCAAAAGGAAGGTATTGACTTCACTAAAATTTTCTCACCTGTTGTCAAAATATCATCCATTAGAGTCATTCTTGGACTTGTTACTACTTTAGACTTAGAATGTGAACAGTTATATGTAAAAATTTCTTTCCTTCATGGAGAATTAGAGGAATAAATTTATATGAAGCAGCCAGAAGGCTTCATATAAAAAGGCAAAGAAGAGCTTGTTTGCAGGTTGAAGAAGAGTCTCTATGGGTTGACACAGGCACCTCGACAATGGTACAAGAAATTTGATTCATTCATGTTAGAACATGGTTTTCACAGGTTGGAAGCTGACCATTGTGTCTATATCAAGGGGTATGATCAAGGAAAGTACCTCATATTATTGTTATATGTAGATGACATGCTAATTTTTGGGCATGATAAGAACATGATCAATGGGTTAAAGAAGGATTTGGGCAGCAAGTTTGCAATGAAGGATTTGGGTCCAGCACAACAAATATTGGGCATGAGGATCATGCGTGATAGGGAAAACAAAAGGTTGTGGTTGTCACAAGAAAAGTATATCAAGAAGGTGCTAAATAAGTTTAATATGAAGGATGCCAAACCAGTTGGTACACCCCTTGTAGGCCACTTCAAGTTGAGTGTTGATTTATGTCCCAGTGATGACAAAGAGAAGGAAGAAATGAGCAATATTCATTATGCTTCAGTAGTTGGCAGCTTGATTTATGCCATGGTATGCACACGACGAGACATTTCATATTCAGTGGGAGTTGTGAGAAGATTCCTTGCCAATCCAAGAAAATAACATTGGCAAGCAGTAAAACGGATTTTCAGGTATCTTAAGGGTACTAGTCATTATTGCTTATGTTTTGGTAATAATTATACTGTGCTTGAAGTCTTTACAGATGCAGATATGGCTGGAGATATCGACACGATAAAGTCCACTACAGGTTATTTGTACACATTTGCAAGTGCAGTTGTATCTTGGGTGTCAAGGCTACAAATAATAGTAGCTCTCTCTACAATAGAAGCAGAGTACATAGCTGCAATAGAGGATTGCAAATAAATGTTTTGGATGCAATGATTCCTAGAAGAGTTAGAAATCAAGCATGACAAGTATGTGTTGTATTGTGATAGTCAGAGTGCCATTCACTTGGTGAAAAATCCAGCATTTCGCTCAAAAACCAAGCATATTTACTAAAGGTACCATTGGATCCGACATGTGTTGGAGGAAGGGCAATTATCTGTTTGCTATTCCGCTGCTCTGCATCCAATACTTTTTCCATCAATTTGCTGCACTTTGGCATTTTCTCCTCTTTTTCATATCAAGATATCTTGTCTAGGGATACTTTGGGTAGCCAATACACTTCCCTCTACCAGATCAATGGTACCCAATACTAATTTGGAATATGATCCTAGGATGAAATATTCACCAACACGAAATATCCTCCAATTGGCATCCATAGGATATTCGTAAAACTGATCCTTCTAGAAGAAAACTCAATCATAAAATCATCTTGAATATTGGCTGTTGTGAAACCAGCTCCAAAAAGAGAAGAAAAGAGATATCAACGCCTTAGAAATAAGCCACTTTGAGGGGGAAACCTCCAATAAATTACATGAATGAAAAATTCTTGGATGATACAATTTACAAAACCTCCTTTCTATATCTAGGAGTCCATGGGGCCATAATGTAATCCTAGTGGGCCACAATGTAATCCTAGCCGACCTAACAATAATAATTTAAGGGCACAATAATAACAAAATTGGGGTTACAAGGGTACAATAGTAACAATAAGGGGTTTACACTAACAATAATAAGGGACTATACTAGTGATATAGGGAACTAACATGCCCCTCTCCTTCAAAAAATTGTTGTCCTCAAATCTTGAGTAGCTCCGGGTGCTTCTGTATAAAATTACCATCCTCCCATGTAGAATCTTCAGTGGGTAAGTTCTTCCACTTGATGAGATACTCTTAAATTGATCGATTCTGTAGCTTTCAAGTTCTTGTTTCCATGACCGCTTCAAGTTCCAATATGATTTTTCCTTCCTCATCAAGTTCTGGCAATATTGTTTGAACTGGAAGATTTTCACCTATAACCTTATTTAAGCATGAAACATGGAAAATTGGATGTACTTGCGAAGAAGCAGGAAGCTCCAATTTGTATGCCATAGTACCAATATTTTGCAACACCTTGTAAGGACCATAGTACTTTGGCGATAATTTATTATCCTTCTTTGCTTGCTTGAGGGACATTTGTTTGTATGGTTGTAGCCGTAAAAATACCTAATCTCCTACATCAAAACTTCTCTCGCTACGATGTTGATCTGCTTGTTGTTTCATTCGATTCTGTGCCAAATTCAGGTTATCCTTTAAGAGTTGGAGAACTTCTTGCTGATGCTCGATGTGATCTTCCACTGCTTGAACCTTCGAATTTTCTCTTAAATATGATGTGATGGATGGTGGATGATATCCATAAAGTGCCATAAATGGGGTCATTTTTGCTGCAGTATGGAAGGAATTTTTATACCACCATTCAGCGAGAGGTAACCACTTGACCCATTGTGTTTGTTTATCAGATACAAAACAACGAAGATATCCTTCCAAAAATTTATTTACTATCTCAGTTTGACCATCAGATTGAGGATGATAAGATGAGCTATGAGCTAATTGAGTACCCAAACAAGAAAATAACTCAGTCCAAAAATTTCCAGTAAAAATGGGATCTCTGTCGCTCACAATAACCCTTGGGCTTCCATGTAGCTTTTGAATTGTGTCCATAAATGTAGTAGCAACCGTACTTGATTTAAATGGATGAGATAATGCACAAAAGTGTGCATACTTGGTAAGTCTATCAACTACCACCATGATGACACTCTTTCCTTCTGACTTAGGTAAACCTGTGATAAAATCCATTGAAATCTCCTCCCAATGTTGACTTGGAATGGATAAAGGTTGTAGAAGTCCCGGGGTCTTAATTGTCTCAAATTTATTCTGCTGGCAAACCAAACATTCCGTCACAAAATTTTGAATATCAGATTTAAGGCCATCCCAAAAAAATTCTTTCTTCACCCTGTGGTAAGTTTTTAAAAATCCCGAGTGTCCTCCTAAAGGAGAAGTGTGCAATTCCAGAAGAATCTTTTGTTTTAGTTGGGAATTCTTACAAAGATATAAGCGATCTTTGTACCATAAGGAATCAATTTTCCAACTAAATGTATCAGATGTACTAGGATCTTGCTGCAACTTTTGAATGAGTGTCCATACATCTTTGTCCTTCTTCCATTCATCTCTTGCTTCGGTTATCCAATCTGGTTAGATAATAGAAATGGCACAAAGCAATGCTTCCACCTCTTCATTCTTTCTTGAGAGTGCATCTGCAACAACATTAAGCTTTCCTTTTTGTAGATTATTTCAAAGTCATAACCCAACATCTTTGTGACCCATTTTTGCTGCTCTTCTGACGATAGTCTTTGTTCCAAAAAGTGTTTAAGACTATCATGATCAGTTTTTACATTGAAGTGTCTTCCCATTAGGTAAGTTCGCCATTTCTTTAGTGCATGCAGTATTGCTAACATTTCCTTCTCATAAATAGATTTCTATAAATACTTTCCTTTGATTGGACGACTTTCAAAAGCAATGGGTCTTCCTTCTTGCATTAAAACAACACCAATTCCATTTCCTGAGGCATCACATTCTACAATAAAGGTTTTTGTGAAGTCTGGCGTAGCTAAGACCGGTGCTAGGCACATTGCCTCTTTAAGATGTTCAAAGGCCTTAGTTGCTTCAGGAGTCCATGAAAATGCATCTTTCTTCAATAATGTTGTTAGAGGTGCTGCTATTCTCCCATAATTCTTAACAAACTTGCGATAATACCCTGTTAACCCAAGAAATCCTCGCAACTCCTTTATGGTTGTGGGGACTTTCCATTCCTTAATGGCTTTAATTTTGTTAGGGTCTACTTTAACACCCTCGTGAGATACAATATGACCCAGATATTCCACCTCTTGTACTCCAAAGAAACATTTGGATGTTTTTGCATATAATTGTTTCTCCTGCAATAGTTTGAGCACCCTGTCAACATGTTCAACAAGATCCTTCCAAGACCTGCTGTAGATTAGTATATCATCAAAAAATACTAGCACAAATTTTCTAAGGAAGGGTTTGAAAATGGAATTCATCAACGCTTGAAATGTAGAAGGTGCATTGGTAAGGCCAAAAGGCATGACCAAAAATTCATAATGACCCTCATGAGTTCGAAATGTTGCTTTTGGAATATCTTCAGTCTTCATTCTAATTTGATGATATCCTAAACGAAGATCCAACTTGGTAAAATAAATTGCTCCATGTAATTCATCCAATAATTCATCAATCAAAAGAATGGGAAATTTATCTTTAATGGTGAGCTTATTGAGCTCCCTATAATCCGATCCATCCTTCTTGTGTAGCAATACTACAGGAGCAGAGAAAGAACTTTGACTAGGTTGAATTATACCCGCCTCTAACATTTCTGCAATCATACGTTCAATTTCACTCTTTTGGAAGTAAGGATATCTATAAGGCCTGATGTTTGGAGGAACACTTCCCGGAATCAAATGAATAGCATGATCATGATCACGAATAGGTGGGAGTCCTTTGGGAGTTTCAAACACCTTGGAATGATTGTCCAAGACTTGTTGGAGATATGCAGGAATAGATGATTTTGATGTTGGAACTTCTAGTGAGCATAATTGTGCAATTACGCCTCGTTGTTCTTTCTTTAGAAGCTTTGTCATGACATTAGAGCTTATTATCCTTCCTGGCTTCCCTGCTATACCTCGTAATTCAACTTCCTTTCCTTCTGAAAAAAATTTCAAGAAAATTTCTTGAAAATTAAAAGCTACCATCCCCAAAGATTGTAACCATTGTACTCCTAGTACAACATCAACACCTCCCATAGGAATGGAAAGCATTGGAATAGTCAATACATATTCCCCCATGGTTAGCTTTATATTATGGCATTTTCCAGAGAAATTTATAGTTCCTCCATTTGCAACCATCACTTGACATTCTGGTGCTGGGTATAGGAAACAATTTAATTCCTTGGCTAGCTTACAATGAATAAAATTATGGGTGCTACCTGAATCAATCAACACTATTACCTTTTTCTTCTTGATTTTTCCTTATATCTTGAGAGTTTGAGGAGTGGTAATTCCTGCCAGTGCATTACACGATATGGTCGGATTCATTTCTTCCTCTTCTAGGGCTGGTTCCAGGTGTATATCCTCTTCTTGTTCATTTTCTTCTTCCTCTTCACAATCTATGTAAAATAATTTCTTCTCAGCACACTTATGACCTTTAGTGTATTTTCTATCACAACCGTAGCAAAGCCCTTTTGCTCTTTTTTCTTCCAATTGTTGTGGTGTCAACCTTGTAGGTTGTGGAAATCTAGGCATAGCAACACTTCCTTTTTTATAGAATTGAGTGGTAGGCTTCCTTGTCGCCATAATTTTACATTCAACTTTTCTTGCCAACCTGAATGCCTTCTCCAATGAATCAGGTTCCAAAACACGAACTTCATGTTGGATGTTATCCTTTAGAGTACCTAAGAAGAGATCAATCCTGTGTTCCTCTGGAATATTAGTTACCCTTATATTCAATTTTGGAAGTCCTCAATGTGCTGCCCCACTAAACCCTTTTGTTTGAGATTTATCAATTGGCTAAAGAAGGTGTTGCTCTTTGTATCCTCATAATGTGCTATCATTTCCTCCGTAAAAATTGACCAAGTGACACTTTTTTTACGGGAGCAAAGCCATTGATACCATACAAATGTATTTTGTTCTAAATGTAAAGTTGCAATGCGTACCTTTTGTGTGTTTTGCACGTTATGGAGATCAAAATATTGCTCCATCCGTAGTATCCATGTTACAGGATCCTTTCCATAAAACTTCCTCATATCCATCTTTGGAATATGGTGGTTCTTCCCGCCAACATTAGAGTTTATGAAATCACAATTAACATTTATTTTGTTCTCATCATGAGGTTCTTCTACTATCTTTTCACCATTAGGAAACGTTTCTTGTATCAACTTTGTCAAACCTTCCATGTCTGCTTTTAGAACATTCTTCATGTTTTCCATTTTCTCATCGATCTTAGCTTCCATGTCATCCATCTTAGATTCCATGCCAGCCTCCATGCCATCTATCTTAAATTCCATGTGATCTATCTTAAATTCGACATCTTTCTTCAAACCATCCATCTTAGTTTCCATGCTTGTCTTCAAAACTTCCATGTCATTTTTTGTTGCTCTTTGCGAGAGCGAAATTTGTTGCACTTGCTCTTATAATTTTGATATTTCATGTTGCCATTCTTCGTCTTCATGAGTCATTGTAGAGCTTTCCAAAGGCTTAATGGATGTTGAATTCTTTTTAGGGGCCATTTTATAATCCAATACTGATATCTATTCTACAATATTCCCTTGCAATCAATTCAACTTGATTCTTCAAACAAGACTTATGCAATTCGGAAACAAAATTACACACCTTTTACTTGCTTTTGAGGAGCTCGATATTGAAATTGGATTATCGTTGTGATTGCGGCTCTTCAATATCTGAAATTCAGCACTGAAGTATCCCTCTAAATTCTCTTTTGAATGCCACAAGTCTGACTTGATTTGGATTCTCCAAGACAAAGTTATGTCCAATCTCCCACAATGACCTAGTTATGGACTGGTTCATTATAGCAAAGTTCTACGGCTTGCCACGTGTCATTGTTTCGTTCTTAGCCTTTGAAATCAATAGCCAAGAAATCAAAGTCCGTTTAATTTTGACCACTTTTTACGGAACTCCAATCCGATGCTCAGAGAGAGAGTTATTGAAATTTTCCCACGATCACCTCTTTGAGATGAAATTCGGGAGCCTGAAAAAGCACTACCTTCCACAGATCATATCTCCAAAAATTTTGTGAACGAAGCTCTGAAATTTTTTGACGGGTTTCCTTAGGATTTCCGCTTTGTACCATAAAAATTTCATATTTTGAACCTCAGTAGAAAACAATTTATAGCGCAAATTCCACGATGACCTGTTTAGGAGCCTGAAAAAAGACCTAACTTCTACAGATCATATCTCCGAAAATATTGCGAAACAAGCTCTGACATTTTTAGAAAATATTTCCCAAGATTTCGGCTTCGCACCCTAAAAATTTCAGCTTCTGAAACTTCGTAGAAAAAAATTTATAGCGAAAATTCCACGATGACCTGTATGGAGCAGCAAAACCCTAGAATCCAAAGCTCTGATACCAAATGTTGTGAAACCAACTCCAAAAAGAGAAGAAAAGAGATATCAACACCTTAGAAATTGTTGAAATTTGGTACCGAAGGACAGGTGGTTCCCTAAGGCTTTGATCTTAGGGCCTAGGGAAAAGTGTCCAAAAGAATTTAGTTTTTCTCCTAAAGTGACTTTATAATTTTATAAAGTCAAATCTAATTTAAAAGTGACTTTATGTGATAAAGTTACTAAAGTTTAATTTTAAAGTGACTTTAATAAAGTAAATGTAAAATTAGAAAGGAAAAGTGACTTTGGAAATAAATGACTAAGTGGGTCTTTATTAAAGTGGGGTGAATTAAAAAATAGAAAGTGAGATTTAAATGAGCATTTAATCTCAGCCCTAGATCTCAATCTATTTCATCCATTGGATTTAGGGATTCCCCAAAAGTCACTTAGGGTTAGGTTAAAGGAGGAAAAGGAGGAAAAGGTCATTCATTCTTTCATGAGCAGATTGAGAGAAGGAGAGCAAGAGAGAAAGGGAGATTTATGGGCAGTGAGGAGAAGGAGGCAGCAGCTTGGCACACATTCCAAGGCAGCATTTCAGCAAGACCGTACAGCTGAGTTAGCATAGTGAAAGGCAGATTTTTTTGGGCACGATTTTCTAGAAAGGGAGGCCGTACAGCAAGTTTGGCACAGAAATCGAGGCAGCAGAAGGCTGGTTTAGTTGGCACGAATTTCAAGGTAGGTCGTACAGCAAGTGGCTGTCCTCTTGCACAGAAATCGAGGTTGATTCCATATAGCAAAGTTCTGCTGTGTTTTTGGCACAAAAATCGAGATTTTGGACAGCAGCATTTATTGTTGTTTGCACAGATTTTGAGGAGGCTGTACAGCTGAATTTATTGCAGATTTATGGGCACAAAAATCGAGGAGGACGTACAGCATTTATTGTTGTTCTGTTTTTGTTGTTTGCACATTTTTCGAGGCAGTGGTTAAGCACGGAAACGAGATAATTTGTAAAGTCTGTTTGCTGATTTTTTTGCTGAATATTTCTCTCACTGTAAAAAGCATTTTCCAGAAATAAGAAGGAGCTTTCGAACTGGTTTTCCCCAAGAGTTGTAGGGGGTTTTTCCAGGGTCACCTTGACCAAAAATCACTGTGTTTAAATGTGTTGAATGGCTATTTGTATGTTCTGATATTTTATTTCTGCATTTTCCAGCATTCTGAAAAATTTCTAGAATTTGTGTTTTCAGCAATATTTATTTTCCAGTTGTTGAATGTATGGATATGGGAAAGGGCATTTAACTATTTTGGAGAAATAAGGTGAAACTGAAAACCGGGGTGGGAAATACAAAATTTCTACATGGTATCAGAGCTTGAGTGCTGAAAGAGCAGTTTGGGACAGCAAGGAGAAAAATACAGCCTACTTATTTTTCACTCAGAAAATTCCAGCAAGTTGACTTTTTCACAAACATAATTTTTACCTTTACTACAGCGGTGCTATTTTTCAGTTTTAGGACAGCAGGATGTCTTTGGGACTGAGGGTGGAGGATAGGTTGGATGGGCATACCAATTACAATGTTTGGAAGGAGAGAATGCAGAGTATCTTTGAGGAGGCAGAAGTCTGGGACATAATGGTGCATACGGCACAGAACCCTGTAAATGTGCCTACTGATGTTACTTAGTTTCCAGCATATAATAAAAAGAACAACAAGGGTAAGAGACTGATTCTAGACGGAATCAAAGACCATTTCATTCCTCATGTGAGAGGAAAGAGAAATGCTCATGAGATGTGGACAGCATTGACCAACCTCTACCAGAGTACCAATGAGAACCGAAAAATGGTCCTGAAGGAGAAGCTGAAGAACATTAAGATGGGTAAGACTGATAGTGCAGCTAGATATCTCACAAAGATTACTAATGTGAGAGATGAGTTGGCAGCGATTGGAGAGGCCATTCCACCCACTGAGTTGGTGTGGATTGCAGTGAATGGCCTCCCCAGTTCATGGATGAACTTTGCTGATGGGGTTTGTGCATGTGAGACCCTTCCCACATGGGATAGGTTTTGGGATGATTTCATTCAGACAGAGATCACGAAAGGTCAGCTTGGGGCAGCCAAGCCAGTTGAGCAGGATGAGGATGTAGCACTGTTGGCAGGTCGCAAGAAAGGCAAAGGGAAGAAGCATGCTTCCAAAAGCAATGGTGGGGGCAAAGGCAAAGGCAAAGGTAAACAGGATAACACACAGAAGGACTATTCCAAGGTGAAGTGTTGGAATTTTCAGAAGATGGGACACTATGCAGTTGTGTGTCCGGAGAAGAAGAAAAAGAAGGGGAAGAACCAGAGCATGGCAGCTTCAGCAGAGGTTGAGAACTTTGCAGATCGTTTTGACTGGGAGTTTGGGTTCACTGCATGTGAGTCCTCTAGTGTGGGATCATCTGCCATAGAGGTTCAGAGGGAGCATGCATTTCCCTCGATTAGCGGAGCATCTTCGGGTATCTGGTATGTGGACAGTGGGGCTTCACGTCACATGATAGGATTCTGTGAGTACTTCTCAGAGATTTCAGAGAGTGGCACTGATATAGAGGTAGTACTCGGTGATGACAGAGTTGTTAGAGCAGTCGGTGTGGGAACACTGACATTTCAGAGGGAGTCTAAACCTCCCTTGAAGGTGTCAGATGTTATTTATGTGCCAGGGATGAGGAAGAACCTCATATCCATCTCAGCTTTGGAGGATAGAGGATATGAGGTATTGTTCAGGGGAGGACAGGTGCTGATGTATCTCAGGGGCACTCTAGCTGATTCAGCTAGAGTGATAGGTGTACACCATGCAAAGGTGTGCAAGTTTTCATTTCAGCCCCTTTTGGCATTGAGCAGTAGTATTGACAGCAGAGCTAGCAGTTATAAGCTATGTGAGATTTGGCACCGCAGGATGGGACATATGTATCATGGAGCCTTGAGGACCTTGCAGGAGATCACTACAAGTGTTCCAGATTTCAGTACTGATCACTTTGATACTTGCAGAGGATGTGCGATGGGCAAGTTTGCCAAATCCCCTTTTCCCAGCAGTGACAGCAGAGCGACTGGGATACTTGATTTGATTCATTCCGATGTGAGCAGTCGGATGTCTCATGTTTCCTTGAGTGGATATGAGTACCATGTCTTATTCATTGATGATCACTCCAGAAGGACCTAGATCTATTTCTTGAAGACCAAGAGTGAGGACTTCAAGCGGTTTCAGGAGTTCAGAGCTCTTGTGGAGACACAGACAAGTCGGAAGATCAAGTCCCTGAGGTCGGACATTGGGGGAGAGTACACCCTTGGAGAGTTTGTTGACTATTGTGCGGAGGCAAGCATTAGGAGGGAGTTAACTGTTCCTTACAACCCCCAGTAGAACGGGGTTGCGGAGAGGAAGAACAGATCCATCGGAGGGGCTGCCAAAGCCATGTTACATGATCAGGGGTTGCCATTGTTTTTGTGGGCAGAGGCCTGCAACACAACTGTTTATTTGCAGAACAAGAGTCCGCATCGTGCCTTGGGGCACATAACTCCGGAGGAGGCTTTTTCTGGGAAGAAGCCTGCTATGGGTCATCTTCATATCTTTGGGTGTATCACATACTCCTACATACCCAAGGAGAAGAGGACCAAACTAGAGCCCACTGCAGAGAAGGGTATCTTTGTGGGCTACAGTGAGACCTCCAAGGCCTTTTGGATTTACATTCTTGCACAGAGGAAATTTATTGTCAGGCGGGATGTGAAGTTCGAGGAGGACAGGGCCTTCAGGAGGTCACGGGAGTTAGAGTATCTAGATCAGCCAGACCCTCAGCAACAGTTGAGTCAGTCACAGGGATCCAGTGGGCAGGGATCAGGAGGATCCAGAGGTACATCTATGACGATGTCAGGTCTGTCAGTGGGGAGTGGCTCACCGAGTCAGAGAGGTGGTGCTACGGGCAACATGCAGAGCAGTCCACAGAGCAGTTCAATGGGGAGTCCATTGATGGACAGTTCACACGGTACCTCAGCATCTACAGGTTCAGGTGCAGGCAGGAGGACAACAGACAGACAGTCAGGAGTTCAGGCTCCTGATGTTGAGGAGGAGGAGTTTTATTCTCCATCTGGAGAAGTGTGCTCAGGGAAGAGGAAGCCCAAGTGGCTTCAGGACACCTTGAGAGATGCCACATCTGTTGCTGAGCCTAAGATGCCGGTCAGAGAGAGCAGACCACCTGAGAGGTTTTGTAGCTATATGGCAATGGCTACCAGCATCCTTGACTCTGAGCCTTCTAGCTATGAGGAGGCAGCTAGCCAGCAGGTCTGGAGAGAGGCCATGCAAGAGGAGTATTCTTCTATCATGAAGAATGATGTTTGGGAGGTGGTGTCGAGGCCTGAGGGCAAATCCGTGGTTACTTCCAGATGGCTTTACAAGGTAAAGCATGCTGCAGATGGCATCATTGAGAAATTCAAAGTGAGGTTTGTGGCTAGAGGGTTCTCCCAGGTAGAGGGAGTTGATTATGAGGAGACCTTCGCTCCCGTGGCTCGATATACTTCGATTCGCTCCATTATATCGATAGCAGCAGAGATGGGTTGGAAGATCCACCAGATGGATGTGAAGACCGCATTCCTCAATGGCTTCATACAGGAGGAGGTGTACATTGAGCAGCCACAGGGCTTTGAGGTGCATGGGAAGGAGTCCCATGTGTGCAGACTGAAGAAGGCCCTTTATGGCCTAAAGCAAGCTCCCAGAGCTTGGTACTCCAGGATAGATACATACTTGCAGAAGATGGGTTTCACAAAGAGTGAGGCAGATTCGAACCTTTACTATATTCTGATAGGTGAGGAGCCTCTCATTCTAGTGTTGTATGTGGATGACTTAGTCATTACAGGTGCAGAGAGAATCATAGAGCACTGCAAGAGAGATCTTGTGGCGGAGTTTGAGATGAAGGACATCGGCTTGATGCATTACTTTTTGGGTTTGGAGGTGTGGCAGGAGGAGGGGCATTTCTTCCTGGGACAGGGGAAGTATATTGTGGACATCCTTGGCAGATTCCACATGGAGTATTGTAGACCCATGTCGACACCGATGATCACCAACTGGAAGAAGCTTCATGCTTCGGATTCCGAGTTGGTGGATCCCACATTGTACAGACAGCTGATTGGTTCTTTGATGTATTTGGTCAACACTAGGCCAGATATTTGTTTTGCAGTCAACACGATGAGTCAGTTTATGTGTGAGCCTAGGAAGGTTCACTAGGTGGCTGCAAAACACATTTTGCGGTACTTGCAGGGGACAGTGGATTATGGTCTGGACTACAGGCAGGGGGATGGAGTGAGATTGGCAGGTTACAATGATTCTGATTGGGTAGGTTGTGCTTCTGATAGGAAGAGCACTTCAGGGTGTTGTTTTGGGTTGGGTTCGGCAGTGGTGTCATGGTTCAGCCGGAAGCAGCAGTCAGTAGCATTGAGTTCAACGGAAGCAGAGTATATGGTAGCCAGTCTAGCTAGTTGTGAGGCCATCTGGCTTCGCAAGATGTTGTTTGGCTTATTTGGTCAGTCGTTGAGACCTTTAGTGATTTACTGTGATAATCAGAGTTGCATTAAACTCACGGAGAATCCAGTATTTCATGACAGGTCAAAGCATATCGGGATCAAATATCATTTCATCAGAGACTATGTTCAGAAAGGAGCTGTGAAGCTTGAGTATATTCCCACTGATGAGCAGGTTGCAGATATTCTTACCAAAGCCTTACCATGAGGCAAGCATGTCTACTTCAGGGACAAGATGGGTGTGGTGAGGAACACCTTCCTCGGTAAGAGGGAGTGTTGAAATTTGGTACCGGAGGACAGATGGTTCCCTAAGGCTTTGATCTTTGGCCTAGGAAAAGTGTTCAAAAGAATTTAATTTTTCTCCTAAAGTGACTTTATAATTTTATAAAGTCAAATCTAATTTAAAAGTGACTTTATGTGATAAAGTTACTAAAGTCTAATTTTAAAGTGACTTTAATAAAGTCAATGTAAAATTAGAAAGGAAAAGTGACTTTGGAAATAAATGACTAAGTGGGTCTTTACTAAAGTGGGGTGAATTAAAAAATAGAAAGTGAGATTTAAATGAGCATTTAATCTCAGCCCTAGATCTCAATCTATTTCAGCCATTGGATTTAGGGATTCTCCAAAAGTCACTTAGGGTTAGGTTAAAGGAGGAAAAGGAGGAAAAGGTCATTTATTCTTTCATGAGCAGATTGAGAGAAGGAGAGCAAGAGATAAAGGGAGATTTCTGGGTAGTGAGGAGAAGGAGGCAGCAGCTTGGCACACATTCCAAGGTAGCATTTCAGCAAGACCCTACAACTGAGTTAGCACAGTGAAAGGCAGATTTTTTTGGGCACGATTTTCTAGAAAGGGAGGCCATACAGCAAGGCCGTACAGCAAGTTTGGCAAAAAAATCGAGGCAGCAGAAGGCTGGTTTAGTTGGCACAAATTTCGAGGCAGGTCGTACAACAAGTGGCTGTCCTCTTGCACAGAAATCAAGGATGATTCCGTACAGCAAAGTTCTGCTTGTTTTTGGCACAAAATTGAGATTTTGGACAGCAGCATTTATTGTTGTTTGCACAGATTTTGAGAAGGTCGTACAGCTGCATTTATTGCAGATTTTTGGGCATGAAAATCGAGGAGGATGTACAGCATTTATTGCTGTTCTGTTTTTGTTATTTGCACATTTTCCGAGGCGGTGGTTAAGCACGGAAAACGAGATAAGTTGTAAAGTCTGTTTGCTGATTTTTTGCTGAATATTTCTCTCACTGTAAAAAGAATTTTCCAGAAATAAGAAGGAGCTTTCGAACTGGTTTTCCCCAAGAGTTGTAGGGGGTTTTTCCAGGGTCACCTTGATCAAAAATCACTATGTTTAAATGTGTTAAATGGCTGTTTGTATGTGCTGATATTTTATTTCTGCATTTTCCAGCATTCTGAAAAATTTCCAGAATTTGTGTTTTCAGCAATATTTATTTTCTAGTTGTTGAATGTATGGATATGGGAAAGGGCATTTAACTATTTTGGAGAAATAAGGTGAAACTGAAAACCGGGGTGGGAAATACAAAATTTCTACAGAAATAAGCCACTTCGAGGGGGCAACCTCCAATACATTACATGAAGGAACAATTCTTGGATGATACAATTTACAAAACCTCCTTTCTATATATAGTAATCCTAGTGGGCCACAATGTAATCCTAGCCGACCTAAAAATAATAATTTAAGGGCACAATAATAACAAAATTGGGGTTACAAGGGTACAATAATAACAATAAGGGGTTTACACTAACAATAATAAGGGACTATACTAGTGATACTTTGGGTAGCCAATACACTTCCCTCCACCAGATCAATGGTACCCAATACTAATTCAAAATATGCTCCCAGGATGAAATATTCACCAACACGAAATATCCTCCAATTGGCATCCATAGGATATTCGTAAAATTAATCCTTCTAGAAGCAAACTCAATCATCAAATCATCTTGAATGTTGGTACACTATTGTAATTCTGCAACTTTGTTTAGGGTATCAATAGTACCCTAAAAACCACCTATAAACGTTGCAACGGTCCCTAAAAAGAGTGTGGCTTACCTACCTCGAGAAGCTTTTGTCCTATGCTTCCTGTGCCATGGAACTATTGTGGGAGTATATCCTTACGACCCTCCACAACTCAACCAAGCAGTCCTGTGTCCCACTGTAATTGTACCTGGATTTGTAGCCTTCAAATTCAAGAGGAAGTTCACCCTAATCCACACCAAACAATCCATATTTAATGTTTCTCTTTTTCCATTAGAACATGGAAATCTTGGTGTAGATAATTACATAATAGACAAAGTCGTCACAAGTTTTGGAACTCCAATGGGTCCATTGAGGTAGCTTGTGAGAGCATGTGCTTGTGTGCATATCTAGAGTAAGAAATATTTTGGCAAAGTAAAATGTTCCATGTCAATGAGAAAACAATGAACTGGTTATTTTAACCATATAGGGCAACTTGTTATTTGCACGGAAGAGTGATATGGATTTCTTTTATTACCTGCATATTGCAAGATCTTATTGGATATGAAATGTCTTTTGAGGTTGGCAAGCAATTTGTTATAGCCTTTGGAGATTTGACCTTCAAGTCACCACTAACCGAACTTACGATAGAAAATAAATGAGCTGGTAAATGGCCATTTAATGGATAAATATATCTTGGTATCATAGTGCATTTAAATTTTCTAATTTTTTAGTTTTCCTTGTATACAAATATATTTTTAGTTTTGTTTCTGAAATTGTGCACTCTCCTCCTTTGGTCGTTGTTTTATATTTCTTATTAATTTGGTAGGTGAAAAGAATGGTAAGGGCTAGTACTATATATATGATGAGAAGAGGATAGCTTGTCCAGCATATGATCTCTATCAAAGTCAACATTAAATCCCCCATTCCATATACGAAAGAATTTGGGGTTTTGGAAATGAATGAGTAAACCAAAAAAAATAACATAGATCATTAGTGATTCAAATTTTCAAAGCATCCGATCCTAAATCTGCTCCAAGGTAGGTTAGCACATCAAGTACTTTTGTTTTCCAACCTTCCAATGTGTTTTATTCATTCATAGCGTTGTAAATTTTCTCCAAGGTAGGTTAGCACATCAAGTACTTTTATTTGCCAACCTTCCAATGTGTTTTATTCATTCATAGCATTGTACAGTTGGATTTGGAAAACATAGAACAATTGACACTAAAATTGTGTTTTTTTTTGTCACTGAGAAATGGTTCCTTCATACTAATTTTCTTGAGATTCCCAATTTTACCAAAACAATGTGAAAATTTTTGAAGTGTTAGTTGAAACTCCAATCTTCAATGCAAGTCCCAATGTCCAACACTTCACTTTCTCTTTCCGTCTATTTTATTATGAAGAATATTTAAACACTCTAGTCTTCTATTAATTTTGGAAAAGAAGGTAGAGACTTGCAAATAAACACAGCTTTGCAGAGAAGCTTCTAAAACTAGATAGGAGATATGTAAAGAAATCACCACTATATAGGAAATAAAATAGAGTAGGGAAAGAAATTAAAAAAGGGGATAAGGACACTCTCACACACATTTGGATGCAGTCAAATGATTTCTACAATTATCTTATTATTTAACTGTTCAATACATGTGAAATCCCATAACCAACTTTCTACGAACTCGAGCTCCCACTAGAGGAATCAACTCACACTTAATTCTTACTGAGTCTGACTCTTGTATGAGCACTTTATCCTCCTGCCCCTCAGCATTGGATTGAAAGGAAATTCTGGCAATGAACTCAGCTACTAAGAAGGTATCCATGACTAAATATAAGTGATATCGTACCAAGGATAATCCATCGGCTTTTGAAACACGCAGGGGTCGTCTACCCCTGCATTTATGGAGGAAAAACCTTCATTTCCTTTGCCATTTAAGGACCTTGAAAATGGCTTTTCCAGTTCCATATCCTTAGCCTCAGCCTCAGCCTCCAAGGCAGTTGGACTCCTTTCCCATCACAGTAATTTCTTGTGTATAGTGGAGAGAGTTGAAACCATAGATGGAAGGACATATGTCGTCACTAGTGGAGACAAATGTTACAAAATCACAAAATGGAAAGTGTGAAATGATAGAAATAGCTAAAATCACACAATTACTAAAAAAAAACACTCATATTATTCACAAATGGTGTATGTGTAAACACACTCACACACACATTACATTTAGATCACTCTATTAAATAGAGTTTCTGAGATCCAACTTATTCCTAATTTAGATAGAGAGGTTGAGAGAATTTCTCAACCATCAAAAACCAATTTATAAGATATGGAATGTAAGCATTAACTCCAAAATCCGCCCTTAATTATTATATTACATGAAAATAACAAAATAATCAAGCTTATCAGTAGATGCTCCATCAAGTTTTCTCATAACCCTCGGAAAGGTGTAGTTGGAAAGTTGGATTCCCGAGTTTGCTTCCTCAACTCCCAAATCAAGGACCTCCTGAAGTCAATTACTGGACACCAACCCAATCTGTCGCATAACCTCATTAGGAAACCACTTCCATGTCTACCACTAATGAGGGATCCTTCTCTAGATCCGCAACTGCCATACTATCTGGACAACCATCCATATTGAGCCTTACTGCCACTTGATCTCTTCAAAAACAATTGATTGCAATCACTAAACTCCTAGTCATTCTATGGATGAGCTCCCATCCACCGAAATACATGGGTGCTAAATTTTGTACTCGCCAGTTATCTAGGGATGCCGTCTAGATATAGAATGTATCTAGAATTAGTTTTACAAGAAAATGACCTTTAACTGATTATTTATCTCACTTAATCTACAAAAAAAAATACTACTAAACCACAAATAATCAAATGTCACTTTTTTAATCTGTGACGTGCCCTTTCCTGGGAATGGTTTGTCAAGATGAAAAATCCCCACAGAAGTATCATGTTCACAAACATAGGAGCAATCATAGCTTACAAAATCAATGCTTAAATCCAAGAATCCACCTGCGTTATTGGGAGACTTTTGTATAGCACTGTATTAACATGCTTCAGAATTATATGTGACGGTAGCAGGATAACGAGGCAGCAAGAGCTAATTCATGACCGCCTCTCCAACCTTGCCGAGTATTTCCCAAAGCCCAAACAGCCTGTTCTCGGATTCTATGATTCTCTGAGTCAAGAAACTCCACAAATATAGGTAGCGCCTAGTTGTCAATCACATCCTTGGTATGCTCGGAGGTTCCCGAGAGTATATTAATCAAAACCCAACTTGCTTCGAACTGAAGCTTAGGCATATCAACCAGCAGAGGAACTACACCTGACTGGACGACTGCATCGACTACAGCAATTGTAACATTATTTTCTTAATATCATCAGAAGAAATATCCCCTGAGACTTCACCAGAATTAAATTGCAGAGCGTCAAAGCAGACTACGATGCAAGATCTCTACAGTAGCCCATATGGCACATTTAATTTACAAGCCTTTGCACCAACATAACCGAAACAAACACATCACAGTAAATTCTTTTGGTGCAGCTAGAATAATGATCAGATTTTCGACATTTCCCGCTAGTAAAGAGTCTTGGGACGGATCGAACTCTTGATCAGTTCCAAATCAACAACAAAAAAAATGATCTTCGGCTTTCTGCTTCTCCTCGGCCGCTTCTCTCGGCAAACTCATGAATTCTACACAATCACACATGCTGGATTCACAAACAGGTCACAATCACTCAATAAAGTTCAATTACACACAGGCCTCTGACCCTGTGCTCTGATACCATGATAGAAATAGCTAAATTCACACAATTACTAAAAAAAACATTCATATATTATTCACAAATGGTGTATGTGTAAACACACTCACACATAGATTACATTTAGATCACTTTATTAAATAGAGTTTCTGAGATCCAACTTATTCCTAATTTAGATAGAGAGATTGAGAGAATTTCTCAACCATCACAAACCAATTTCTAAAATATGGAATGTAAGCATTAACTCCAATATGAAAACCGTAAGTGTAAAAACAAATGTCATCGCGAGTGGAGATAAATGTCACAAACTCATAAAAATGGTAGACAAATGGTGAGATGAACGAATTCAAATGAAAAACCTATCAGCGTAAAAAATTTGTGGATAACGTGTTCAAACTAGTGACGAGAGTAACGTGTTCAAATTAGTGAGAAGAGCTTTGGTTGCGTAACATATTACGATAAGAAAATATTCAGTATGTTTAATATTATTAGCCAGTGATGACCGAATCTCAGACGCAAACTCCTTTATTGTAATGAGTAAGGGGATTTTAGTAAAAGATTCCTAATGATGAGTGAGATGGGGAGATTGGTCATTGCTATGGAGTGAGCGAGTCCAACCAGAATAACCATCCAAATGGGTAGTCAACTATAGTATGCCAGTTTTATCGATGCCTATGAATTAATTTAATAAATAATTTCCATCACTCCCACGTGTAGCAGCTTTCGCTTGAAAAAAACTCTCATTTTTGGTCCCACGTTTAAAAAAAAATAGACTTTTGTGTTTGTTGGCAGTTTTTTCTAATGCTTTTATCTTAAAAACAATATTTAACATTCGAAAAAGATATTAATTTATTTTTTACTATTATGATAATTGGTGAAAGGAATTAATTTATTTTTGACTATTTTATGATAAATGGTGAGAGTGTGAGATGAAAATGTATGGTCTTTTTTTAATAATTTTGTTTAACATTTAATTAAAAAATATTAAAAATTAATCAACTTTCAGAATTAAAACATATAATCTATCTTTCCTATGAAACTAAATACATAAATTATTAAATTAAAACAAAATACACTTGATTGCCAAGGAGAGAGGTCTTGGATCGAATAATTGCGCGTTAATTGAACTTCTTTCTCCATTTAGAATCATCGGCTTCCTCTTTAAGCTCCCCTCTTTTCTTGCGTATACTTCTCTTGTTATAAAGATCTCAGAATGGCGTGCCATTATAAGTTATTTTGCTCAGCAATGTTTTGGCATCTTGCGTGCGTCCCTCTTATCGACGGTGCCTTACATTCATAGTCTGTTTCGATCATACTCTATGAAACAGATCAATCGATTCGGTCAAATTATATTATAAATGTTTTATTTATTATTGTTAAACAAAATTATAGAGCAAAAAATTTTGACCATCAAAAAGTTTAATAGTGTTTATTACATTACATGCTTTTCTTTTGTTTTAATTTATATTTTCTATGTTTATTCTCTTTATATTAAAAGTTGAAAATATTTTCATCTTTATAAAAATATCCATTATATATACTATTTCTGTTTCAGCACTTTACTGCTGCATCATGTACGATGGATTGCCTCTTAATCAAAAGATTTTAGTTAAAGTTTTGAAAATATTTTCATCTTTATAAAAATATCCATTATATATACTATTTCTCTTTCAGCACTTTAGCACTTTACTGCTGCATCATGTACAATGGATTGCCTCCTAGTTAAAAGGGTGAACTTTAGGAATCATGTTTTACGATTAATTAAAAATAATGTGTAGAATGTATGATAAAAAATAAGTTGTAGAATGTATATTTTTTTAGGGTTATTATATATATAAATTATAGGTCAATTTTTCAATTGATTTATCAAATGAATTTTTTTCATGATATTGTATAAAAATATCACTATAATATTAGGGTGGGGTGATAATATGAGGCGAGATGGTGAAGTGGCAGTGATATTATACAAAACACACCACCATAATATCACTCTATCTCATTGGGATGTAGTCATAGCATCATATATCTATTGTTCATTGAGGAATTTTTGTTAGAACCACATAAATATAGTATCATAAATTAAATATTAGTAATTGAAAAAAAGTCTTCCATAGTGATCTTGGAGAAACACCACAAATGAAAGATCATCACATGGTTCCACATGGATCATCCCTAACTTAATGCTCAAATTCCGGTATTTTTGTTGGAAACTTGGTAAACATGATTGGTCATAGAGGATAGGGTCATCAATGAAATGTGACAAATCTAGAAGGTTCAAACTAGCAATTAAAGGCATGTTTAATTTCCAACCACATTTTCAAAAATGTCAAATAAAATAAGTGTGATTGAATGAATGGGTCCCCGAACTAAGGTAATCAAAAGGAGATAAAATTGACACACACACTCAATATATTCTATATATTATGAATCAGCAATTACACACATATTTATACAGGCAAAAGTCTCAAGATAGGAATTCTATCTTAGACGTACAGTAGTGTGGTTGAGAGATTCTCTCAACCACACATTAAACTAGGAGAAACTATATTCTAGCTAATTCCTATTATGTAGGAACAAACTCCTCAAATGGAGAATTACAACCATAGACAAGTAGGAATTAATTATTTCTAACTCCCCCCCTTAATGACTACTTGTTATGATAGTGATTCACAAAGTCTGGTTGTGGTCAAACATAACAAAGAATATGTCGACGTCCATATAAAAGAGCAACCATCTACCGGAATGCATGAGTACCAACTGCTGCAACCGCTAGTCCTGTAGGATGTCCTTCGTATACATGATTCTGTCGACCGTTATCACTGCATATATGTACCTGCAAATCCACCACCATCAGGCGAATTGCACCTCCAAAACACACTGCCTCTCTCGGACAGATCCACAACTTCTCCGATCTACCTCTCCCGGATAGGTCCGCAACTTCTCCGATCTGCTTTTCCGCAAATCGTCAAACGAAGATGAGGCTTCCCGCGGACCCCCATGAAGTTGAGTTGGCATCTTCCTGAATAAAAAAAATCGTGCGCTTCTGCGCCATTCCCGTGATTTGGCGCATTGGCACGAGTACAAACTGAACAGTCGCGCCAATTGTACTTCTCAACACAGCTGTCAGCTAAGAAAGCACACAAACCCCCTTCTTCTCAGAGATCGATCAATCCTCTGAGACTGAGCCAGGTGTTACTGCAGTCCACCTGCTCGATTGAGCACCAAGCTCTCGTGTACACGCGGCCACAAAGGCACTTTTAGCCACGAAGGCAACCAGCCACAAAGGCTCTACAGATGGTTTCTGGATCACCACCAACCATCACTTTACAGTGACAAAAGATGGTTTCAGGCTGACCATAAACCATTACAAAGTGGTTTTAAGATCACCACGAACTTTCAAATGCCTTTACCAGGCTTACATTCCATACATCAACATTTGGAGTTTCTGGGTACATACAATGACCATTACAACAACTAGACTTGCTTATAACATGAGTCTATTCCACAAACCACACTAACTCAAACAAACATCTATTTTGCTGTCCACCATAAATGTTGTCACTGCTGCTTTACCTCATCTGTTCATTGTTCACATCTTGGGCATCCTTGTCTGTTCAAATAACTTCTTAGAACTCCATGTTTCACCTGTCATTTGTTAGAGTCGCAAATTCTAACAAAATAACTTTTCCTACATTGAGTTAGCTAGGCTCAATAAGGCTCAATAATATCAAAACATGATTCCAAGAAAATACAACATAAACTCTTTACATTAATTTCTCTATCTCTGCCCATAGATGATTATTTTTCAAGCATACCAGTAACCATTCTAATGATACCTGTGAGGGGTTCACCAATAAAGAAACTGAAACATAGGCACTCACAGCCACACGAAGAGAACACAATTTTCCCTTCAAGAACAGTAATCCAGGACTCCACGGTCCAATCCTCCGTTGTGTTTCAGTATCCACTCCCCTGGCAACATAATGCCACTTCCCCTACAGTATCAAGGCTAATCACTGTTTTCAAGCATACTGCCTCATGCTTGCTGACAATCTGCAACACGATCTCGATCATCCTCCAATCTCTGATGTAGCTCCAATCTTTTAACATCGTTTTCACTGTCATGTCTTCATCAACATATCCTGCAAGTTTATTTAGTGTTGGAATGACCAGTTCCACCACACACTCATAATTGTGACAATAGCTGGTCATACTAATGTCACTTAAATTACAACCAAGTTTCATTGTCATGACAGTTAATTAATACATTGCAAAATTAAAAAAACATCATCAGAGAATTAAAACATTTGGATAGTAGCATAAATTTTTCCTTTATTGAGATGCAGCAACGAGAGCAGCTCCAACACCGGAGCCATTTTTAATGATATATAGCCATACTTTCTGCGATCTTGATTCCAAGTAGTTCTGCAGTGCCATTCACTACTTCCACCATTAATTTCCTCACAGCTTCAGCCACGCCTTCTAAAAACTCTTCACTGCCAAATACATCTCTAAATTCAACGCTGACTCTGTCAGTTTCAAGCTTCATCCACCGTTCAGCAACCTGCAGAATCTGAGATGGATTGGGCAACCAAATCCCTCGGGCGCTTCGTCTAGTTTGTGATTATATGCGTGGACAAAGCGAGATGGCCTGCTTTCTGCAAACGTTGGTGCAATAATTTTATACGAGTCATGAATTATATCATAAGCGGAAGTGAGAGCTATGTGACTGTGAACATCCCACCCTTGGGAAACGTTGCCACTGGTTCAATACCTTTGGTCCTTTCTCATCATACGATACAACAAGAGGTGCAGCCAAAAACGCAATTGGTGACATTGCAGGCCTCCTATCCCACAGTCCAGTTGCATCATCCCGAGTGTAGAGTTGAGATTGTGCATACCTTTCATGCCGATCAACAGTGACAAGAACAGACTTTCTTCGATGACGATCTACAAAACTCCAACGGAAGTCGTGCTCCTCGAGATAACTTAGACAAAATAAATATAAAATCCTCAATTTGTTTTATTTCCTTCCCATTCAATACAAGTGACAAGTGTCACAGACATTTCAACTACGGATTGCCAAAGCTGTTCACTACCAGCTCTATTCCGGCAAGTTGCATCAAGTATACCATTTAACAGAAGAATCTTCACAACTGGCATTTCAATTCTTCTCTTACCTTCCAGTTTCCTCCTTGCGTAACCTCCAAAGGTGACAGAGCCATCAACATCAGTGCTGCCATACGTCCAAACAACCTTCCCACAGTACTATTCTTGCCTTTTAATACAAGTATCGCAATGCTGGCAGTTGCCAACCATACAGCCCACGCCCACTCGATCTCCAGCAGCAAAATTCTTCACTTCTGACGTAGGAAACCTTTGGGTATAGGGAACCTTTCCAATCGTTACGAATCTGATTTAGATAACAGTGACAGATTCTGCAGTATGCGGCCCAGTGTTCCTGCGAGTGAAACTGAAGAGCGAGAGAATGCCAGACTCGCCCCTGGCAGCCCATCCTTCGAAAACAGACCCATATTCTCTGCATTTACTGGGCTATTCCAAGTCTTCACTGAACAGTGATTTCTTCTGTTCCGCAACAGCTTTGAACCGCCAAAAAACAACATCCAATTCCTCTCCATTCAAATCTATTTTTGTAAAATTTCTGCTATAAACTTTAATCCGTGGCACTATCATATGAATCCGATTCGAAGCTGCTCTTCTTCCCGAGATTGCACATACACATTACCAACCATATGATCAGCCAAATTATCACAAACATTGAAACTCTCGATTCGCCTTCCGAAGTTCCAATCTGATCACTGTACTGGATCCGATCAGCAACCAAATTAACCAGCTCGCACGCGCTTCTAACTTATATCAGGCCGTCCCTTAGATGTAGACTTCATTAAATATCAAGCCGTCCGTTGCCAAACGTCTGCGCCTCTCAGCGCACAGCAAATCAAAACTCCTCCGATCTGTGCTACGCCTGCCAGTCAATCGTCTTCCTCCCAGCACTCAGATCTTCCTGGCCATCAGTGCGCGGATCTGCATTCTACCACTGTGCTTCTCTTCCAACACACAGAAGGGAATCTTCTGCACGCCACAATCTGCAGCTAAATCTCAAACTTGCATTCTCCTAACAACAACGCTTTAGCTCTGGATGGACAACTAAAAAACTAAACAAACAGAGAATTAAAAATAATGCAAATACAGAGATTTATATTCCTATGCCCAGGAAGGGCCAGAGGCCCTTACGGGCTCTGAAGCTCTGATACCAAGATAAAATTGACACACACACTCAATATATTCTATATATTATGAATCAGCAATTACACACATATTTATACAGGCAAAAGTCTCAAGATAGGAATTCTATCTTAGACGTACAGTAGTGTGGTTGAGAGATTCTCTCAACCACACATTAAACTAGGAGAAACTATATTCTAGCTAATTCCTATTATATAGGAACAAAACTCCTAAAATGGGGAATTACAACCATAAACAAGTAGGAATTAATTATTTCTAACTAAAGGAAATAAGTGAACATGTGGTGAAATGGTGGTTTTCAAGTGTGTTTATGATGGAAACAAATTATGGTTTTGGTGATGAGTTTTCTTAGTTAAGAAAACAAGTAAAAACCTAAGACATGTTAATGAAGCACAAGAAAAATGATAGAATCTAATTGGGCCTATTGATAGAATGTTAAGGGAATATTGTTTGATATATGGAGAAACACAATAAATCATTGCATGATTTCTTGTAAATGCTTTAAAAAATTTAAATAATACATAAATAAATAAAATGAAATAAATCGGGTCTCATAATGGCATGTTGGGATTCAATGACTATTTAAGCTGAGTAACAAATTAAAATAAATTGAAGAGAATGTCTTGAACAACTAAGTGAGGACATATGATCTCAAGTCCTCATTGTGTTCTCCATTTTGTTGTGTGTTTTTTAATGTATGCCTACACTACAAACTTATATCTCAACTAACTATAAAAATGAAAAAGACTAATATGTGAACGAACAACACAAAAATGCAATCAAATCTACCACTAAGAATATATATTGACTAAACATTCATTTAATATAAAAATTTAAATTAATACAATAACATTTTTGTTGGTTGGATGGGTGTGGCAGGAGGAGTGCGGGTAAAGAGTTGTTCGTATTAATCCAATGAAATTAAAATATAATATAAACTAGTATCATCATATGAATGATTCAAAATTTGATCCCCAACCCTTTCCATGTGAAGGTTCTTTAGTTCTTCAAATAAATTGTTTTTTTTCTTACGCCTCAAGCACCCCATTATTTGCTATCTCGTGCAAGGAGAGCACCAACTTACTAATAGACTTCTATTAGCATATGTAACTTGTGAGAATGCCAATGTGTAAGGAGAGCATCAACTTACTACTAGACATTAATTAGTAGCATGTATCTTATGAGAATCATCACATTCTAGCCTCCTAATAATGGCCTTGTTCCTATAATTTCTAGTGTCAACAACCATCTTCTTTCCTTTGCGGACGTGTCCATCATCTTTTATATATATATACAACCATCTTCTTTCCTTTGCGGACGTGTCCATCATCTGTTATATATATATATATATATATATATATATATATATATATATATATATATATATATATCGTTTCCAAAAGATATAATATTCTCAATAAATTTTCTTTAACCTACTTCATACAGAAATAATATTTCTCAAATATGAAATTTCTTTTATTATGTTTAGTTCTTATATGTACAAACTTCTAGTCTTTATTATGAATTTACACTCATTTAAAATTTTAATAAAACTAACAATCATAAATAATCATACACATAATTCTTACATATATCATTTGAAAAAATCCCTAAAATAACCTCAAAATTATAAACATGGCTACTAGATAACCATTTCCTAATACAGTTAAAAATTCAAATAGTAAACCAACTTCCAAAATTTTATTTTAAATCAGACAAAACTAATGATCAAACAAATTTAAATCTTTTAACACTTTATAAATCCCCATTGAAATAAAATGAAATCAAAATAATATATTAATCATGTATACATACGCTGGAAGGTGTTTTATCTATGGACATTCGTGTCCAAATACTGTTCACTGCATCCAATTAGTGAACTTGAATTTCATCCTCCTCAATCCAATGGTATTTGACCATATGGCTCTTGTCATCTGCCTACTTCCTGAAACACCGCGGACAAGAAGGTGAATGGCCACATGGCTCCTGTCATTTGTCATCTTCTAGCAACGCGAAGAAGGTGAACAAATGCGAGAGCGCTTGTGGGGCAATTGGCCCCCATGGTTTTTTTTTGCATTCATGGCATCTTTCATGGAAATATAGAAAAGGATCTCTTAATGGCAACAACATCACTACTGCTGAAAGACAACCATAAGAAGGAAACCGTTGTCGCTACCCAATTTTCTGTCGCTCCACCGCGCTCAACTGGTTCGAATTTTGGAGTCACCGATCTCCTTTCCCAATTCGATTCCAAACCCTCCTTACTCACCAGTATCTTCTTCAACAACAACAACAATAACTAGTAAATGATAACAACCCCTTTGTGCTTTTGACCTTTTCAGTGATGGAAATGTAGGGTTTGGGAATGTTAGCGGTGGGTTTTGATAGGCGGTGTTTGAAGTGAGAACTGGATGAGACACACTACGATTTTGGGACATGTTATGAAATTGAATGCGAGAGTGAAGATGGTGAGAGAGTAGAGAAAGTTCTCGAAGATTTCCTTGGTGAAAATGGTGTGCTCTTATTGCATTCGGTGTTTTCTATTTTTAGGTCTGGAAAACAACTAGATTGAATTATTAAATTTACGCTCAAAGACCAATGGCTAAATTGAGGGATTTTTTATTTATTTAGTTGAACATGTTGTATTTAGCATTGATCTGTTAGAAAGAAATGGAATGAATAAAATATATCTATGGGCACAATGCTACACATATGACCACTAAATAATAAGAATTAATGCTTGTATTAAGCATCAGGGTGGCAGTATATATAAGGAATCCTACTATGACTGTGAATATTGACTGCGAAATTTTCATTGTTGCAATATAATTCGAACCTCCGCTGGTTGTAATTGTTTTAGGTTAGCTGCTATACATGGTCATTGAGGCACACCTTTCCTTTCCCCTTCACTGAATTCTCTTTTTACCTATGATGGCATTGGATGTATCCATTTAATTGGTTGTGGCAACATAGTGCAAAAATTCTTTGTCCAAGTCGATGGATGAGAAGGGGGTTCAACGTTTTCTTACTTGAGTAAAGAGGTTACCATGCAACCTCCTCTCAAGTAGGAGAATGATTAGCTTATCATAAGAATCTCGGGTGGAAAATTTGTACATTGGTAAATTGCATTTAGTTGGAAGGTTGATGTCGAATGGAAACTATTTCTTTTATCATAAATATATCTGGGTAAATCTGTCAAGTACGCCCGCTTATTTTAAAGAAATATATGAAGTGGTTCTGCGTTTCGACTAAATTCAGTTGAGATAGTCATGGAAACCTACGGGACAAGTCTTCTCTATTTTTTTCTGTCAATATGAAGAGAATATTGTCTTTGGCCTTAGACATATGCGATTTATTTATGAATTCCAACATTATTGTGAGTCAATGGTGGATCACAGAGGAAACATAGAACATTCAAGGGAAAGATCAAATTCTTTCCCATGTGTACTGAGTTGAATGATAAATGATAGTGGGAGGAGAAAGTAAAAAAACAAAATCATGGGGAACATGGGAATTATGAAAGGAAAGACACAATGGATTATGGTATTGTAACTGATTATAAAATTGTAAAGGATTGTAACAAGAGGAAAATATTGTACGTTGATCACTTATTTCAACAATTGGTCGTTTGGTTCACTTGCTACCTTCATCTTTGTTCAAATTGTCATGTTTAGTGAAAAAAGAAATATTCCCTCTTCAATAGGTTCAGAATCCAGTTTTTTGTGCCATCTTCAACAGGTTCAGGTTAAGAATCCTATGAGGGCTCGACAATTTGGTTGGAAGATATTATGTGTTGCGCCATAAATTTTTTGTCTTTGTTCAAATTGTCATGTTCAGCCAAAAAAAAATTGTGCCCTCTTCAATAGGTTCAAAATTCTATTTTTGTGCCCTCTTCAATAGGTTCAGGTTCAGAATCCAACTCATAGTGTGGAGATGGTGGCTCTATGTTGTTCTCCACCTCACTCTCAAGATTGAAAAGTAGTTACCTAATCCATGCCTTAGGTGAAGCCAATCTCTAAGCCTTATTTAGCTTAAAGGATAGAGATGGTCTTATATTCAACCTAGATAATACTTTAGGTCCATTAAGATAATGTTAACATTTCACTCGCATAACTATCTTTGTAATACCCCCACTGATTTATGATGTAGATATATGTATGTTGATATTAGATTAGTAAATCATAGTTAATTTGCAAGCTTGTGTTCCTATGTATTTATGTTATTGCTCTTTTTTATAAAGCTTCAACAATATTCTCTAAAAGCATATTTTTTCATTCCACATTCATCCCACTCCATCTCCCTCTTAAAGGCGTTCCTTTACTGTGCTTTCCTTTACTACGTCTTATCAGCCTTCCTTTGCACCCCTCTGTACTATTATTAGTATTACTTCTCTACCTACATTAGTATTACAAATTGGAAGAGAGGAGGGATGCACAAGAATAACACACAAAACAAAATATATTTATTACTCTATATCAAATCACATGAATACATCACAATATTTATAGTGTTGTTGAGATCCAACCACTTATAATATGAATAGGGAGATTGAGATATTCTCTCAACATCCACCTACAAATCTGCAACTAATTCTAATATGAGCATGGAAGAATTATCTTCCAATACTCCCCCTTAATTCTTACATATCATAACAATAAAAAAATTATATTTGTCTCACTGGTCTTCATCAGCAACTCTACCCACTCTGCAGTCTTCTGGATTCTGCTCTTTCTTTCTTCACATCTTCAAGCTTACCTTTCAACCCATTTAAAGTACACCTGCTTCTGATCATCAATGTTGAATTTGTAAGATTAAAGATTCTTGACACCCCCAAAGAAGAGTCTCGACACTGAACTACCCTATTGAAATATTTCCATTTGTGAAATAACCCCGAAGAATAAATTTCAAGAGTCATATAGGTAAATATTCTAGGTACAGAATATGATCAGCGATCAATCCTACAAAGTGGCCTTTACACAAATGGATCTCATACTGTAACCTGTAGTTGACGCTCTTGAAGCCGGAAGCACAACAAGACCCATCAACGTATAACAAATTCACACAATTAAATTAGCCAATTGTTCTCTGGGCACTGAAGAACATCGAGAACGACTAATTTAATTGATCATAAATTGTTCAATAATTGGTTATGCACTACACAAATCTCACAACAACAAATTCGACATAAAACTCTGACAGATGCAACCAAGAAAGCGACCAACCCATGCACTAAATTTTTAAATATATATCTGAATCAGTAACACTAGAATTCCACGGCAAATAATTTTGCATGGCTTCAAATTCATGGAGTTGTATCTGGAAATGACGAGTATGAATGAGGCTGAGGAAAGAAAATCGATTTCAATATTCATAGCAAATCCATTAAATTTAACCATCGGTCCCATTTCCATCGCGAGTCAATAGGCCAAGCTTTTAAATTTTAAAAGTCTATTGTCATTTCCAAACCTTAAAAGCGTGGATGACACCGAATGCCAGCTAAAGTAGGTATATGCTATCTGTGACCCACGATTCCTGTCGTACATCTGGTCAGACACCATGAATTTGAAGGGAATTGTACATTGCTTATATATATCCTCCAGGCTCCTCAGCGACGGGGAAACTGCCAGATTATGCAGCCCTTCCTTTTCTCACGGAAATTTGCACGACGGTTTTCTCTTTTTAATCCAGCGAACGGTTGTTCATAACAGAGATCATATCATAGCTTCATAGCATTGTATTCAAAGTTGCCCGTAGCAAGGCCTACATTCAAATTTTTTTTTTCTCTACAGCTTGAAGTCATTTTCGATCCAGCTGTAGCACTGCCACAGTGAATTGAACTCTAAGAAACATGCTCCTGTAGTGAATCGAAATCGCGGCTCCCAAAACAGTATAGTCATCGAGCAACGTGCTTAATCTAAAAATGCCTCTCTCAAGGTCGGCATGTAAGACTCAAGAGGGTTTGCAGATACGCTGAAACAACGCTTGGCCAGCACATTCGCCTACATAACCTCCGGTGTATGTTCTCCATAGTGGCAGGGCGATTCTCTCCTTGCTCACTAAAACTCCCCAAACACTTAGACTGAGCTTATCGTCTACAAAAACAGCCAGAACTGGGTAATGGCTCGTCGTATGGATCTTTGGGCATTTCATATGGCAAAAACAAATTGTGCTCGGCCTCGAATGTTGTCAATGGTGGCAGTGGCAACAACGAACAAGAAGCACGTCTCAACAATAATAACGAGGGTTTTCACCAGAGGCAGCCCTGCAATGTTAACACAATTCTTCAACACACAGCAGATCAACCCGCACAGAAACTTACAGCAATTTCTAATCCCAAAAAAAATTAATCTTCAACATTCATACTCACTAATCTACTTATGTACAGAGAACCTCTCCCAAACTATTTCACGTTCCTCGTCACTCCCGTGAGGGATTAAGCCCAGCTAGGCTCTGATACCATATTACAAATTGGAAGAGAGCAGAGATGCACAAAAATAACACACAAAACAAAATATATTTATTACTCTATATCAAATCACACGAATACATCGCAATATTTATAGCTTTGTTGAGATCCAACCACTTCTAAATATGAATAGGGAGATTGAGATATTCTCTCAACATCCACCTACAAATCTGCAACTAATTCTAATATGAGCATGGAAGAATTATCTTCCAATACTTTGGCTAAACAAACCGTAAAATGGAATCAACAACAATCAACCTAAACGAGCCGTAAAGTGGAATCAACAACAATGAACCCTCACGTGGATAGATTGAAAAAAAGGTCCAACAAGAACGTCCAAATTGATTAATCAAGTAGCACAGGAGCTTTAGTTTAAAATGGAGATGGATTCAACAATCAATCCTCACGTGGATGGATTGAACAAAAAGTCCAACATGAACTTCCAAATTGATCAATCAAGTAGTAGGAAAAATTGGACCGTGAATTAGTCATAAACGCACGTATCATCCTGACATGCCGTATTCGTTGGAGCTGCCTTAGGCGACTAAGTCAAACTAACCTCCTAAACTCCTCTCTAATTAACCCTTCTGCTCTCTCTATATATACATACAGCTCTTTGTCTGTGTCCAAAAGGATATACAGCTCTTCATCCGTGTGTAAAAATACATACAAAGTATAGGAGGAATTGGATACACAGAATATAGAATAAAGCAAGATGGGTAACATGCTACTGCGAGGAGTTGTTCACCGTCATGGTCGTCGGATAAAGATCATGAAAGCCGACGGATCAGCGATGAAGCTGCGGAGTCCTCTCTCTGTGAAGGAAATACTCATCGATTACCCAAATCATCAGATGTTTGAGGCGCCGGCTGGTCCCCCACTTGGGATGGGCAGTTTCAGTCAACCTCTCCCAGAGAGAGCTGAGCTTGTTGGTGGTCATCTCTATTATCTCATTCCTCTCCCACTACCAGAGGACGAACTCATCGATTACAACAAGAATATCAATAGAGGGCAATTTTCAAGAGCTTTTTCTTATCATAGCATTCCAAGCGCCAGTTCCGGGTTGCAGCGACAGTCTTCTGCAGAAATCGACAGAGATTCAATAAAAGAAGGAGGAGATGATGATGTGGTTAATAAGATTAAAGGCGGCGTCATGATAGTTTCTTCTTCCAAATCCACAGACGGATCGACGATGCGTGTGAAGCTTCGAGTTAGAAAAGAAGATCTCGCTTCTCTTCTTGCAGCCAATAACGTTAACGTGGTGATGGAAAATGTACTAGTGGGTCCGTTAATCCAAAATGTGACTAAGCAATCGGCCCTGTCGCGATGGAAACCAACGCTGGATACCATCGCCGAACCTCAAAGTCCGCTTGGAGGTTTATAAACATCTTGAAAGGAGCCTGCGCGCTGAGATAGTGTGCAGCATAGCTTGTATATACTTACTGAACATATTATTGGTGGAATTCTTACAGGATTTGCTTGTATTTAGCTGTCAGATGAATATTGTGCAGATGAAGTTCAATGTTGTAAAGAGTATTTCCATACGGCACGCATCTAAAAGACCAACAGTGTTGGTTGTGACAGATAATTGGAAACAGTCGCTCTTTGACACAAGTCAAAGTTACGTCTGCTGTAGTAGTAGTTTATCAAGGAATGGAGTTTTTGTTTCGTAAATTGTTTGGGAGTATTTTAAATTTTGTTTCGTAAATTTTACACGTTTAAACTTTTATGCTATTTTCGTTTTTTTGGTTTGCCATGGTTTACGAGCATTACATTTTATATTATTTGGGACTGTTTTGAATTTTTTAGGCTGAATGATTTTTTTTTAAATTGTAATTTTGACTTAGAAATAATAATTTTAATTAAAAATAAATATAATATTGTTGCTGCCGACGAAGACCCTCTTAGGTTCGATCATGTTGGAAAGCATATCCCGAAAATCGATGGTCAAAACAAAAGATGTTTTATTAAGAGTAGTTTTTAATATAATGTTTCCATGATGCATGTGAAAATTGATAAGTTTTGTTACAGCTTATCTATAGTAGTAAGCGTTGCTTTTTATTTTTATTTTCTATCATTTCCTAGATCTATGACTTTAGGGAGTGTATTTTGATATCGAGTATAGTGAATGGCAAGTTAAGTTTGTCATGAAGATTACAACGTGAATAAGATGGGAATCAACCATATGTTAGAGTTCTTGTGGTTGGTAGTGTGGTTATAGCCCAGAATTGTTTTTATTTCGATGAATTACTTTATTAGAATCACCATTCATGGAAGAAGAAATAATAATTATTTGGATGAGTTAATCTATTACTCATGTAATTTTATTGAATGAGCTATCACATTTACAAATAAATGAATGGTCTACAGTGCTAGAATCTTCGATCTATTTTTGTGAATAATAGAGAAGTGTGGATCACATGTCCACTACAAGGCTTAGCATCAACGTTGTTGTGTTGGATTTATTGGAGTGGAGTTATTTCTTGGTAAAATAATAGTATTTGTGAAAAACTTGTCAATGCTTTTAAGTATGTGAAAAAAACATTATTTAGGGTAGTTCTAATTGTTGAAATATTGCATATAATGAGAGAGGCCATGTGAGCGAGGTGAAGGGGGAATCAATATAAGGTCGTTTTGATTATTAATTTAACTTTAACGACACTTTAACACACGTTTCTAATCTTTTAAATACACAACAAAATTGTGCATGCAATCAACAGATCTAAACACATAAATATCAAATCAAAGCACATGAACAACAAATATGGGATAGAGATTTCAGGTGGAAACCCATATATGGTGAAAACCACTAACATTCTTATTTTTTTGTTTCAATATTTGCTCACATTATTTTACTTGCATAGACCAGTTGGAGATTACAATCTCCTTTTCTTTGTTTTGCAAGTACCCACTTGTAGGAGCACCAACCACTATTGTTTTGTTGGAACCAACTAGCGGAAAGCACCAACTCCCTGATTTGTAAGCACCCATTTGCAAGAGGAACCAACCCCAAAATTGTTTCTCAAGCACCCACCTAAAAGAAGCACCAACTTGTTAAACTATGTGTTGATTTGTATATTTGGGAGGCACTCCAAGGCCTAGGGTTCAGGGTTTGGAGGGCAAAGCACCACAAGGGCATCTTGTGGGCTTGGAACCCAAGTGAGGGGTTTTTCACCCATCGTGATTTGGGCCAAACCCGAGATGAAAACATGACATATGCTGGATGAAGATGATAGTGCTCAAAAATATGATTCCAATGCATCAAGAATCATCTGAATTCGAGTTCTTATTAGAGAGAAATGAAATTTTGAAGTTGACTGTGTAATATTGGTTGCCAAGTTAGGTTGGATTAGTGTAAAATGGTGCCAATAGATGGGTCTCTTCAAATGAATTCATGGAGGCCTTAAAGGCTATAAATTGAAGATGTTTTGGAGTCATTTCATCATCCAAGTGAGAAACATCTCATAGAATAGCTCTGAAATTTGGCCAAGCTCAAGGAGAGGGAGGACGTTGGAGTGGAGGATCTATTTTGGGCTAGAAAAACCCCTGTGAGAAGGCCGAGTTGCTGCAGGTGCTAGTCCAAAAGCCTACAGATAAATATGAGCACGTTTTATGGAGTTTTCCTTCACGGTTTTGGGTCTGAACTAGAATTGTGGTGAGGGCAAAGAGAAGCATCAAATCTAGGTTGTTTGGTGCGGTTTTGCATGAACTTACTCTAGAATTTTAAGGTTGCAAGTCCCTGTTGTAATTACAGTGGGACGCAGGTTTGTTTGGTTGAGTTGTCGAGGGTCGTAAGGCCATACTCCTACAACAGTTCCATGGAACAGGTAGTGCAGGATAGCAACATATCAAAGGAGGTAAGACACACTCATTTCAAGGATTATTGCAACATTTAGAGGCGGTTGTTAGGATACTGGTTGATTCTCTAACCATAATTTTAGAAGCACGCCAATGCACCAACATTGAAGGATGATTTAATGATGAGGCTCTTGCTAGAAGGATTGATCAAGAGATCATGTGTTTTGCTCAAAATTGAAAGTGCTCAAAATTGTACCGAACTTGAGCTATCGGATAGGTCTCATCGTTGCAATTCTGGCGTCGTGAACTATTCGAAAAACCGATGTTGTATGAGGAAGATGTCGCGTTCTGATAATTTTCCTAAATAGCTAAATTTTTGTGACAGGAGTGACTAGGATGCTCAGTCAGCATGCAGGTAAAGTCAGTAGGTGGCATAGACTTGGAATATTCCATTTTCTCAAATTCAATCAGATATTAACACGTGGTTGTTTCTGGAACGTTGGATGATAATGTACGTGTTTTATTTGGATCGTTGGATGGGTGACACGTGGCCAGCCTGGAGGCTACCATGTGCCCCCTTGATCATTGACTAAAATTTATGTGAGGTCTAGGGGGTTCGACCTTGCGACCTCTGGCACGCCAGCAAAGACCTTCACCGTCTCCACTATACAATGTTTATTACCTTATAAGTCTGTCGTATAAAGTTAAATGGTTAAGTTTTAAATGTTGAGGGGGGGACCGCCGACGGTCCTGTGGATGTGATCACATGAAAGTTAAACTCGACATAAAAATTAACTGGCAGCTATACAAACAACTATTCCGGCGGCTTTGGGGTCGTGGTCACATGTGACAACGTGACATTTAATGTAACGGTTTCCTTTACCGTAACCTTTGACGCAAAAACGTTGTCACATGCTCAGTAAGGGTGACATCTTGTGTGATGGTTTTAGAGAAAAGGTTACGTGGAACGTCGACCACTCCGGGTTCCACTTCAAACTTTATGGTGGAGTTTAATAAACCGTAAAACTCGGGGTCACGACGACCTATCACATGGCTCGTCGGATCTGCGGTCAGTAGCAAAGGATGCTGATAGTTAACGGAACTTCGATCTTCGAGTTCCACTTCATTCTTTGGCGGAGTTTTAAAACTATAACCATGAGGTTTAAGGTGGGGGGTCAACTTGTGACCACCCCGCCCTAACCACTAGACTTTAATACATAGTGTTTATTCTAGCGGAGTCTTTAGTGCTAGCAAAAAATTCGGGATTGTTGCCAAATTAACTGTAGTTAACTGTAGTTCTCCACAATTAGTGGAGGATTTCTAACTGAGATTGGGAAAATGCTTTGGGAGGTCAATTTTTGACCAATTTGGGTGAAAAAAGAGTCTATCAAGACTAATTTGAGCATTATGGAGCCACTAGTGCAGAGAAAACACTCATTGGAGGCTTGTAAACATATTTATTTGCAGTTTTGAGCATAATGACAAAGAGGTACATGCCATTGGGGGTTGGACCAATAGATGTAGCCTAGGAGGGGTGAATTGCTTCATCATGGCTGATTTGTAAAACTTATGTGTGATGTTATTTCTCTATTATACACTATTGTACAGTGTTATTTAGGATTATTTTCATGCTTAAAACTCACAAATTCAACTATGTTTCATGGCTAAAATACACATTCCTTAAGCACACAAACGAAGACAAATTGTACATGTTTCTAATATTGAAAGGACAATTAGCACAAAAAACTAATACACTCCTTTCAGATCAGGTTGGTATCAGAGCTAGATTTTATTCACTAGTGTTTTAGTTTACAAATATTTTTTTAACTGTTCACAAAGGTTTACATGCTTACTAGGCTCAAGCTTAAGAGAGGAGAAGGAAAATTGGTGGAAGCAAGAGGTTCTCAAAGGGAGCCACAGAAAAGGAGGGAAAGAGTGCCACATTCTCCACCACCTAGTTCACCTCCAAAAGAAGAAGAAGCAGCATTAAGCATGCCTCCAGGAGAAGGAGAAATCCATGAAGAGGTGGATCCCAAAGAATAAGAAAGAGTGTTCAGGAAATAATTCCTTGACATGAGTGAGATGGTGAGAGTCCTTTATCAAGAAAGGAATGAGAGACTAGAAGGAGAAGGATCCAAACTTCATAAGGAAGGTCAGAGATAATCAAGAGGCCACAATGATCAAGATAAATTAAAGAAGGGTAATGGAGGAAATGGATACAGTGGAAAGTCACCATCATTATCCTCATCTTCATCCTCATCATCCTCTACTTCATCTTCAGTACATCAGCCACACAAGTCAAAGAACACTGGTAAAAGTCATTTTCTAAAACTCGATGTTAATTTTGAATTTCCAATGTTAACGCTGAAGTCAATACAGAAAAGCTTGATAATTGGATTAGGAAATTGGAGGTCTATTTGAGAATTCAGAACCTTCATGATGATGATACCAAAATCCAACTAGCTTCATTGAGAATGGATGGTGAAACTCTTGTTTGGTGGGAAGCTAAGACAAAGGAGGAGATCAAGAAGCATGGTACAATTATTCTATCATGGAATGATTTCATTACTGCAATAAAACAACATTTTTATCCATTAGCTCACATGCAGAAGGCCATAATGAACTGGAAAAAATTTAGACAATTGAAAGGAAAAAATGTACAAGAATACACCCATGAATTTAGGAGAAGAGCTCTATTATTAGGGGTAGATTTTCCGAACCAAGATATTTGCTCAAGTAAATAGGAGGCTTACATAGCTACCTAAAACATACTCTTCTCATGTTTAACACTACAAGCTTAGATTAATTTTGTGTTTAGGCCACACATCTAGAAGCTAGAGGGAAAAAAATTACTGATGAGGGTAGGAATAAACCTTTTAAGGGGAAAAACAAAGAGAAGACCTCAAAAGGTAAGGGAAAAATGAATGCATCTGTCAAGAAATAGGGAGAAAAAGTGTTTTGTAAACATTGTTCAAGAGAATGCCATGAAGAGAAAAATTGTTGGAAATTACATCTTGAAAAGAGACCCAAGTATAACAATAACAAAGGGAAGCAGAAAACTGCAGCTACAACTCAACATGACTTAGGAGAGGATTCATGTGATGAATCTAAAATTACAGCCATGGGATTGAAGAACATGAAGGGGAAAGAAATTGAAACAAATCCCAGTACTTGTACATCAAAATGTCACATACAAGATCCAAATGAAGAAGAGAGAATTGATCTATTTCATGTGAGGGTCATATCCAAAAATACCAAGATTGACACACTGTTTGACAGTAGGTCACAAGAAAACTTGATCTCTGAAGACTTGGTCAAGAAAATTAATCTTGAGACCATTCCACATCCAAAACCATATCCACTTGGGTGGATTTGTAAGGATTCAAATTTACAGGTTTCAAAGAAGTACATATTGCGCTTTGCAATAACTGCACATTTTGTTGACACAGTTGAAATAGATGTGGTTCCGCTTGATATTACATGTATTGTTTTGGGTAGTCCTTACTTGTATGACAATAAAGCGATCTTCCATCGCCATGAGAACAAATGCCATTTATTCAAATATAGAAATGAATAAATTGCTAGAGCACATCCCAAGAAGACAAATATTGCAATGGTAAATGCTAGACAGGTAAAGAGGCTGGTGAATTCAAGTAAGAATTTTTTTCTTCTAATGATTAAGCCTAAAGTTGATGTTAATCAAGAATCATTTGAAGATTGTGATCGTAAGTTGAAATCAGATTTATATGATATAGTTGATGCACATCATGATATGTTTCAGGAGCCAACATGATTGCCTCCAAAAAGGGAGATTCAACATGAGATTCAGTTGCAACAAGATTGGCCTGTTCCAAACATCGGCATGTATCACATGTTGATAATGGAGAATGATGAAATAAAGAGGCAGATCAAGGACATGTTGGACAAGGGACTCATAATGCCAAGCACTTCACCATGTGGTTCACCCATAGTCTTGATTTCGAAGAAAGATGGGACTTGGCGCATGTGTGTAGACTTCAGAGCTTTGAACAAGATAATGGTAAAGAATCGACACCCACTCCCAAGGATAGATGATTTGTTAGATCAAATGAAAGAGTCAAAGCTTTTCACTAAGCTAGGTTTACAAAGTGGATATCATCAAGTAAGAATTGAAGAAAGTGATATATGGAATATTGCATTCAAAACCAAACAAGGACTCTTTGAGTGGTTGGCTATACTGTTTGGTTTGTGTAATGCACCGATGACTTTCATGCGTATTATGGATAATGTTTTACATCCATTTATTGATGACTTTGTGATTCTGTATTTAAATGATATACTCATTTTTAGCAAAACAAGAGAAGAGCGTGTCTTGCATGTGAAAAGAGTGCTTAATTATTTCTTAAGATGTCAAAGTGTGAATTTGGAAAGACTTTTCTAGTTTATTTGGGACACATTGTAGGAGGAGGTGAGTTGAGAATTGGTCCTTCTAAAGTGGAAGCCATTGTGAATTGGCCCACTCCCAAAATAGTAACCGAGGTAAGAAGTTCCATAGGCACAGCTCAGTATTGGAGAAATTTTATTGCTAACGTTTCTGCCATAACAGCTCCTAACATGGTTACTGATGAAATAGGTAAACGAACTGGTACCTACTTTTTTTAGGTAGCAAAACAAACACCCAATTTTGAAAAGTGGTGATGTAAAATCACTCGTTTTTTTTTTTTGCATATTTTTGACATTTTAATATTTTTATTTATGAAGTATGAATATTTGTTTTAAAATTTTAGTGATTTTCATGCAAATTTTGAAACATATTGATGCAGCAGCAACCAATTTTTTTTAGAGTGGTGATTTTCATGTTGGTAATAAAACATAAAAATAAAATAAGAAAAACATGACAAAAAAGCTCAGATATATATATATATATATAAACAATAAAAAAACCAATAAAAATGTAAAAATTAACTTGTAAAAAAAAAAAAAAAAAAAAAACAACTAATATTCGAAAATTATCACAAAAGATAGGAAAAAAAAACCACATTTAGAAAAAACAGCATTGTTACAGCAAATGACTACATGATATCAGAGTTTTCCTAAGTTATAAAAAAATTGTAGAATAAAAAATAATTAAATTAAAAAATTCAAATTTAAAATACAAAATAAAAAATGATTATTTAAAATTTTAAATTCAAAAAAATTAATATAAATAAAAATACCAAATTTGTAAAAAAAACAATAAAATTTAAAATTTGAAAAAATTTAAAATTAAAAAAAAGTATAGTTAAAAAAAAAAAAAAAATGAAAGAAAAAACATTTTCAAATAATTAAAAAATAAATATCTATAAATTTATATTTTATTATTATTTAAATTAAAAAATTTAAAAATGAATAAAAAAAAAATTAAAAAAAAATATATATATATATATATATATATATATATATATATATATATATATATATTAAAAAATAATAATAATTTAATAAATTTTAAATTTTAAATTTTAAAAAATAATTAATCTAAAATTATTAAATTAAAAAAATAAATAAATAAAATAAAATAATAATAATAATAATTTTATGAAATTAAAAAAAAAAAAATTCAAAATTCAAAATAAAATTTGAAAATATATATATATATATATATATATATATATATATATATATATATATATATATATATGAAATTTAATAATAAAAATACAAATAAAAAAATTAAAATAAAATATTAATTAAATTTAAAAAAAAAATATGTTAAAATATGTTTATATATATATATATATATATATATATATATATATATATATATATTGCACTTAAAGGGGTGGCGCCGCCACCTGGGTGAGAGGTCGATTCTAGGAATCCAAGACAAAGGAGGAGATCAAGAAGCATGGTAAGATTATTCTATCATGGACTGATTTCATTATTGCAATAAAACAACATTTTTATCCATTACCTCACATGCAGAAAGCCATAATGAATTGGAAAAATTTTAGACAATTGAAAGGACAAAATGTACAAGAATACACCCAAGAATTTAGGAGAAAATCTCTCTTATTAGGGGTAGATTTGTCGAGCTGAGATACTTTGCTCAAGTACATGGGAGGCTTACATAGCTACCTAAAACATGCTATTCTCATGTTTAACACTACAAGCTTAGATTAATTTTGTGTTCAGGACACACATCTAGAAGCTAGAGGGAAAAAAATTACTGATGAGGATAGGAAGAAACCTTTTAAGGGAAAAAACAAAGAGAAGACCTTAAAAGATAAGGGAAAAATGAATGCATCTGTCAAGAAAGAAGGAGAAAAAGTGGTTTGTAAACATTGTTTTAGAGAAGGCCATGAAGAGAAAAATTGTTGGAAATTACATCCTGAAAAGAGACCCAAGTATAACAATAACAAAGGGAAGCAGAAAACTCCAGCTACAACTCAACATGACTTAGGAGAGGATTCAGGTGATGAATCTAAAATTACAACCATGGGATTGAAGAACATGAAGGGGAAAGAAATTAAAACAAAACCCAGTACTTGTACATCAAACTATCACATACGAGCTCCAAATGAAGAAGACAGAATTGAACTGTTTCATGTGAGGGTCATATCCAAACATACCAAGATTGACACACTATTTGACAGTGGGTCACAAGAAAACTTACTCTCTGAAGACTTGGTCAAGAAAATTAATCTTGAGACCATTCCACATCCAAAACCATATCCACTTGGGTGGATTTGCAAGGATGCAAATTTACAAGTTTCAAAGAAGTGCATATTGCGCTTTGCAATAACTACACATTTTGTTGACATAGTTGAATTAGATGTGGTTCCGCTTGATATTACAGGTATTTTTTGGGTAGTCCTTACTTGTATGACAGTAAAGCGATCTTTCATCGCCATGAGAACAAATACCATTGATTCAAATATAGAAATGAATAAATTGGTAGAGCACATCGCAAGAAGACAAATATTGCAATGGTAAATGCTAGATAGGTAAATAGGCTGGTGAATTCAAGTAAGAATTTTTTCTTCTTCTAATGATTAAGCCTAAAGTTGATGTTAATCATGAATCATTTGAAGATTTTGATCCTAAGTTGAAATAAGATTTATATGATGTAGTTGATGCACATCATGAGATGTTTCAGGAGCCAATAGGATTACCTTCAAAAAGGGAGATTCAACATGAGATTCAGTTGCAACAATATTGTCCTCTTCCAAACATCGACATGTATCGTATGTTGATAATGGAGAATGTTGAAAGAAAGAGGCAAATCAAGGACATGTTGGACAAGGGACTCATAATGCCAAGCACTTCACCATGTGGTTCACCCATAGTCTTGATTCCGAAAAAAGATGGGACTTGGCGCATGTGTGTAGACTTCAGAGCTTTGAACAAGATAACGGTAAAGAATTGATACCCACTCCCAAGCATGGATGATTTGTTAGATCAAATGAAAGAATCAAAGCTTTTCACTTAGTTAGGTTTACGAAGTGGATATCATCAAGTAAGAATTGAAGAAAGTGATATATGGAAGATTGCATTCAAAACCAAGCAAGGACTCTTTGAGTGGTTGGTTATGCTGTTTGGTTTGTGTAATGCACCGATGACTTTCATGTGTGTTATGGATAATGTTTTGCATCCATTTCTTGATGACTTTGTGATTCTGTATTTAGATGATATACTCATTTTTAGCAAAACAAGAGAAGAACGTGTCTTGCATGTGAAAAGAGTGCTTGATGTTTTGAATAAAGAGAAATTATTTCTTAAGATGTCAAAGTGTGAATTTGGAAAGACTTCTCTAGTTTATTTGGGACACATTGTAGGAGGAGGCGAGTTGAGAATTGATCCTTCTAAAGTGGAAGCCATTGTGAATTGGCTCACTCCCAAAACAGTAACCGAGGTAAGAAGTTTCATAGGCACAGCTCAGTATTGGAGAAAGTTTATTGCTAACGTTTCAACCATAACAGCTCCTACCATGGTTAATCGATGAAATAGATAACTGAACTGGTACCTACTTTTTTTAGGTAGCAAAAAAAGCACTCGATTTTGAAAAGTGGTGGATGTAGAATCACCAGTTTTTTTTTGTGCATATTTTTGACACTTTAATATTTTTATTTATGAAGTATGAATATTTCTTTTAAAATTTTAGTGATTTTCATGCTAATTTTGAAACGTATTGATGCAGCAGCAACCATTTTTTTTTACAGTGGTGATTTTCATGTTGGTAATAAAACATAACAATAAAATAAGAAAAACATGACAAAAAAATTCAGCTAATATATATATATATATATATATATATATATATATATAAACAATTAAAAAGACCAATAAAAATGTAAAAATTAACTTGTAAAAATAAAAAATTTAAACAAAAATAAATAAATAAAAAACAAAAAAAACAAAAAATATTCGAAAATTATATAAAAAAATGTGTTAAATTAAAAAAAAAAAAACACACATAATTTAGAGAAAAAAACAAAAATTGATATTAAAAAAAAAAAAACATCAAAAACATTTTTTTCTAAGTTATTAAAAAAAACCGTATAATTAAAAAAAAAATACAAAATTTAAAAATAATTAAAATTAAAATACAAAAATAAAAAATAATTTATATTTAAAAATTTAAATTAAAAAATTAATAATAAGAAAATAAAAATACAAATGGTAAAATTTGAAAAAAAACAAATTAAAAAGAAAAAAGTATGATGGAAAAACAAAAAAATGAAAAAAAAAAACATTTTCAAATAATTAAAAAACAAATATATATAAATTTAATGTTTTTCTTTTTAAATTAAACCATTTCAAAATTTTAAAAATGAAAAAAATATATATATTAAAAAATAATAATAATAAATTTATTAAATAAATTTGAAATTTAAAATTTAAATAAACAATTAATCTAAAATTATTAAATTTGAAAAAAAAAAACAAAAACAATTAAAAATTTAAAATTTAAAATTTAAAAATGGAATTAAAAATTAAAAAAAAAAAAATTATGAAAATTAAAAAAAAAAAAAATCAAAAATCAAAATAAATTATAATTAAAAAAAACAAATATCAAATCTTGAGAGTGCAAGCTTCTGTGATCCATAACATTTTAATTATAACTCTTTTGGGACATCACATAAGAATTTTAGGGACCAACGTGTTTCGAACTACCAACTGTACTTCATCATTTCTGGGACATCACATAAGAATTTTAGGGACCAACGTGTTACGAACTACCAACTGTAGTTCATCATCATCCTGATGATGAACTACAGTTGGTAATTCGAAACACGTTGGTCCCTAAAATTCTTATGTGATGTCCCAGAAGAGTTATAATTAAAATATCAAATCTAATAATAAAAATACAATAAATAAAATAAAATAAAGTAAAATATTAATTAAATTTAAAAAATAAAATAAAATAAAATAAAAAATAATATAATATAAAAATTGCACTTAAAGTGGTGGCGCCGCCTAGGTGGCATCAGAGGCCGACCGCTGGGTAGGCAAGGGGCTCCCCTACTTATTTAAATTTTTGTTTTTGTTTTGTTTTGTTTTTTTGTTTTTTCTTTTTTTTTAATAACATAAAATTTAAATTTTTTTATTTAAATTAAACTTGTGTATTTTAAATAAAGTTTTTTTTTTTAAATTAAACTTTATTTTTAAAATTAATTTGTTTTTAAATTTTTTTAATTTAATATTTTTAATTTATTTATTTTTTTCCATTTTCAATATTTAATTGATTTTTAAACTTTTTTAATTTTTAATTTTAACCTTTTCTTTTTCTTTTTTTCTTTCTTTTTATTTTTCTTTTTTTTATTTCAAAATTTGTTTGTTTATTCATGTATTTAATAAAATTTAATATTTTCATTTTTTAATTTAATTTGTTACCTTAATATTAGTTTTTTTAAAAAATTTAATAAAATCTAATATATATATTTTGATTTCAGTCCATATATGGTGCAAGAAAGATCTAGTATCTAAAAGAAAATTAAGGTATTATAAGGAGGTCATCAACCCCACCTTAGAAGATCAAAAGTATCTCTCTGTTTTAACTAGCTCAAAGAACAAAATTAATATAGCCAAGATTAGAACAAACTCTCATGAGCTCCATAGTGAAACATGTCGTTGGACAGTTCCTTAAACACCATGGATGGAAAGGCTCTGCCATCTCTCTGAGAATATGAACATCGAGGATGAAAATCACTTCCTCTTAGAGTGCCCCGCGTATAACCACAATAGAGCTCAATTTCGTAATATTTGTTGCAATACTGACCTTCCTAGCCTTTTAAGATGTCAAAATTATAGTGAGCTCGAGAGGCTTCTCTCCAAGATTTTTGAGCATAGGAATAAAATCTTAAATCAGATTAAATAACTCTTTTCTTTAGGTCCAATAGACCAAATATTGGTCTCACTCGACATTAACCACCACCACCATCAAGATAAAAATGACACTGAATTGAAAAAGAAGGAGTTGCAGCTCACAGGTGAGTACTGCACCTAGAGACTGCACTCAAACATAGAGGAGACTGCACTCAAACATAGAGAACACTCTTAGTTTACTCTACATTCATGAATGAGGCATTACATCATTAAGTACATCACTAGGAATTAGGAAGTTGCAAACAAACTCCTAAATTGTAGGAACTAATCCTAAACTAAGGAGATACGTTACAACTTGTGTAACCATTTCTCCATTAATATAAAATAATATTAATTATTTTCAACTCTCCCCCTTAATGGAGAAAGGATTATCCTGAACTCTTAGCATCCTTCTAAACAATTCAAACTTTACACGCCCAAGAGGCTTAGTAAATATATCAGCCATATTGTCACAAGTTTTACAATATTCAACAAATATCTCTTTTGACTGTAGTTTCTCTTGAACACAATGGAAATGAGTATCGATGTGCTTGGTATTTTTATGAAAGACTGGATTGTATGCAAGCTTGATGGTACTCTGGTTGTCAGTTTTGATAATAGTTTATTCTTTCTGTTCTTCTCCTGCATCGTTGAGAAGTCTTCTCAACCAGATAGCTTCACATGTGGCTGCACACAATGCTTGGTACTCAGCTTCACATGAAGATAAGGCTACAGTACTTTGCTTTTTGCTGCTCCATGCTATGACCCCAGATCCAATGTTGAAAGCGTAACCTGTGATAGACCTTCGATCATCCAAGTTACCTGCCCAAGCTAAATCTGAAAAACTTGGTAGAGTAACATCAGAAGTGTCAGTGTACAAAATACCATAATTACTAGTACCACTAAGATACCTCAACACATTTTTTGCTGCGACCCAGTGACTTTCGAGTGGTTTTGACATGAACTAGCTCAACGTACTAACAGAGTATGCCAAATCTGGTCTAGTTGTAGTGAGATATATCAAACTGCCAACTAGCTGTCTATACATAGTGGCATCCACCTCTTTAGTACCATCATCACTTTTCAACTTTAAATTCTCCTGCAATGGTGTTGCTGTTGATCTACACTGCTCCATTCTGAACTTTTCCAGCAAGCTTCTGGCATACTTTCCTTGTGTAAGAAAATCCTGTCCAGAATCTCTCCATACCTCCAATCCCAAGCAGTAATGTAGATTTCCAAGATCTTTCATCTCAAACACTTGTGACATCTGCTGTTTGATTTCTTTGATCAGATTGTTAGCATCCCCTGTTATGATCATATCATCTACATACAAAGAAATAAAAATAATTTGCCTCTGTTTATTAAACTTGGTATATAGATTTGGATCATTCAAGCTCCTATGAAAGCCATGCTATACAAAAAATGAGTCAATATTCTCATACCACGACCTGGGTGCTTGTTTTAAACCATAAAGTGCCTTTTTCAATTTACAAACAAGATGTTCCTGCCCCTTTTTCACAAAACCTTCAGGCTGAACTAAATAAATTTCTTCTTTCAAGTCACCATTCAGAAATGTAGACTTAACATCTAGCTGGTGTAGCTGCCATTTATGTTTTGTTGCTAAGGAAATTAGCATTCTAATGGTGCTTAATTTGGCTACAGGAGCAAAGGTGTCATCGAAATCTATTCCCTCTTGTTGTGAGTAACCGTTTGCTACCAGTCTAGCTTTAAGTTTTTCTATACTCCCATCTGCATTTATTTTAGGTTTGTACAGCCATTTGCATCCTATGGGGGTTTTACCTTCAGGAAATTCAACCAAATCCCAAGTATGGTTTTTGTTTATTGATTCTATTTCCTCCTGCATTGCAACTCTCCATGCATCAGATTTACTTGCTTCTTGATAATTTGCAGGTTCTACAATGTTTAAAATGTTTGTCATTAATGCATAGTCTTTCAATCTAGATGGTAATTGAGTCTTCCTACTTGATCTCCTTGGTAGGGGACTTACCTCAAATCTGTCTATTTCATCGTTCTCCGGGCTTGCATCATTGCTTACATTACCTGTTACTTCTTCTTCTTGTTTCTGCTCCTGCACTTCATCATCCTCACTGTTTTCTTCCATTAGCAATGGAATGTGCCAATCACTGTTAGAGTCGTCCTTTCCTTCTTCAACCTGTTCATGAAATACGACATCTCTGCTTGCAAAAACCTTATGAGTCACAGGATTAAATAACTTATATGCCTTGAACTCAGTGCCATATCCAACAAAGATACATTTCAAGGCTTTTGGATCTAACTTCTTCCTATCTACCTTAGGTATATGAGCATAAGCTTTTGACCCAAATATTCTTAAATGACTCACTGCTGGTTTGAATCCAAACAATGCCTCAAAAGGGGTTTTGAAGCCTAGACATTTAGTAGGACTCCTATTCTTTAAGTAGACAACAATGTTAATAGCTTCTACCCAAAAACCATTTGATAGACCCTTACCTTGAAGCATGCTCCTTGCGCACTCCACAAGAGTTCTGTTCTTTCATTCTGCCACTCCATTCTGCTGAGGAGTGTGGGGCACTGTAAACTGTTGAATAATCCCATGCTGCTTGCAGAAATTCATGAATTCTCCCAACCTCTATTCTCCCCCTTGATCTGAGCGGAGAATTTTTATCCTTTTTCCTGTCTGGTTTTATACCATAGATTTAAACTCTTTAAAATACTGAAAGGCTTGACTCTTTTTACTCAGAAATTATATCCATGAGAACCTAGTGCAATCATATGTAAATAAGAGAAAATAATATTCACCTCCTAATGACCTAGTCTGCATAGGTCTGCATATATTTGTATGCACCAGTTCTAATATATCTCTTTCTTTTCCATTAACATGCAAAGGGAACTCTTCTCTATGCATTTTCCCTAATGCACATCCATCACAATCGAACTTAACATTATGGAAAACAGGGAGTCCATCAACCATACCTTTTCTCTGAAGTAAGATGAGGTCTTGCAGATTAAGATGGCCAAATCTCTGATGCCAGTGATCTTCAACTGTAAATCCATTTGCAACCATTGCTTGCTTTGTCATACTTTTCACGTCTAATCTATACAAGATCCCCACACGCACTCCTGTTGCAACTGTTTCCATTTGGCTATCCTTTATGACACAGTTAGTCTTAAAGAATTGAACTTGCATGTCCTGATCAATGATCATAGATACAGAGACCAAATTTTTCTTAATTCTGGGCACATACAATACATTTTTAAGGCGTCTAATGTTACCGCTAGGTAATTTTACCGGAATGTCACCATATCCTTTGATCTCATATCCACTATCATCCCCTAAATAATTTTTCGACCCACATGAAGTTTCTTCAAGACATTCAAACCAATCCTTCTTACCTGTCATATGTGAGGATGCACCAGAGTCGACATACCATATGTCGTCCTCATCTCCCTTTGAAGCTGAAAGAGCACAATCAGCTGTAAATAGTCGAAGTTCGTGGCTATGATCCTCATCTTCCTCAATGAAGTATCCTCTGTAATTTCTCTGTTTATTTCTTGCTTCGTCTGCGTGCCTCTTATTACACTCTTTAATCTGATGACCAGGTTTTCCACAGTAAAAAAAATTCTTGCTGGGAAAATTAATAGCAGACATACCTTTAAACGGTCTCTTCTGAAATGTGTTGGCTCCTCTCTGCTGCTGCTGTGGTTTCTCTTGCTGCTATGGCTGCTTCCCTCTATACTGTCTCCTTTTCGCCATCAGAGCAAGGTCATTGCTCTGCGATTTCAAATTTTGTCGTCGCTCTTCTTCCTGTAGCAGAATCCCTGTCAGCTCTTCAAACGCAGGGGCTTTCTCCCTTGCTGCCAGCCCTGTGATGAACATCTGGTATTCATCTGTCATTCCGTTCAACGTGATCGTGACCAGATCCGAATCGGAAACTTTCTCTCCGATATCTCCCAATCTGTCCTTCAGGTCTTTGACTCTCGCAATGAATCCAGCAGCGGACTCATTCTCCTCCATCTTCATCGCAAACAACTTGCCTTTAAGTGACAAGACACGGTTTGTATTCTGCGTCTGGTATAGGTTTTTAATCATCGTCCAAATGTCAGTGGCTGATTTACAGTGTCTAATATGCGGGATAATATTGTCCTTGACGGACATCTTCAATATGACCTTTGCTTTTGTCTCCCTTTTATCCCAGTCTTGTTCTTGTGCAGCTGATCCTGGTCTCAGCTCACTTCCTGTAACGATCGACCACGCATTTGCGCTTTCAAGTAAAGTTTGTATCTTGAATTTCCAGTTGGAGAAATTCGATCCATCGAGTTTGCCAGACTCGTGGAGATACGATTCTATATTGTTATTCATATTGGACTGATAAAATTTCTGATCCTCTGATGAATAATTCTACCCATCTGAATAATTGCAGGACACACTAAAAAAAAATCACCACATACCAGATCCTGACTACTATTTTCAAAAAAAAAAATTGTACCTTCAATGTGCCACCACCGGGCAAGTCTGATCTGCCGCCACCGAGCAAATCAGGAACTTCAATGCGCCACCACCGGGCAAGTCCGATCTGTTGCCACCGAGCAAATCAGGAACTTCAATGCGCCACCACTGGGCAAGTCCGATCTGCTGCCACCGAGCAAATCAGGAACTTCAATGCGCCACCACCGGGCAAGTCCGATCTGCTGCCACCGAGAAAATCAGGAACTTCAATGCGCCTCCACTGGGCAAGTCCAATTTTCCACCACCGGGCGAATTCGGGACTTCAATGTGCCACCACTGGGTAGTGCCGATCTGCTAAAAAATTGCAGATCTCCCAAAGAGAAAGAGGCTGGCGCTCCTTGACAGTGAAAAATCCGCGCCCAAAATAAAATGCACGTGAGGTACGAAATTGGCGCGACTATTGCATGTACTTCCGCGCCAATAGGGTCTTTTGGCGCGCTGGCGCACTTATCTTCCTCAAATCTGCGCCAAATGGCGCGACTGTTCCTTAATAAACCACGCCAACCCTTTCTTCCGCTCAGAGATGATCAGTCATCTGAGACCTGTGCTTCAGGTGTTACTGCAGTCCACCTAAATCTACGAAAACTTCTGTAAGCTCCTCCGCTACTACGGTTCTCTAATCAATGATGCATCCTAAAAAAAAAAATTAAGGCTGTCCCTACTCTATGCTCTGATACCAAGATAAAAATGACACTAAATTGAAAAAGAAGGAGTTGCAGCTCATAGGTGAGTACTGCACCTGGAGACTGCACTCAAACAGAGAGAACACTCTTAGTTTACTCTACATTCATGAATGAGGCATTACATCATTAAGTACATCACTAGGAATTAGGAAGTTGCAAACAAACTCCTAAATTGTAGGAACTAATCCTAAACTAAGGAGATATGTTACAACTTGTGTAACCATTTCTCCATTAATATAAAATAATATTAATTATTTTCAACTCATCATCATCATTATATATATATATATATATATATATATATATATATATATATATTATTTTTGACAATTTAAATTTAATTTATTTTTTAAAATTTATTTATTTTTTTAATTTTATATTTTTAATATATTTTAGTTTTTCATTTTTTATTTTAAGTAGTTTTTAAGTTTTTATAATTTTAATTTAAATAATGTTTGTTTGTTTGCTTGTTTGTTTTTTTTTTTTTCAATTTTTTAAATTTTATTTTTTATTTTAAAATTTAGATTTTTTTTGTTTTTAATTTAATAAACATTTTCTTTTATTTTTTTAATTTTATTTGTATATTTTGTTTTTATTTTATTTTTTTTAATTTCCTTTTTTTTAACTTTTTTTTTTTAATTTAATATTTTTATTTTGTTGTTTTTTTATTTTCATTTTTTATATATTTTTAAATTTTAATCTTTAAAATGTTATTTATTTTTATATTTTTATATTTGTTTCTTAAATTTGAGGGTTTTTTAATGTTTGAATTTAAAAAAAAAAAATTAATTTAAAAAAATATAATGAAGTTTGTTTTTCTCAATTATTTTAAAATGTTTTTTTTATTTTTTTTGTTTTTTTAATATAATTTTTTATTATTCTAAAAATTATGTTTCAACACTTTTTGTTTTCATGGTGGTTTTTGCTTAAACTTTTTGCACAAAAAAAAATGGCTTTTACTTCTATTTTTAAAAATGTTGAAAATTTACTCTGAAAAAAAAACTAGGTTATTCCACAATACAATGTTTCATTTTCAGGGTGTTTTTTGCACCCGAAAAAATTGGCTTTTACTTGCATTTTTAAAAAATGTTGAAAATTTTCCCCGAAAAAAAAAGAGAGGTTATTCTAGAATACAACTTTTCATTTTTGAGTTGTTTTTTCATGGTTTTTTCATGTTTTTTTAGTTAAAGTTCTTGTTTTGAGGTAATAGTTCCCATTTCATCGATAACTATGTTTCCTATGCATGCAGTGACAAGTATGAAGAAATGCTTCTAATGGGGAGGCAAACAGCAGCAAGATTTTGAAGCTTTAAAAGACAAGATCAGTTCAGCTCTAGTCCTTGCATTACCAAATTTGAGACAACCATTCAAGATACAAACCGATGCTAGTGATTATGCCATGGGTGCAATACTTTTGCAGCATGGTAAGCCTATCACTTTTTATTCTGAAACATTCAATGGTGCTGTAACTAATTATCCTACATATGACAAAGAGTTGTATGCATTGGTACAAAGCATCAAGAACTGGAAACACTACTTGATGGGTAAAGAAACGATTATACATACCGATCACCAACCATTACAGTACTTGTAGTCGCAAACAAAATTGCAGCAATCATGAAATTTCAGGTGGATGGGATTTCTTCAACAGTTTCACTTGGTTATAAGGTACAAGAAAGGTATTGTTGGCTTGAGGGGTCCTGACCCAAGTTCGGTGTGCAAGGTTTTCCAACAAACCCCTATACTACTGGCCCTTTCAATAGTGACCTGCTTATGCATGCCAAAGTCTCACCCGAAGTAGTATGGGTGGGTGCTGGAACCAGGTTTCCACACCCTAAGAAAGGATGGGTAAAGCAAGCAGAGCTGTGTTAGGTCCTGTAATCCCTGATTACCTTGTTCTGCGCAGGGTTAATTAAGTCTCTATTCGTATCTAGGTGCACTAGCTCTATAGTTATATGCTTGTTCTTATATCAACGCAGCAGTATATAAACAGAACATAACAGATTTAGATCCAAGAACACAGTATACAGATCTTTCGCAGCTTAAGGACAAAAAACGCACAATACAACAATTATCAGTAATTCACATAACAGTACTCATAGATTCAAATCTCTAACAATCTTTCACATTCATTCATTCATCAATTCTTCCTTACAATTCCCTTCCCAACCTACGCACACAGCAGCAGGGTCTACACACAACTAGACTTGGATCTTTGCACACACAGCCAACAGGAGTTTGTTCCCCAAAACCCAAATAGATAGCTTAAATCACAATTCACATTAATAGCTCATCATTTCTTATCCTTTTCAATACAAAATGCATCTCTATTTATAACAATCTAGCCTCGACTTTCAAATGGTCCACAACCCATGGTTTTTGGACCCCTAGTTTACCATTTGACCCATTACAATGCGTTCAAGGCTTTGACCCACCCCAAAACCCCTCCGCTAGGGTAAATATAATCAAAAATATCCAAAATGGACCAATTTCGCAGCTTGTTAGGAGACCTCATTCCAACAGGTATTTTCAATAAATTTGATGATATGCTTTCAAGGCCAATTATAAGTGCTTCTACTTTACTTAAAAATGATTCTATTGTACATGAGAGTTACATAGGACAATATGCATCTGATGTTTATTTTCAAGATGTGTATGCTAGTTTGAGTTAAGAGAATCAAGTTGAGGAAAATGATTATCACATGCATAGAAATTTGCTATTTCATTTGGGCAAGATGTGTATACCACAAGGAGAGAGGCTTAGTTTTATGAGAGAGGTTCATTCCTCTCTTATTGTTGGACACTTTCGGGTAAGAAAAATGGTGGCGCATCTACAGAGGTATTGCTATTGGCCTCACATGATAGATAGTGTGTCAAGTTTTATAGGAGGTTGTTCTATGTGTGCAACAAACAAGCCTAGCAATAGGAAGCTTGGGTTGTACACGACATTACCAGTACCATCAAGGCCATGGGAGAGTGTCTCCATGGACTTTGTTGGAGGTCTACCTATGTCAAGAAAACGACATGATTATCTTTATGTAGTTTTGGATGGATTCAATAAAATGTGTATACTTATGCCATGTAAGAAAACCATTACCATTGAACTTTATTTTCAACATGTACATGGGTTCATTATGGATTTCCAACTTCTATTGTTAGTGGCAGGGATTCCAGGTTCATTGGGTTTTTTGGTCCAATCTTTGGAAGATGATGGACACAAAGTTGAAAAAGATTATTTCTTTTCATCCACAAACTTATGGCCAAACCGAGGTGGTGAATAGAACCGATGTGCATTTATTGAGAGGATATTGTAGTGAACATCCCAAGTTGTGGGATGAACAACTGCATTACATTCAAGACACTTACAACTAGGTAAATCACTCTTCTACAAATACTTCACCTTTTGAAGCCTGCTTTGGGTATTTGCCGAAATCGCCATTAGATTTCAGCTTTGAGAAGGATGTTGCAATTGATGGGCATAGTGATATTGACAAGGCTCTAAAGTTCATTAAGAAAATTTAGATTATTCATCAACAAGTTCAAGAACAGCTTGAGAAGAGTCAAAGCAAATACAAGGAGAGGCATGACAAACATAGAGTTGATCACAAGTTTCAAGAAGGAGATGAAGTATGATTTCATATAAGCAAAGAAGGGATGTAAGGAGAAGGTAAAAATCTCAAGCCCATTCGCTATGGTCCATTCAAGATCATCGAATAAGTTGGTAATAATGCATTTCAACTTGACTTGCCTTCATATATGAAAATGTATTCCGTTTTCAATGTGGAAAATTTACATTTGTATGAGCCTCCTTTGAGTGATGATCAAGGGAGTGATGTTCAGGTGCCATCTATAGAAGATTTCTCACCATAATTTCTAGATGAGCTCAAGCAGGATACCATCCTTGACATGAGTACACGCACTTCTAAGAAGGGAAGTGTCGAATGTCTTCGAATTGGGCTCAAGGGCTGAAAACCAAGGAAAGATGGATGGAAAATGAAAAGGTGAGGGAGTTGTACCCTCATCTTCTAAACAGGTAATTAAAGTCTTTTGGGGTCAAAAGGCTTCTCAATGGGGAGGTGTGATAAGGAGATCATGTGTTTTGCTCAAAATTGAAAGTGCTCAAAACTGTACTGAACTTGAGCAACCGAATAGGTCTGGTCATTGTGATTATGGCGTCGTGAATGGTTCAAAAAACCAATGGAGTATGAGGAAGATATCACGTTCTAATTGTTTTCCTAAACAGCTAAAATTTTTGTGACAGGAGTGACTGGGATGCCCAGTCAGCAGGTGGCATATACTGGGAATATTCCCTTTTCTCAAATCCAATCACATATTAACATGTGGTTGTTCATGGACCGTTGGATGGAGATGTATGTGTTTTATTTGGGCCGTTGGATGGGTGACACGTGGCTAGCCCAGAGGCTGCCACGTGTCCCCTTGACTGTTGACCAAAATTTATGTGAGGTCCGAGGGGTTCGACCTTGCGACCTCTGCCACACCAGCAAAGACCTCCACCGTCTCTGCTATACAATGTTTCTTACCTTATAAGTCTGCCATATAAATTTAAATTGTTACGTTTTAAATGTTGAGGGAGGGACCGCCGGCAGTCCCAACCCGCCGACGGCCCCGTGGATGTGGTCACATGAAAGTTAAACCCGACATAAAATTTAACCGACAACTATACAAACCACTATTCTGGCAGCTTCCGGGTCATGGTCACATATCACACTGTGACATAAAACTTCAATGTAACGGTTTCCTATACCGTAACCTCCGACAGAAAAATGTTGTCACATGCTTGATAAGGGTGACATCTTATGCGACAGTTTTAGA